>OZ035993.1:14146922-14750104 GCA_964035005.1 Erebia palarica | reverse complement strand
TTAACCTTGACCTTTTTCGGAATAATAAATCCATAGTAATTGCGGTTTTAATTTTTAAACCTTACTTTAAAAACGGAAATCCTGCGAATTGTCCGAAATCAGAGGGCAGTTACTGGTCATGTCATTTAGTACGCAGGGGTTTCGGGGGAGATAAATCGATCTAGCTAGGATTCATTTTTAGAAAATGTCGTTTTATCCGTGTTTTCAGGCAATGAAAAACTGCTACAATATCATTAGAATACGAAGTAAACTTTGCCACCATAAGGTTACGATAGCTCAGGTGGGAAATCATGCGGTCCCGAAACCAGAACACCCCGGTTCGAGTCCAGATGGCTCCAATCCGATTATTTTATTCCCTTTTTGGATTATTTATTTCCCTTTGTAGCCCCTTCTGCAACACGCGATAAGGAACTCCGTTCCAAAAACAAAACAGGCATAATATTACTTTTTGGCAAAGGCAATTTTGGCCACCGGGTCAGATAAGTTTGTGAGACTAAAAGTATGTATACTCACCGATATATATTTTTTATGGATAGCAGCTACGTCGACGGGGTCCGGGCTTAAGCTTCTCATAGTCGGCATTACTTCGTCCAGCATGTTGAGTTTCATCAAAATCGGTCAGCTTCCCAAATTGAAGAGGCTGTAACAATACATAGTTGACTTTATTCAAGTAATAAAATCATTATCATCCTATCAACCCATTGTTGGTTCACTACTAAGCACGAGTCTCCTCTCGGAATGGGGAGGGTTTGGTCATATTCCGCTACGTTGGCCAAGTGCGGATTGGCAAACTTCGCACACCTTTGAGAACACGAAGAACTCTCAGGCGTGCAGGTTTTCTTACGATGTTTTCTTTCACTGATTGAGGCAGGTGACATTTTTTTTTAATTTATCAACTACAAGTTAGCCATTGACTGCGATCTCACCTGATGGTAAGTGATGATGTCTAAGATGGTAGCAGGCTAACCTATTTGGGGCATGGCTGTTATATTAAACCCATCCCCCTATTCGGTTTCTACACGGCATCGTACCGGAACGCTTGGCAGTAGATAAACCAGGCGAGAGCAGGGAAAATTCAGAACTTATAAATTCCCAAATTGACCCTGCCGGGAATCGAGCTCGGGACCTCCGCACGTTAAGACAACAGCGCTCAACACTGCGCCACGGAGGTCGTCAATGGGGCTGATTCTCTAATGCATGCATGCATGATCGCTAAACTGAACTAAAATGACAGCATTAAAAATGTTGCTAACCTTTACTTCCTGTGGAAAGAGACAGAAATAGATTTAAAGCTGACATTTTAGTTTCGTTTACAGATTGTGTTGTACAGAATTGGTCACAATATTTAATTTCATAAACACACAATACTTATAGCTTCGAAAAGTATCAAGTTGATTAAGAAGATAATTTAGGTACTGTATGATATTTCCTTATCAAACTATACATAAACTAATGTATTTATATACAGACATAGATAGTGGTTCTTCATTGAGATAATAGCTTGGGCCAATAAAAATACGCATTTCAATTAATAATAAACTATATCACCAATTCATACAGTTTAAATTACCATGGAAAGCTGGTGCGTATGTATATTTTTGTATGTCATAAGTACTATTCATAATAGCTCTTGGGTGCACATACGTAATACGCTAGCTGCTAGCGTATTACGTATGTGCACCCAAAGAGCTCTAGCGGCTAGTTGATGCTCGCGAGTTTTTTGGTTCCCGCGGGAACTCTTTAATTTTATTTGTTATTTAGTCATAAGATAAACTGTGCTCAACCGCTAACAATAAAGCTTTTTATTTATTTATTTATAATTTTCCGGGATTAAAAGTAGCCTTTGTGTTATTCCAGACTATAATCTATCACTGTGCCAAATTTCACATCCATCCATCAATCCATTCTTCCGTCTATCCATCCATCCATCAATCCATCCATCCACCCATACATCCATCCACCCATACATCCATCCATCCAAACTTTCACATATATAATCGCTCAATATAATATACATATATCTGTATTTTAACATACTATTTAATATTATAAATGCGAAAGTGTGTATGCTACGCTTTCACAGCCTATTTGTTCAATAGATTTTGATGAAATTTAGCATGGGGATAGTTTGTATCCTGGGGAAGGACATGGGCTACTTTTTTCCCGGAAATTTTAGGAGTTCCCGCAGGAATCAAAAAACTTAAATCCATGCGGACGTAGTCGCGGGCATCATCTAGTTAAGTAAGTATTATATTTATACGCTAGAGTTAGACTATTAACATTGAACTTGACTTTTCTAGTATTTAGTAGTATTCTTGTAATCACAGACCATTATCTTTGTACTTAATAACTCGTACATTTATAATTATAGGACGCGTGCATTGACTGAAGGTACTATTATTCCTATTATAAGTATTCAGTGCTGATACTAAGTTTCTAGTCGCTACTAATTAATAACCGGTGATTTATTACCATGAAATTAGGCAAGGAATTTAAAACGGTCGTTTCTTTTGATTTCATATTTGTATCTTTTGATTTGATATTAACACAGTAAACAGATACAAATTAATTTACAGACAGGCAGACGGACGACGAAGTGATCATTTAAGCGTTCCTTTTTTTTATCATGAGGCACGGAACCCTAAAAATAAATATAGAGTTTTATTATTCTTTATTGGAAATTGACAAAAGTAAACAAGCCCAAAGGCGGATTATTAATTATGATATAATTAATGATGATAAACTAACATAGGTACTACTACTGTCTAAAGGCCCTCTACATATCGATTTTGAATTGTTTTTTTTATCCACTGGAAGTTATAGGCCTATTATACTGCACTTTCCACAGGGCCCTGTGGTAAGGGTGGGCGTGGCCGCAATTTAGAGCGTCGCTTATTACATTGCAATAAGGATCAAATTAGGGACCCCTACTTCCTAAGTTCCTAAATCTTATTACACTACACTGATTCAAGTGTAAGGGTCCCTGTGAAAAGTGCAGTGTAATAGGCCTATTAGCCCTTGACTGCGATCTCATCTGATGGTAAGTGAAGATGCAGTCTAAGATGGTAGCGGGCTAACCTGTTAGGGGCATGGCAGTTATATTAAACCCATACTCCTATTCGGTTTCTACACGGCATCGTACCGGAACGCTAAATCGCTTGGCGGCACGTCTTTTACCGGTAGGGTGGTAACTAGCTACGGCCAAAGCTCCCACCAGGCCAGACCAGGGAAAATTCAGAAATTATAAATTTCCAAACCCTGCCGGGGTTCGAACCCGGGACCTCCGTACGTTAACAGCGCTCAACACTGCGCCACGCTGGTCGTCAAAAGTTGACAGACAAGTTGTGCAGAAGTTGACTCAAATACAGACTTTTCTTTCTTTGTTTCTATCTTGCTCTGAATAAAGCTGAGCCGTGACGTGCGAACTGCGAATCAATCATTACGTAAACGTTACACTAGATAAATTATACTTAGTCAAGATTCGCAGAGAATTTAGGCCGAGACAGTGAAAGTAATCTTAATATAATAGGTAAATAGGTTTGTTCGAACTCATAACTCTAGAACGGCTGGACAAAAAATCAAAAACTCATGAAGGTTTTTGATTTTCTTTAAACATTGGAAAATTGACGAAAAATGAAATAAAAGAAAAAACATTTTCCCTTGATTTTCCCATAGGAAAAACCACGCGGACGAAGTCGCGCGCATCAGCTAGTAAAGTATTAAGATAGCGCATAATAAAGTAGGCACTATAGATAGATAGATAGGTACCTTTTTTATTGCCACACAAACATAAAGATACAACGTAAACACGTAACAAGTCATAATTAGAAAAATTAAACAAGTCCTAATAAAAAAAAATAAACAAGTGAACTTAATTTAACGAGTTAAAAAATACGAGTGCCCTATTATTTTTGGAGTTTACCTCCATAAGACACGATTTGCATAGCCTTTGGAATGTTATTCACATTTTTATTAAATGATATTTTTTTGTGAATCACTGGAATTATTGACTATAGTTAATTATTATTTTGTAATCTACTCATCATTTATTAGATGATGATTATACAGGGTTACAGGAAAAGTCGACCTAGATCCGTTAAGGGCGTGTAGTACACATCATTTCTGAATGATTTCACTATGGAACCCCCCATCCTAAACTTAACCGTTTTCGAGATATTCGAGTTTTAATTTTTTTTAATGAAAATGCCCAATTTTTCGGCTATTGAATTGAATATTTTGAATTTTTTTGACTCTTATGATTATTTTTTTGGTTTTTTACATGAAGAATGAGATGCTTAATAACCTCAATGACTAAAATTGCACGTAAGTTAACTAAATAGGTCATTGTAGACGATCGAAACTTAAGAAAATAAGTACAAATTATAAAAAAATATTTTTCTTTTCTGGATATCTCAAAAAATTATTACGGCACTTGCTCTGCAGATGTGCTTAAAAACATCTACATTTTATCAGCTATCCAACGATGTATAACAACCTAGGGTTGTATTTAAACTCATAGAAAAAAACATAGTTGAAAAGGTTCAGGTAGTAGGCTAACGGGTCCCTCGGCTATTGTCCTTCAAGTTAATCCGGTGCGTGTGAGCGAGACAACTTACGATTTATGCAAGTGAGAGTGAGAAAAATAATGTGCAAAAACAAGTTTGGGGATACAACATGCCCATTGTTTTGTATTTGGTCGTTTGTTTGCTTGCCAACCATTTTAGTCTGCCCATGCGATTCGTCCATGGTAGATGCGAATTATTGTGCTTTCGGATTCCCACACGACTTGGCTTTGTTTCTGGACTGGCAGGCCTGTATCCTTATCACTACACGCCGGTACATGTAATTGAAGAAGGAGATCCCGCGAGACGCATGGACTTCTGCAGATTCATGCTCAATGCAGATATCGAGGACCCGAATTTCCTAAAATTAATATTGTGGACAGATGAATCCAAATTCGATAAGGACGGGATTACTAATTACCATAACGCACACTATTGGGCTCCTAAAGAACTAGGCAATCCAAATAAGAAAAGAATAAAGGGGTCACAACGACGATTTAGTGTAAATGTGTGGATGGGCATCATTTCCAACCATTTGATTGGGCCTTACTTTCTTCCAAACAATCTGAATGGTGAAACTTATGAAAATTTCTTAAGAGATCACTTAGGTGACCTACTAGATGATCTCCCATTACAATTACTGCGGGACATGTGGTTTCAACATGATGGCTGCCCTGCTCATTTCAGAAGAAGCGTTAGGGAATGGTTGGACACTAACTATCCTAACAAATGGATTGGACGAGGTGGTCCTTTACCCTGGCCAGCCAGATGTCCCGACCTGACCCCCATGGATTTTTATGTATGGGGGCACATGAAGAGCCTCGTTTACAGTGAGCCCAACGCCATATCGTCAGTGGAAGTTCTCAAAGAAAGGATAATTAATGCTGCTAACGACATAAGAAGAACATTAACCACTGGTGTAGTGAAAAGTGGACTACGTGAAAGAATGAGAAAATGTGTGCGAAATAGAGGTGGACACGTAGAACATGAACTATAAAAATTTATTCAAAAACATTAGGTGAATAAATGTTATTTTGAACTGATTTATTGTTTCATTTAGCTTACTACAATCACCCGTTAGACCTACTACCTGAACCTTTCCAACTATGTTTTTTTCTATGAGTTTAAATACAACCCTAGGTTGTTATACCTCGTTGGATAGCTGATAAAATGTAGATGTTTTTAAGCACATCTGCAGAGCAAGTGCCATAATAATTTTTTGAGATATCCAGAAAAGAAAAATATTTTTTTATAATTTGTACTTATTTTCTTAAGTTTCGATCGTCTACAATGAACTATTTAGTTAACTTACGTGCAATTTTAGTCATTGAGGTTATTAAGCATCTCATTCTTCATGTAAAAAACCAAAAAAATAATCATAAGAGTCAAAAAAATTCAAAATATTCAATTCAATAGCCGAAAAATTGGGCATTTTCATAAAAAAAAATAAACTCGAATATCTCGAAAACGGTTAAGTTTAGGATGGGGGGTTCCATAGTGAAATCATTCAGAAATGATGTGTACTACACGCCCTTAACGGATCTAGGTCGACTTTTCCTGTAACCCTGTATAATTGATCTTATTTACGAATATTTTTTTTCAACTTTAGTCTTTAATGCGGGTCCATGGTAACCCCATCAATTTATTTTCAATTTTTCTAATCACCCGGAATAAGCTAGGCATTCTAATGATACCTCATTTATCAAAATCGGTTCAGGCGTCGTTGGCGTCGTCACTTGGCTCTAACAAAAATTACTTACCACTTATTACGTATGCATGGATGTTTGTAACTCAATCATGCCGTAGGATCCGGTGGTAGCGGACTAACCTGTCAATGGCATGGCAGTTATAATATAATAATATATTTTTCATCATACCTAATTGAAAAATGAATATTGGCTTCAGAGGATAGCGGGAGCAAAATGTAATTTTTAGGCCCATGGGACTTTTCATTTCTCTGTTCTGATTGGTCCGCGTTCGTGCTTTAGTATACTGCATGTGCTGCATTCGTCGCAGAAACCTATCAATCGCTCGTTCCGTTCGAAATCCAAAAATGTTTGAGTGGCTGTTGTCTTCGATAAGTCACGTGATCAATTTGTTAATCTTGTTGGTCTTTACATTTTTTGAATTTCGAACGGAATTATGGCTGCTAGTCCAAAGAGGGAAAAAATACTAGTTAACCAAAGAGGTCGAACGCATAATGTATGAAGTTACTTATAACTGGCCGGTTACGGTTTGGCGGCATTGCGCGCTGAAAAAAAAATTATTTGTGTTTTATTTAAACTTTAAATATACGTCTAAATAATGCACAGATTTATAAAGGGAAGCAGATTCAATATATTGAAAAAAATAGCGTGGCAATTTCAAACACACGGAAACATTACGCACACATAGACAAAACACAGAGCCGCACCTTGCTGCTGCATAACACATTAAGTCGTGTGGGAAAATAACGACCTAAACGTTACCTATCATTTGGAAGCTATAATTTGTAAGGGTTTTAAAAATAATAATAGGTCCTTTTATGACTTTTTCATCACAAGCGATCACAACTGCAATGTAGTAACAAAATTGAAAATTGTAATTTCATCTAGCTTTTGCCCGCAGCTTCGCTTACGTTAAATTCAATTTTCATACAAATTTCAAATACCAGTTTTACGATGGGAAGAATTTTCAAAAATATTTTCTCGGCATACGCTCCTACCTTTTAACCGGTTTGTAGTTGGCTAAGGCCTGCCTCGATAGGATAGAGGCCTGTGCCAGATGTCTATTTCGGGCTTGGGTCCGCGATGATAATCACCACCACGTGCGGGACCCTAGTCAATGTGATGAATATAGTTATAGGCAGAGATAACACGTATGTGAACTCCGCACTGCGTGTTATAACGTCACTGTGGACTCCGTCAGTATCATGGCCAGTGGTTCTCGCGTCGTTCTCGCTCTGCGTCGATGCGCAGGTTCTGGAGATATTATTTAGAAGCACAGTACCAACGGATATCGTATAAATACCGCGAGATTTTAACTCAAATTTCCTATTGACAATAAGTTCTTGGCAGTAAGCCAAATAAATGTTGTAAAACAATCGAATCGAATCGTTATTCCAAAAATAAGTTAGAAGGTTAAATAAAAAAATTACAACAGGTTAAACTCAAATGTTATTTATTCAAATAAACTTTACAATTAGTGTTTTTGAATCGCCAAGTGAATCTACCATTAATTCGCAATATCATTTCTAGCGAGAAATCATACTAATATTATAAATGCAAAAGTGTGTTTGTTTGTTGGTTTATTGGTTTGTTGGTTTGTCCTTCAATCACGCCGCAACGGAGCAACGGATCGACGTGATTCTTGGCATGGGTAATAGTTGAGAACCTGGAGAGTGACATAGGCTACTTTTTATCCCGGAAAATTAAGGAGTTCCCGCGGGAATCAAACAAACTTAAACCACGCGGACAAAGTCGCGGGCATAAGCTAGTGTTACAATATGTACTATAAAGAATCAGAAGTGGATTAAAGTAAAAAGTAAAAGCAAACAACAAACAAAACTTTATCCTACAGCACAATTTTAACAATCTCAAACTGTGAGACTGTGTGTGTGATTGTGACTTGTGAGTGTCAATTTTTGGCTTAAAAAAATTAATGTTCTGCCTAACAAACAATATATGAATATTATTGTAAATGTATTGTGAAGACACCATAAGTATAGCAATCTCTTTAAATTTTTACATACGTTACAAGTATTACACGGACTTGTGGTAATATTGCTGGTATATTTAACTGATAAATCCATCCATCCATCCATCCATTTTTATCCATAGGTCTCTCAGGTATTCAAACTTTGGAAACCTGAAATTAAAAGTCGAAGTTATATACTTAAAATAAAAGGGTCGTCAAGTCCGGCCCTGTAATTTTTAACATGATAGCATGTTTACTTACCGATGGAACGTTATTTCTGGGGTTTTACTGTACGAAGCGTTGTAACATTGGGGGACACAACACTTCACCATTTTATTTCAATAAATATTGGCTACTAAACCTCCAAATTTCACAAAAAATTTATGACAACACAATGTAAACAAACGCCATATGTCTTCTACATGTCTTTTATTCTATTAGCAGACTGCCACGCATTGAAATTTTGTCAATGTGTGCGTTTGTGTTGCACAGTGTTGCAACAAATAAAAAAAAAGATAAGAACATAGTCATTTTTGCTTGGAGGGAAAAGGACACAGATTCCCATACACGTGTATAATTGGGTGTGAAATTTATGTTAAGTCTGCTTTTCTTTATTATGTCTGTGAAATAATGTCTATACATAGAAGGTTGATAGGAGTATCTTCTGGTTGGTCCGCGTTCGTGCTTCTGATTGGTGCTTAAACGTATAGGTAATGTCCATACATAGTACGTTGATACTCCTAGCTTTTTCTCATACGTAATGATGAAAAATAGTGTGTGTCACTCGGGGCCAAATTTTTTGTTCTCGGGCGGCGTATATTGAATTCCTCGCTACGCTCAAGATTCTACTTTAGAATTTCTATTATAGATCCTTCACTTCGCTCTGAATTCAAAATAGCGCCCTCGGGAAACAAAAATTTTCTTTGGCCCCATATAACACAAATAACTATTTCGTACCACTTGCTCAAAAAAGTGACATTCTATGCCACAAAAAGCGAATATAACAATAGTCATTTTTAATCTGTTAAAAACAGGGCAAGAAAATTGTACTGAATTTCATTCATCCTCTAGGGGGAGAATGTGATTTAAATTTGAAATACTTACCGAAATTTATACTAAACTACATCTGTGTTTACAC
Source organism: Erebia palarica (assembly GCA_964035005.1). NCBI lineage: Eukaryota > Metazoa > Arthropoda > Insecta > Lepidoptera > Nymphalidae > Erebia > Erebia palarica. Next base: position 14,740,729 of record OZ035993.1, on the reverse strand, counting down.
CATTGAGTTGGTATATAAAGCATTATACATCTTTTTGAAACAGGAATACGCATTTATTATGCAGCTATACGATTATTAAATAAAATTACGAAAACCGACGAGCTCTCTATCAATAATTGGACCAATGTTTCGAATGTTAACTTTTACTTTTAATTGTCATTATTTTTAAAAAATGCTTATCTCATATTATTGTGTAAATTATTTCGCAAATGGTACGAAAAGTAGAGTATTTTCCTCGGTGATAAAGCTGTCTTAGTCTTGGGTCAACTTAAATCCCTCGATACACGCAGGACTCGTCTTAAATCACTCGCTTCGCTCGTGATTTAAGTTTTTAACGCCCTTGCTACGCTCGGGAGTAAACCTCGAGTCCTTCGTTACGCTCGCGATTTAAATCGTCACCCCTGACAGAAGACACTGCTTTATCCCCTTGGTTAATAATCTACTAATTAAACCCATACCCCTATTCGGTTTCTACACGGCATCGTACCGGAACGCTAAATCGCTTGGCGGTACGCGTCTTTACCGGTTGGGTGGTATCTAGCCACGGCCGAAGCCTCCCGCCAGGCCAGACCAGGGAGAATTCAGAAATTATAAATTCCCAAATGGATCCTGCCGGGGATCGAACCCGGGACCTCCGCACGTTAAGACCACAGCGCTCAACACTGCGCCACGGAGATCGTCAATAATTCCACATAGGCTAGGTACTTTTTATCCAAGAAAATTAAAAAGGAAAACAGGAATTAAATATCCAGGAAATTCGGTTCAACGCGGGAAGCGGGAATTTCCTCAATCCACGCGGACGAAGTCGCGGGCATCACCTAGTACTGCTTAAGCGTTGGTAGTAAGCTCCCAGGTCAATTCACCAATAAACATTAATATTTGTAACAGGAAAACGATTCTTTTATATTATTAATTATTAGTATACCTATATAAGTATCTACTCGTGCAGGCGGAATACTATGGGCATGGAGTTTCCTGATGAGTCATGCTCATATGTGATGCAAATAAAAATATAGCGCTCGGCCAATTCTCATAATCAGTCTAACAGCTGGGCTAATAAATAACCGTTAGATACCATACTTCGAAGGCCATGGAATTACTACTCAGAACATACCTACCTATTGTGTGACAAACATAATATTTAAATATGAGTATGTAGTGTGAACTATAAAATACAAAGTAAGTAAGTATATTATTGAAGATATTTACTAACATATGATACTTGTTTCAGGATAAAGAAATGAAATTTAAGAATGGAATACATTCCCTGCGATTAAGAAAAATAACGATGGTGTCAGAGACGAGGTTATAAAAGGATGCGTGCGCATCTGCTGCGGACTACATTGTCACCCGTCGTTGCGTGTCGTTCTTGTGTGATTTTATTTTCTCGCTGTAATTTTTTTATTGTTCATGTTAATAAATGAGTCAGGAGAGCTTTTACGTCTTTCTTCTTCAAGTATCCTCTAGAAATTTGCAAGATCAGAAGTGGGATTCGGTATCAACGTGATGCCTAATCCTACCGGCTATTCTGATTCTATAATTCTATACTTGAGGAAGGAAGGCAAGAATGCCTGATTGTGATCGCGTGAATGTCGTAGAACTGGTCATAATGGTTGTTTGAAGCATGAGGTGGACGCGATACTAGTTCGCGTCAGGTGCTTTGAAAAGTCAGACAGCTACGCCTAATATCACCATCGCCTGATAGGCGTGCGTTGTTGGAAAAACCTCCGTCATGTTCTATGAGCCGGCGGTCATGTTGCAGCCGCTGGGTGCACCATACAGGGGTCAAATGTTGGGTGTTGAATCGGAATGTGTTGTAAGTGACGTGAATGCGGATATGCAATCATTTTGTTTGAAGTAACGAGTAAGAGTTCAGATAGTTACAGCACATATGTTGACTATGCTTGTCGTTCACTTCTTCGTTTGCGAATAGTGAGAGGGCTCAGTGTTGGGTAATTGATGTTTTGAAAAACTGGATTGCAGTCTAATTGTCATCGTTGCCTGGTTGCCGTGTAAACAGAAGATGTAAACATTGGGTGTTCAGGTTCTTATTCAGTTCTGCGCATATCAGCCATGACATATTGTCATGTCATGTCAATTATTTGTCTACTTGTGTTTATTTACTTTCGTGTAAAATTATTTGAAGTTTGACCTGTTAATTTTTAGTCGTTTTGTGATCTTGGTAAAGTTGTGTACGTAGAATAAAGTCTGGTTTGTTTGTTCGTATTTCTTTCACAGATAAAGGACCGCTGGTATGCTCACATTTATAGAGAGCACCAAAAAGGAACATTTCTACTTGTTCGCATTTAGAGAATGTTGTTCAAGTTAGTTTCGTTCGATGGATATGTTACGAAGTTATTACTCGAAATGTGGTTCATGTGATATGGCTTGTAAAGGTATTCAGAACCTGTGGCAAACGTGTGTGGTGTGGTCATTATCTGTTGTATGTCTCTTTCATATTCGGCGCTCAACACGGTGTGAGGCGTTCTGGACGCGCCAGGCAGCGCGCTCGCCTGCTGAGCCGAGCTGCGCGTCTACATGTCGCGCAGGGCTGCGCGCTTGCCTTGCTGCTGCGCGTCTACATGTCGCGCAGGGCTGCGCGCTTGCCCGCTGCTGCGCGTCTGCTGGTCGCGCAGGGCTGCGCGCTTGCCTGCTGCTGCGCTTCTGCTGGTCGCGCAGGGCTGCGCGCTCGCCTGCTGCTGCGCGTCTGCTGGTTGCGCAGGGCTGCGCGCTCGCCTGCTGCTGCGCGTCTGCTGGTCGCGCAGGGCTGCGCGCTCGCCTGCTGCTGCGCGTCTGCTGGTCGCGCAGGGCTGCGCGCTCGCCTGCTGCTGCGCGTCTGCTGGTTGCGCAGGGCTGCGCGCTCGCCTGCTGCTGCGCGTCTGCTGGTCGCGCAGGGCTGCGCGCTCGCCTGCTGCTGCGCGTCTGCTGGTCGCGCAGGGCTGCGCGCTCGCCTGCTGCTGCGCGTCTACTGGTCGCGCAGGGCTGCGCGCTCGCCTGCTGCTGCGCGTCTGCTGGTCGCGCAGGGCTGCGCGCTTGCCTGCTGAGCCGAGTTGCGCGTCTACATGTCGCGCAGGGCTGCGCGCTCGCCTGCTGAGCCGAGCTGCGCGTCTACATGTCGTGCAGGGCTGCGCGCTTGCCTGCTGCTGCGCGTCTGCTGGTCGCGCAGGGCTGCGCGCCTGCCTGCTGCTGCGCGTCTGCTGGTCGCGCAGGGCTGCGCGCTTGCCTGCTGCTGCGCGTCTGCTGGTCGCGCAGGGCTGCGCGCTTGCCTGCTGCTGCGCGTCTACATGTCGCGCAGGGCTGCGCGCTTGCCTGCTGCTGCGCGTCTACATGTCGCGCAGGGCTGCGCGCTTGCCTGCTGCTGCGCGTCTGCTGGTTGCGCAGGGCTGCGCGCTTGCCTGCTGAGCCAAGCTGCGCGTCTATACGTCGCGCAGGGCTGCGCGCTTGCCTGCTGCTGCGCGTCTGCTGGTCGCGCAGGGCTGCGCGCTTGCCTGCTGCTGCGCGTCTGCTGGTCGCGCAGGGCTGCGCGCTTGCCTGCTGCTGCGCGTCTACATGTCGCGCAGGGCTGCGCGCTTGCCTGCTGCTGCGCGTCTGCTGGTCGCGCAGGGCTGCGTGCTTGCCTGCTGCTGCGCGTCTGCTGGTCGCGCAGGGCTGCGCGCTTGCCTGCTGCTGCGCGTCTGCTGGTTGCGCAGGGCTGCGCGCTCGCCTGCTGAGCCGAGCTGCGCGTCTACATGTCGCGCAGGGCTGCGCGCTTGCCTGCTGCTGCGCGTCTACATGTCGCGCAGGGCTGCGCGCTTGCCTGCTGCTGCGCGTCTGCTGGTCGCGCAGGGCTGCGTGCTTGCCTGCTGCTGCGCGTCTGCTGGTCGCGCAGGGCTGCGCGCTTGCCTGCTGCTGCGCGTCTGCTGGTTGCGCAGGGCTGCGCGCTCGCCTGCTGAGCCGAGCTGCGCGTCTACATGTCGCGCAGGGCTGCGCGCTTGCCTGCTGCTGCGCGTCTGCTGGTCGCGCAGGGCTGCGCGCTTGCCTGCTGCTGCGCGTCTGCTGGTTGCGCAGGGCTGCGCGCTCGCCTGCTGAGCCGAGCTGCGCGTCTACATGTCGCGCAGGGCTGCGCGCTTGCCTGCTGCTGCGCGTCTGCTGGTTGCGCAGGGCTGCGCGCTCGCCTGCTGAGCCGAGCTGCGCGTCTACATGTCGCGCAGGGCTGCGCGCTTGCCTGCTGCTGCGCGTCTGCTGGTCGCGCAGGGCTGCGCGCTTGCCTAGTGCGCGACACTTCACGCTCGCCTGCCGCGCTGCGAGGCGTGACACTGCGTGTTCGCTAGTCACACTGGGAGGTGTGACGCTACGCGACTAACTGCGTGCAGGGATGCGGTGACTGATTGGTTTCAGGTTTAGCCGAGCGCACTATTTTTTTGGGCTAAGTTATGCTAACGTCGCGCCTATGTCTTATGCCATGAAGTTGTTCTTTATACTTTTCTCAACGATGCCGCAACGAGACAAGCTAACGTCGCGCCTCTGTCTAACCAGGCTAAGTCATGCTAACGTCGGGCTTAATGACTTAGGCCTGTGCTGTCTGTACACTCTGGGCAGAAAAGCTAACGTCGGGCCTCTATCTTGCCGTACTAAGTTAATGCGAACGTCGTGCCTATGACTTAGATGTGTACTTTTCATCGTGTCGGGCAGACAAGCTAACGTCGTGCGACTGTCTTGCCGGGCTAAGTCATGCTAACGTCGTGCTTAATGACTTAGGCCCAAGTTGTTCTAACACTGCTTACCAGTTAGGGTAAAACGTTGTGCCACTGTCTTGTCGTGCTAGGTCATGCTAACGTCGCGCTTAAAGACTTAACCAGTGGCCGTAACGTTTCAAATTTTATTTATACGCCTAACGTGTCTTCTGAAATTTGAAGCGTTGTATTCGGTAATGGCCGTAAAAAGATATGTGAAGTTTGTTGTTTTATGTCGCAGGTGCAGACAAGGACATGAGATGATCTTCCGGGTTGCCAGCAACCAACAACGTTCTGTGGTGCCGAGGCTTGCAGGTGCTTCTGTTGCGCCTGCCATTTAAGAACTTCAAGATTCTGTCTGTGTCCAACGGAGTCTAAGCAATGCCACTGCTGGACTAGAGGAGCTGAAATGAAGGAGCCCGGGGACGGTCTCGGGTCAGTCTGGCCGTATTGAAGATATTTACTAACATATGATACTTGTTTCAGGATAAAGAAATGAAATTTAAGAATGGAATACATTCCCTGCGATTAAGAAAAATAACGATGGTGTCAGAGACGAGGTTATAAAAGGATGCGTGCGCATCTGCTGCGGACTACATTGTCACCCGTCGTTGCGTGTCGTTCTTGTGTGATTTTATTTTCTCGCTGTAATTTTTTTATTGTTCATGTTAATAAATGAGTCAGGAGAGCTTTTACGTCTTTCTTCTTCAAGTATCCTCTAGAAATTTGCAAGAATATAATATATAAGTTTGTGTATTTTTAAGAACATATGAATGTGACCTGAACAATGGCGAGCTTGGACCCATGAAATTTAAAAATAAAGGAGGCAACATTCAAGTACAAGTTTATATTAATTATAATCATATGTTTATATAAAAAATATTGAGACTGAGATACGGGATTCAAAAGAAAGAAATTATTATAATTTATTAAAAAATAAGTCATCTTGCACTAACGAAACGCAATTGACATAGATAGACATTTTGTTGACATGACAACACTTGTCATTATTTTTTATTGTCTATGTAGGGATGTTCCGACACCATCGATGTATCGTCGATACCTACTGAAATGAGTATTCTGTGATATTACTATGGTCTTGTGATACACGAGTACTTTAAAAGCATCGATACATAATCGTATCGATACTTTTTAATTTTTATGTAAATGATTTTATCAGTATCAGTGATCACTACTTATATGACACTAGCTGATAACCGCGACTTCCTTCTCATGGATTTGGTTATAAGGGAAAGAAAAAGCTGTCATATGAAAAGTAAATAAGTACATAATGCAAGTGTTAATCAAAGTATATAGAGGAATAAAAGGCTTAATGTAAGGAAGATCAGGCTATAGAATGGGAAAACAATCTGAATTATTGGTCAGCGTCACTGCAACTTGGGCTATAGGTGTCGAAGAATTCACTGGCCAGAATCCGCATAGAGGTGCAAAAGAGATCTATTTTGATATTATTGTTACTCAATTTGTTAAAAGATAAGAAAGATCTAAGCAGATAAGAGTTATTTCGAAATATGGTGTGAGTAGAATTATTGCGGAATTCTTGCAGACATAACTATAAGTACCTACCTAATTATAACTAGGCATAAGTACCTACCTACTCATTCATACTAATACCACAGTAAACAGATACAAACAGTAGTGAAACTACCTAGAAACGTTCGAAACAGCTCACTCACACAAACATGCGCATCGACGAGACTCCTAAGCAGTCGTCGCGAGGCCGTCAGCAGCGAGTGCCGCGTCATGACTAGTGGTCACGTATAAGTCTATTTCCGCGATCTTTTTAAAAATGCCAGGAGTGTATTGTGTAGTTTAAGGCTGTTTGAACTCTGTCTGAACTATCGTTTTTAAAATTCGTTCAAAATCGATATTTGGGGCTCCCTGGGGTCACAAAACGGGAAACTGGTACCAAAATTTTAAAAAGTCAGCGCCATTTTGAAATTCTTTGTTATTGTACCGATTTCGTTCAAAATCGATATCTGACGATCCCTAGGCTCACAAAACAAGAAACGATTACCAAAATTTTAAAAAATCAGCGCCATTTTGAAATTCTTTGTTATTGAACCGATTTCGTTCATAATCGATATCTGACGATCCCTGGGATCACAAAACAGGAAACTGGTACCAAAATTTTAAATAAGTCAGCGCCATTTTGAAATTCTTTGTTATCGTACCGATTTCGTTCAAAATCGATATCTGGGGTTCTCTGGGATCACAAAATAGGAAACTGTTACCAGAATTTAAAAAAAGTCAGAGCAATTTTGAAATTCTCTGTTATCGTACCGATTTCGTTCAAAATCGATATATGAGGATCCCTAAGATCACAAAACAGGAAACCGTTACCAAAATTTAAAAAAATCAGCGCCATCTTGAAATTCTTCGTTATTGTACCGATTTCGTTCAAAATCGATATCTGACGATCCCTGGGATCACAAAACAGGAAACTGGTACCAAAATTTTAAAAAATCAGCGCCATTTTGATTTTCTTTGTTTTTGAACCGATTTTGTTCAAAATCAATATCTGAGGATCCCTAGGATCACAAAACAGGAAACTGTTACCAAAATTTTTAAAAATCAGCGCCATTTTGAAATTCTTTGTTATTGAACCGATTTTGTTCAAAATCGATATCTGAGGATCCCAAGGATCACAAAACAGGAAACTGTTACCAAAATTTTAAAAATCAGCGCCATTTTGAAATGCATTGTCATTGAACCGATTTCGTTCAAAATCGATATCTGACGATCCCTAGGATCACAAAACAGGAAACTGTTACTAAAATTTTAAAAAATCAACGCCATTTTGTTTTTTTTTGTTTTTGAACCGATTTCGTTCAAAATCGATATCTGACGATCCCTAGGATCACAAAACAGGAAACCGGTACCAAAATTTAAAAAGTCAGCGCCATTTTGAAATTCTTTGTTATTGAACCGGTTAAACTGTTTTCCGTATTTTAAACTATCGAGATTAACCGACGCCATGAGATACTTATTTAATTTTTATTCGTAAACTAGCAATTTCAATTCGATTAATAGATCACTACAGAACATAGAATGTTTTAATTAACAAAAACAAAATTAAAACATAAAACATTAAAAGTGACAACCCTATTGCTTCAATAGGGTTGTCTTGCTTCAGTAGGTAATTATTTTATCAACTTGGCTTAGTTTCCATACTGGTTGTATCTGTTTACTGTGCTAATACTGATACAAATTATTGATTGAACAATAGCCCTTTCCCGTAGTACTAGTTTTTGATTAATAATTTTTAGGTTATATTCTACTTTTAGGTGTATATTTTTTCTACCACATTTTAAGACTTACTTACTATTTGCTTTTTTCTTAGTTTTGTTGCGTTAAATTATTAATAAGTTTCCATGATGAACGCTACCCTTTTCAGTGGGTCCCAGTTTTTTGGTTCCCGCGGGAACTCTATAATTTTCCGGGGTAAAAAGTAGCCTTTATGTTATTCCAGACTATAATTTATCACTGTGCCTTATTTCATCCAGATCCGTTCAGCCGTTCTGGCGTGAAAGAGTAACAAACATCCATACATCCATACTCACAAACTTTCGCGTTTATGATATTACTAACCGATGCCCGCGACTACGTCCGCGTGGATTGAGGTTTTGTGGTTCCCGCGGGAACTCCTTAGTTTTCCGGAATAAAAAGTATCTTATGTGTTATGTGTTATTGTATCTATCTCTGTGCCAAATTTCATCCAGAACCGTTCACCCGTTCGGGCGTGATTGAGTAACAAACATCCATACATCCATCCAAACTTTCGCATTTATAATATTTATTTGATTTGATTTGATTTGATTGATATTTATAGCCTCTATACTATAATAGGGCTTTTGCACTGGGAAAGGAAATGGCCAGCGGAATTTTGGGAGCTTGCCTAGAGATCAAAAATCAAATCAAAAAATCAATCAGATCAAATGCGTAGCATTTCTTTAATATTGTAATTTTTATATTTTATACTTTTCAGATAAAAAAGTTTCAGGAGTCTGAAGGCTCTGAATTAATTTTTGAGCATGGATTAGGATAATACTGGAATAATAAAACTATATTTGCAAGAATTATGTTATTCCTTTAAAAATCACGCCACATTGTACTACTGCCACACTAGATGGCGCTAAACATTTTGGTTAGCGAGTTTTTTCAACTATTCAACCACAGATGACAGAGGGCGTTACGTTTCTATAAACACAGTGGTTATTCGAAAATGCTTCAAGATTTAAACAATAAACGTATTGTTTTTTTTTTGACAATTTAACCTTGACCTTATTCGGAATAATAAAACCATAGTAATTTCGGTTTTAATTTTTAAACCTTACTGTAAAAATGGAAGTCCTGCGCAATGTCCCGAATCGGATGGCAGTTACTGGTCATGTCATTTCAAATTCTCATAGGAAATCAGAAATTGTACGTGGACGAAGTCGCGGGCGACCACTAGTAAGTACCTAATAAGGGTCAAATGGGGTTTCTATGGTTTGCGAATAGATGCACGCATAGATTTACAATATTTGATGTACACAATACTTAGTACTTAATAATTATTTTTTAAACCAAAACAAAAGTAAACTATTTCTTGTACCATTCATTCGAATAATAAAGTGAGAAATAAAAAATACTCTCTGTACATTGATTGTAATTTATGCAAACGTTAATAATGACACTGTTACACACCAGTAATGTAACTCGAACGTGCCCAAAGAGTCGGCTCAAGTCCATCTTAGCTACGCGAATAATACTTTACATACATATTACATCATATTTATGAATACACATAATACTTACCACAAGTTATAGCAAATCCAAACAGCAAAACAACACTTCACTTTTTTATACACAGATGATAAAACGTTTTAGAACTAAATTAAAAAACCACAATGTATATTTACGTTTTCGCGCTAAAGTATACGCGGACAAATCAGAAAGGCGCGTGTTTTGTAGGTTATTGATTGATTCGAGCGTGCGTCGTAATTCGGTCGGGTTATATCAATGGAAGGACGTCGAAGCTACTGTAGGTGCAAAGAACTACTGACATGAGGAAAAGTATATAAATAAACTTGTACTGTCAACAAATTACGTCTGACTTTATGTTGTAGTCGAAACTGAGACTCTTCCGTTCCTAGAATTGACTAGTCAATCTGAGGCCTAATGCGTTTATAATGTTTGCTACTGTGTGACGATAGCCATCACCTTTGACTGGCTAACATTCTCTCGTCTCAGCCTAACCACTACCACCACTACAGCCTATTAACGTCCCACTGCTGGGCGCAGGCCTCCACTCTCACAGGAGAGTGGGAACTAGAGCTTAGACCCACCACGCTGCTCCAATGCGGGTTGGTGGGCTTTAACGACTATTATCATGTTTGTGGTAAACTTAAAACTATGGCCCGACCTGGGACTCGAACCCGGGACCTCGTTGGCCGCAGTCGAACATGCTAACCACTAGACCAACGAGGCAGTTAACTCAGCCAAACGCTACAGCTAAATTCTGTCAATTACAGCAATTAAGAATGTAAGATTGATTTATGTAACTTTTTCATAATAGGGCTAAACCAACATAAGTGACAAATGCGACGACGCGACTCGATGCGATGCGATGCGACAATATCAAACTGTAAAGGACCCATCACCCATAATTTGTCATTTGGTATGGAGTCGTATCGCGTCGCTTACGATTTGCTGTAAAATTTTGTACTATGGCAAGGAGTTTTGAGTTTATTATCCATGGTAGAACGCAACTGCATATGGCGGTCAACTGCACTGAGAAAGTTGAAACGTTCTTTAAGATATCTGGGAGTATGAGGAGCATATAGGATAGAGAATAGTAAAGAAGGAACATGAACATTTCGACGCAACCTAATTGGAAGCCGCTTGACGATACGCACTACACACACGTGATCAAATTTCCTCAATCCATAAATGAATTATAGTGGGAATATAACTTCTGACTATACTACTGGGACTGTATAGTCCAACCAACTTATCTGACCCGGTGACAGCGTCGCTACCGCCATGTACCCACATGAAAAATACAAAAAAAAACTCAACAGGCACTAAAAAATCTAATTGTGGCCACTAGGCCAGATAGGTTGGTGGGATTATACATTTTGTTCGTTTGCAATAGTAGGGACCTACATTATATTTGGCTAGCTATAAGGCTGATTCTACTGAGAAGAGCCGGCAAGAAACTCAGCAGTTGGTCTTTTCATAAAAAGAAAAATGTAAACAATACACAACACATTACGTTACGTAACAAGTATTACACTGACTTGTGGGCTACTGGATGCGAAGCCGGTTGCTTCTATGCAACTTTTTATTAAGAAAATCATCAATAGTATAATAATCTCGACTTAACAAATGCTGTTTAACAGTCTATAAATGTATATGTCACCGTAAGATTGTAAAAACTGTTAGATCTAACTCGCGAAATTCTAAACTGTCGAAAGATTAGAATTTAACGCATTATTTTCCGGTAGATTGTAATCTGATAGGAATATAGACCCGATAAAGCCTAACCTAGCACTAGGTACCTCGTACTTCTTGATTATTTATGTCGAACCCTAACCTAACCTACAAGAAAGAGACAAGAAAACGTAAATAAAATGAATATATCAAAAATTGACACTCAGAACATTGAACAGTTTACAATCTTTCGACAGTTTAGAATTTCGCGAGTTAGATTATAATCTAACGGTTTTTACAATCTTACGGTGACATATACAATGGCAAATTCAGAAACTCTTTTGGGACAGTGCCGTAGCTCATTGCTCATTGCTTATTGCTTACCTACTCTTTACTCAATACTCATTGCTTAGATCTTCTGCCTCAGTTACTTATGTCAATGTAAAAGAAATTACAAAATTTAAAAGGTCTAACAGACCCACGAAACGAAAAGGAGCTTGATAAGTCTTTTCTATGGATACGTTTTTAAATCTTGATTAGAATGACAGCTGTGACTAATGTTTCGTACTCCAGCTGTTGTCACATTAGACGAGCATTAGATAAACAGCTGACAAACTAACATCCTTGTGCTCCTTTCTCTCTTTCTCATCTGTAGTTATATTACTTTCACAGCCGTCATTCTAATCAAGCTAAAGGAGGATGGCGAAAATGCATGTATTTTGGGACCCACTGAAAAGGGTAGCGTTCATCATGGAAACTTAGTAATAATTGTAGAACGTAACAAAACTAAGAAAAAAGCAAATAGTAAGTCTAAAAATGTGTGAGAAAAAAGATACACCTAAAAGTAGAATATAACCTAAAAATTATTAATCAAAAACTATTTCTATCAATAATTTGTATCAGTATTAGTATGAATGAGTAGGTAGGTACTTATGCCTAGTTATAATTAGGTAGGTACTTATGTCTGCGAGAATTCCGCAATATTTCTACTCACACCATATTTCTAAATAGCTCTTATCTGCTTAGATCTTTCTTATCTTTTAACAAATTGAGTAACAATAATATCAAAATAGATCTCTTTTGCACCACTGGTACCTCTATGCGGATTCTGGCCAATGAATTCTTCGACACCTATAGCCCAAGTTGAAGTGATTCGCTGACCAATAATTCAGATTGTTTTCCCATTCTATAGCCTGATCTTCCTTACATTAAGTGTTTTATTCCATAAGGTGATTAACACTTGCAATATGTACTTATTTACTTTTCCTATGAGAGCTTTTTTCTTTCTCTTATAACCAAATCCATGAGAAGGAAGTCGCGGGCATCAGCTAGTGTCATATAAGTAGTGATCACTGATACTGATAAAATCATTTACATAAAAATTAAAAAGTATCGATACGATTAATTATCGATACTTTTAAAGTACTCGTGTTAGTATATAGTATAAGTACAAGACGATAGTAATATTAAGAATACTCATTTCAGTAGGTATCGATGATACATCGATGGTGTCGGAACATCCCTACAAAAATAAATAATAATGACAAGTGTTGTCATGTCAACAAAATATCAATTGCGTTCCATTAGTGCAAGATGACTTATTTTTTAATAAATTATAATAATTTCTTTCTTTTGAATCCCGTATCTCAGAGTCTCAATATTTTTTTATATAAACATATGATTATAAATAATATAAACTTGTACTTGAACGATGCCTCCTTAATTTTAAAATTATGTGGGTTCAATTTCGCCATAAGTTCTTTTAAGGATGCTATGGGTAGTCGGCATTAGTTTTTGTCGACGAATTGATCGAATTGAACTGGTCGTTCCTACGATCGTCAGAATTTCATTTTGAGTGCAACATATACTTACATAAGTTCACATGTTATAATTGGCATGATAAGATATTTGATAAGAGACAGTTTTGCTATATATTCTTGATAAGGTAATCTTTTAGCATGTGATAAAAAAATTATAGCTTCGGACAAATTATCTTGCTTAGGTCAAGCCCGCAGCATGTTTTTGCCTTTGAGCTTCAGGGCCCAAAAGGATCCGAAGAGCAATAATACGATAAAATTCAAAGAAGGTTACCGGGAAATAGACGTCAATAAAATCTTTTTAGATTAACTTAAGTATTGAAGGAAAACGCAAGTCTGATGGTCTATTCTTACGTTACAAGGACGTACTTCAGTGACGCTTAATCATCTCTCATCGCATTAATTTAGGAAGGTACGTGTGGGAGGAACTTGCGCGGCAGAGGCAGGAGTGGCGCTCTTCAAGACCTGGACGTCAAGCGCATTAACAAAAAGACCCAGCCAAGAGCCTCTCCCAATATACAGTCCGTTAAACTTATCTGACCCGGTGGCCAAAATTGGAACTAATATTTTTGCCTGTTTAGTGTTGGTTTTTATTTTATTTTTAATATTATATGCTTGCTAGCAAGTAGCGACGCTGTTACCGGGTCAGATAAGTTTGTGGGCCTGTATCTATAATGTATCGGGTGAGTTTAACACATTGTGCGCCCTGCTACCGGACTTTTAAAACAAAATTTGGTTTCGCCAGTCATCTGCGCTCACATTTATCCGACACTAGCCAGAGGCCCAATTGTCCAAGCAAATCGTAATCATATGAGTTTTCACAGCATAAAACGTATTACTGTAACTGTTTAAAGAGTTAAACAGGTCGAATTATCCGTTTAACAAACGATTACGATTACGATTTCCTTACACAATCGGGGGCAGGTCCTCCGTTGAAGGATATGACAAGGAGGATCTTAAATAAATCCATTATTTTGGCCAGACTGCCCGACCGTTTATTAACAAACAGGGCTAACTTGATTTCATAGAATAAAAATATCATTTATGTTGAGTATTGCTTTATTTTGAAAATATTCTTACATTGCATATACTATCTATGACCAAGGGCTATTAAACATTGTATTCAATAACAACTATAGTTTCTAATAAGTAAAATGCATCGTACCCATGTCGTAGAATTGATAATTTCATAAAAGAATCGAGCACTTAGTGACAGGGTGGCGTTTCATGAAATAAATATTGCACTGTTTGTTGACTATTTCATGATAAACCTCGATGAAAATTGTTTCACGACAGGATTATTTCATGAAAGTCAAACATTGTTCCTACAATTATATTGGTAAATCGATGATCATATCGTAAATTATTTACATTATTGGTCACTGGTGGCGCTGGTGGTGCGTTATTTATGCGATTCATGCTATATCTATTACAATAATTTTCAAAAATGTGCATTCTTCCCAAAACTGAATCATTAGGTACACCCCGACTCCACGAGTTCTTCCCTGCCCTCCCAGCTATTTAACTATTAATATTAAAACTATTGTTAATAAACTATTTTTGTAAAGCGGCAAGCGCGAAGCCATAAGCGATTTTTCACAAAATGCTCGACAAATGGTCGAGCATTTTGTATTATGTAAGTAATCAATAATTCTACGATTTGAGGCACGACGCGCTAGGTAGGTATTTATTTGACGACCTCCGTGGCGCAGCATTGAGCGCTGTTGTCTTAAGGTGCCAGCGGAGGGTGAATTGCCCATACAAACGTAATACCAAAATGATTCGTAATTTGAGAATATTTCCACCAGATTATGCGATTATTAAGATTGAACTTGTCTTTATCTAGGCCCCTGGATAATTATGTTTTCAAAATATTTTCCCAAAATTAAGTGTAAGCGCATAGCGTTTTGCTTGTTTTTACGACATGAATGACATGTTTTCTCCTTATTTGTATCATATTAAAACCGACGATATGTTACGTACTAATTGACCAGGAGCATAGCCTATATTGTCAAGTTCCCGAATAACAACACGAAGTGAAAAACACAACAAGTTATCATTCATCATTTTTGGTATTTACGGAACAAGACTAAACGTATAACAAATTCTGTACGCTCATAATGCTATCGCGTGCAAACGCGATAGCATTATGAGCGTACAGAAGATCATGTGTCATCAGCCAAATAGAGATAGCAATATACCGGCAAATTTATATTTGCGGGTTGAATAGAAATTGCGAGCGGCGATCACCGGCCTCTTAACGTGCGGAGGTCCCGGGTTCGATCGCCGGCAGGGTCAATTTGGAATTTATAATTACCGGCAAAGACGTACCGCCAAGCGATTAAGCGTTCCGTTACGATGCCTTGTAGAAGCCGAATAGGGGTATGGGTTTAATATAACTGCCATGCATGCCCCTAACAGGTTAGCCCGCTACTATCTTAAACGGCTTCATAAAAAAAAATATAATTCCGTCTTCTTAAATAAATAAAAATATAATACTTGTGTTCAATTCTTCCACGGATAGGTTGGCGTCCAAGGATAGGAGTTATCCCAGTTACCAAGTTTCGACGGACCATCCGTATATTATGTCGTGGAATTTACTGAAAGAAGAAAAAGAAAAACATTTAAGTATGCGTTTTAACCAAGAGAAGACCAAATTTTGAAATTTTGAAATGGTTGTGCCATGGATTTTCGTTTTGAAAAAATTTGGGATTTAATAAAAATTTAGGGACAAAATAATTATTCTATGTCCGTTTCCAATCATTTACCTACCTACTAGTTAATACCTGCTACTTCATCCGCGTGGATTGAGATTTTTTGGTTCCCGTGGGAACTCTTTCATTTTCGGGGATAAATAGTAGCCTATATTCCAAACTATGATCTATCTCTCGCCAAATTTCATTCATATAAGTGTGGTCTTTCCAAACTTCAGCATTTAAATTAGCTACTGCTTCTGTTTTCTAGCCACTCTATTTTGCTTCTCCTTCTCTACTTAAATTCTTCTTTATAAGCCTGTAATACTTACTGCTTGGTGGGTCTAGTTTTCAGCCGTGGCGTTGTCTTGCCTAACTGCAGCATTGCACTGCGGTGCTTCTTTCGTTCTTTGGCCAGCATCTTCTGCTTTTTTTTCTGCTCTCTCTCGAATATCATTAATTTCAGTCTGTCTTTTGCGAATAAGTCGGTACTGTTCATATGCCCACCTTTGTAATCTAGAAGAATTAGATTTTGTTTATTGGATGAAAACTTTTTATTGAAAACTGATGATGCCCGCGACTTTGCCCGTGTATTGAGGTTTTTTGGTTTCCGCGGAAACCCTTTAATTTTCCGGAATAAAAAGTAGCTTATGTGTTATGCCAGACTATAATCTATTCTGTGTCAAATTTTATCCAGATCCGTTCAGCCGTTTTGGCGTGATTGAGTAACAAACATCCATCCATTCATCCAAACTTTCGTATCTTTAATATTAGTTTATAAGTATAGATTAAATCCCATAAAGCTAACTAGCCTTTAATTGCTATGGATGATTTTCTGGGAAATTTTATGGAAATTTTGAGATATGCATCTTTAATGCAGTTTTTTGAATTTTTTTAAAGACTGGATTTAAGATGCTGCACTGACGGGTAAGTTAACCGTGGCCGAGCTGTCATAGGGTTTCCGGGCGCGATTACCAGAGAGACGCAGGTTCAAATCCTGCCGGTTCCGCAATTTTTGATAATATGTATTTAAGTTAAGGCAGTTAATATTAATGCTCGTCTAACACACCCTTCGTGTCGAGGTGCACCCTCTGTTCCATAACGCTCATAGCCCGATGGTTCGGAAAATCACACAATGAAAAAGGGAGAGACTCAACTTCTCATAATCCTAAGGTAGCAGAAATCGCTATTAAGCGACAAGGCCGCCTTTTGTATTCTACTTCCTTCTTCTTCTTCTTCTTCTTATCTGTGTATTTGTGTTCTTCATATTTTTGTGTTGTGGTGTAAATAATTGGCTATTGATTATAACATTTAGAAAGGAACTAATTAATACGTTCACGGGTTTTTATTGCAGGAATCTTTCAATGGGTTATAAAAGCAGAAAAAACCGCGGAGTGCTATTAAATTAGAGGGTGGAAATTGAGGATAGGGATGAAAGAGCATCCCTTTTAGTATTTTCAATATATCTCGTAAACGAAGCAAAATTTCGATATATTGTATATGAAACTTTTTGTAGAGAATCAAATTTCCCATCGGAATAGCATTTTGCAAATATTCAAAAACAATACCATGCCAAAACAGTAGAAACAAACCTTAAAAAAAGCGAATTTTTGAGTTTTTTGCTTTTTCGCCTGTCTCTTTTTTTTGGCTGAGATAGGTAATTGCTAAATAGGTGGTAATTGCTTAATGCATTGCTTTAGATAGAAAAAAGTAAATTAAATTTCCATTAAATCACGGGGCTGAAAGATTTTTTTGATTAAAAATTGGCCGAAATGCGTTTTTTCGCATTTTGCAAAAAAAGTTTTGATAAAACTTTTTGTATTAAATATTATAAATGCGAAAGTTTGGATGGATGGATGTATGGATGTCTGGGTGGATGTTTGTTACTCAATCAGGACCGAACGGCTGAACGGATCTGGATGAAATTTAGTACAGAGATAGATTATGATCTAGAATAACACATAGGCTACTTTTTATCCTGGAAAACTAAGGAGCTCCCGCGGAAACCAAAATATATCGACATTTTGCTTTGCACATACGACATATATTGAAACCCCCAAAAGGGGTGGTTTTTGACCATTGTCTTCAATTTCCATCTTCTAATTTAATAGCACTCCGCGGTTTTTTCTTCTTTTATAACCCATTGAACGATTTCTGCAATAAAAACCCGTGTACGTCTTAGTTTCTTATTGAACTGTGTTTTAAGTTATAATCAATTTAGCCTATTTAAAAGAGTATTTTCCATAAACTCAGTTCACCAATCCATTAAATAGCAACTCAAACCAGTAGACTCCATCCATACCTATCATTTGTTTCCATGTTTTACAATAGTCTTGCACTAACCGGGGATTGTCCTTGGGTGCACTCGCATAGTGCACGTAGGGATATTCCCCGGTTGGTATCACATTTCCTTCAGAGTAAAATTGTCTTACGGGCCTCTGGTTTGGTTTCAGCCCCTCGTACGCCTTCCTGTTCCCGGGACCTCATGGTCCCGAGATGGAAAAGAAAACCGTACCCTTCGTGTCGAGATAGTCATCGAAGACGCCGGCTTTCTTCCTCTTCATCTTGCGGTACTTGGCCTCTATTTCGTGCAGCATATTACACATGTGCACGATCACTTTACACTGTTCCAGGATGTTCACGTAGATGTAAAGCATATATGAGGACCACGCGTAGTTATGATTTTCATGCGGCAGGAACCTGAAATCCATACCGTCGTATAAATCCATACAAATATTATTAATGTGATAGTATCTGTCTTACTGTCTGCATGTCCGTCCGTCTGTCTGTCTGCTACGCTTTCACGGCTTATCTGCTCAACCGATTTTGATGATATTTGGTACGGGGAGAGCCTGTATCCCGGGGAAGGATATATGCTTTTTATCCCAGAAAATAATACTAATACTAAAGATACTAAAGAGTTCCCGCGTCAATCAAATAAACTTAATCCACGCGGACGAAGTCGCGGGCAACATCTAGTAAATAAATCTTTCTTTAAATATGTCACCGTAAGATTGTAAATACCGTTAAATTATAATCTAACTCGCGAAATCGCAAAGTGTCGAAAGATTACAATTTAACGCATTATTTTCCGGTAGATTGTTATCTGTTAGGTTTATTAACCCGATAAAACCTAACTTATTATTTATGTTGAACCCTAACCTAACCTACATGAAACAGACAAGAAAACGTAAATACAATGAATATTTCAAAAATTGACACTCAGAACATTGAACGGTTCACAATCTTTCGACAGTTTACAATTTCGCGAGTTAGATTATAATCTAACGGTTTTTACAATCTTACATATATAAACTCCAGACTTGAAAATCGGGATTTAGGTTATTAGTTTTAAGTTATAATAAACTGTATAAAAAAATTTAGGAAAATCTACCCCAAAGAGGGTGAAATGGGGGTTTTAACTTTGTATGAAAGTCCTGTGTTTTTGAAGTTATAGACTTGAAAATCGGGATTTAGGTTATTCGATTTAAATAATAATAACCTGTATGAGCAATTTTACGAAAATTCACCCATTTTCACATTCCATTCCATATTCACGATTCAAAGAGGGTGAAATGGGGGTTGTAACTTTTTAAGAAAGTCCTGTGTTTTTGAAGTTAGATACTTGAAAATCGGCATAAATTTTATTAGTTTTAAGTAATAATAAACTGCATAAGCCATTTTACGAAAATCTACCCCACAGAGGGTGAAATGAGGGTTGAAAATTTGTATGCAAGTCCTATGTTTTTGTAGTTAGAGACTTGAAAATAGGGATTTAGTTTATAAGTTTTAAGTAATAATAAACTGCATAAACAATTTTACTATTATCCAATGGGCATGAAAAAGGGGTTGAAAGCTTGCATGAAGTTTATAAGTTTTTGAAGTCAGCATTAAGGACTTATTAGTCGTAAATAATATCAACCTACCGATGCTATAAAGCTGCTATAAGTAGGCCTTTTGCAGCGGAAAATGAAAATCTCATAGGAAATCAGAAATTGTACGCGGACGAAGTCGCGGGCGACCGCTAGTAATGTATATATATAAAAGCGAAAGGTCACTGATTCATCACGATATCTGTGGACCTATAACGCATACAAAATTGAAATTTGGAAGGTACGTTCTTTCTACGGCGTAGACATCAGCTAAGAAACGGTTTTGAAAAAATTCACCCCTAAGGGGTTGAAATGGGGGTTGGAAGTTTATATGAAAATCCTTTTTTTTTAAAGTTAGAGACTTGAAAATCAGGATTTAGGTTATTAGTTTTAAGTAATAATAAACTGCGTGAGCAATTTTACGATTATCCACCCCAAAGGGCGTGAAATAGGGGCTGAAAGCTTGCATGAAGGTTATAAGTTTTTAAAGTTAGCAATAAGGACTTGTTAGTCTAAAGTAATAAAAACCTGCCGATGCTATATAGCTGCTGTAAGTAGGCCTTTTGCAGCGGGAAAATCCCATAGGAAACCAGAAATTGTGAACGGACTAAGTCGCGGGTGACCGCTAGTAATATTATAAATGTGAAAGTGTGTTTGTTTGTTGGTTTGTCCTTCAATCGCGCTGCAACGGAGCAATGGATCGACGAGATTTTTGCACGGATATGCCACCGTAAAATTGCAAAAACCGTCGGATTGCAATCTAACGCTTTTTATGTCGATAGATTATAAACTGTCAACAGATTGTGAACCGTTCAATGTTCTGAGTGTAAATATAAACAATCCCTTGTGGGTTTGTTTATATTTTTTGGTTTTGTTTATATATTTTTTAACATGCAATTTTTGTACATTGTAAGTCAAATAAAAGCATGTTGACTGCCTCGTTGGTTAGCAACTTAGCTTGTTGACAGTTCGGCTGACGAGGTCCCGGGTTCGAGTCCCGGGTCGGGCCACATAGTATTGGGTTTTTCCTGACTAGAAATTCTCAGTACTAGCCCGGTTAGGAAGTTGGCGGTGTTTCACCCCCGTGCCTCGGTAAGCACGTTAAGCCGTCGGTCCCGGTTATTATCACTACCATTATAATAGTCATTAAAGCCCGCCAACCCGCATTGGAGCAGCGTGGTGGGTCTAAGCTGTAATTCCCTCTCTCCTATGAGAGTGGAGGCCTGTGCCCAGCAGTGGGACGTTAATGGGCTGTAGTGGTGGTGGTGCTGGTGGATTTAAACATAATACCTCCTTTCAGTCATCTGGTACAGTTCCAGCACCATCTGATAGCGGTGTATGATCTCGTGCACAACGAAGCCGACTTCGAACTCCACGTTGTCTACGTACAGCCAACGTAGTTCGAAATAACGCCGCAAGTCCATCAGCCTGAAACATACGAAGCTTTATGCTGCTTTAGATAAGTGTTTTTTGAAGTTAAACTTTTTTATAATAGCTGCGATTTGAAAATTGTACGAAACGAAAAAGCGACACCAAAAAGATACTTACATACCTATATAGGATTTAGCCTGCGAGAGAATGAGATAGAGTACAATTTATATTTATCTCAGTCTCTCGTAGGCTATTTTCTGAAGTTTCACTTCTGCCGTGTGTGAAAACAAGGTAAAACACACAAACTTTTTTTTTCGGTAATCATTTATTGAAAGCAAACGCGACGACGCAACGCGACAATATCAATCAGTAGCTGACCCTTCACGTGGCCTACGTTGTCGCGTAGGTACTAGATACGTCTGTCATTTTCTATGGCGTGGCATCGCTTCTGTCGCCGACCTCCTAGGACAACGGGTAATCCATCTTCATTCCAAATTTCAGCCAAATCCATCCAGTAGTTTTGCGTGAAAATGTAACAAACACACACTATTATATACACACACATATGTCTTTCCCTGAGATGTGACCTATCTCTATACCAAATTTCACACTTTCGCATTTATAATATTATTAGTATGGATAAGATGATGACACCTTTGATCAACAAGTTCAAAGTTTTTGTGAAAACTAAAACTAATGAAAAATCCTATTACAATGTAAAGGATTATTATTTAAATGATAAAAAAGGCATGGGAATGAATAGTTCCAGCGGCTAATTAATCAAATTGTTAATTAAAGTTCTCTTAAATATACGATGTTTGTGAGATGGTGATAATTTAGAATAAAACCCGTCTGAGTTTGTTGTGGGGTTTTCTCAGACCAGGGCGCATTTGGAACCCTCGTAGCTTTAATTTTTAAATACCGTAATTTATTATCACCATCTACGTTTCAGACGTCAAGTGAAAACGAATATATAAAATAATTAATTTAAAATAAAAATAAAAATATAAACCTTAAAACTAAGGCATTAAAGTTTAATTACGAATGTAGTATATTTACCTACTTTACTTTATTTACTTACATGGAAGCAACCAGCCTCGCATCCAGTAACCCACAAATCAGTGTAATACTTGTAACGTATGTGTTGTGTTGTCTACATATTGTAACTTTTTCTTTTCTATGAAAAGAGCAACTGCTGAGTTTCTTGCCGGCTCTTCTCAGTAGTTCAATCAGTTTTCCGAACCGGTGGTAAAGTCTTAACGTTTCATAAGTGGCACAAGTTGTTCTACATGAAATAAATTGATCATTTATCATTTATTGAAGACCTTTTGTTTTCGTAACATCGCGAGCATGTCAGCGCGGAGCATGTCGCATGTCGGTGACGCGAATCCACAAGTTTACCCCCTACCAAAAAGTGATCAACGCGGCTAAAGAAGTTTTCACTTCAAAAATGAACTCACGCATTCTGGTAGGCCGTGGAAATAGTGTAGCAAGCCCGTATCCGGAGTTCGTCATTCCCGAAGTGATAGCGGGCGTCGACGTTTTCCAGCAGCTGTCTTCTGGTTTGATTCATTATATCCCTCACGCTGACCGGCCTGTAGTCTGAAAAGGGCCTTATTTTTAGGGCTCCTACCTTATTTTACCTCAAGAGGAAAAAAAGATATATAGGATCACTTCGTTGTCCGTCTGTCTGTCTGTCTGTCTGTCCGTCTGTCAACCAATTTTTGTCGGGAACGCGTAGACATTCAAGGAACCCATATAGGATCACTTCGTTGTCCGTCTGTCTGTCAACCAATTTTTCTCGGGAACGCGTAAAGATATCCAGTTGAAATTAATATCAAATACTCAGGTCTACGGTTCCTTAGAGCTGTAAAAAAAAATCAAGCTTCAAAAGTCAACGCAATCGTAATACGGCCGTTTATGCCGCATATTTTGAGACTCGTCAATAAATGAAAACCTATAGGGCAGCACAAGTACAGGAAAAAATCCGAAAATTGAGAATTAGGGTTCTGTACTCATACAGTGTCAAATTGTTTGTCAGGCGCTACCAGTTATTTCACAACTGATTACGTGTTGTTATTTATACCTTCAAGGCAAGAGTGAATAGGCATATTAATAGACCTCATCCTTGATTTGCACAAAGTAAATTGTCGTCAAGCGCAAGCCTATCTCACAATTTAAAAAAAACAACGTTCCGACAGCGACCTGGGAACGTGGGTGGTCCCAGTTTCGCTTCCCAGCAGGAAAGCATTTTCTCTGGTCTGATCTGGTCACTGGTTGGAGGCTTTGTCCGTGGCTAGTTACCAGCCTATACCGGCAAAGACGTATCCCCAAGCGATTTAGCGTTCCGGTACGATACCGTGTAGAAATCGACTAGGGGTATGGATTTAATGTAACTGTCATACCGCGACAGTTTAGCCCGTTACCATCTAGACTGCATCATCACTTATCATCAGGTGAGATCGCGGTCAAGGGCTAACTTGTAGTGGAATAAAATTAAAAAAACAATAAAAAAACTGTGTGTGTCAGCTCCGACGCACGACTGGAGTTTACTCCTTACGAACGAAGTGTTAACGTGGAAACATATACAAGTGTTACCACGGAAATATAAACAAGTGTTACCATGGAAACAAACATAAAGTAACGTTACGGAGAAAGTTTGATTTTACTCCCATATGTTTTTATATGCCCTCTTATTATAGGACTGCCTGAAAAAAGGAGTATATTGTTTTCAGGGTTCATGTATGTATGTATGTGAGTTTGTATATTCCACCACAACTTCTATACGCCTGAACCGATTTTGATAAATGAGGTATCGTTAGAATCCCTAGCTTATTCCGGGTGACATAGGCTAGTAAAATTTAAAAAAACTTTATGGGATGACCATGGTCCCGCATTATAGACTAAATTTGAAAAAAAAATCGAAAATAAGATTAACTATATAAACATCAGCTAGAGAATGATGAGTACATTCCAAAAATATATAACACTGTAGTTCAATGTCCAGTGATTCACAAAAGATTATCATTTAATAAAAATGTGAATAAGATTCTAATTTAACTAGAATAATTTAGATTTTTAACTTTTTAGTTCGTTTTTTGGCAGGGCAATCGTGTTTTTTTTTTTTTGACTTGTATATAAAAATCGATTCTTAAGGAGTAAACTCCAAAACCAACCTTTTGTCTCATTACTCAACATAGTTATCAAGCCAGTCGTCATTTCCTTCATCAGAGGCGCCATGTTGGGTGTCTCCAGAGAATTCGACGCAGGAGTCAAAACAACTGCAAAAGAGGTGTGAAACATTGGATAGAAGCAGGCGTTACTTTGCGGAAGTCCATGAAAAGGACTTTACAATCGTGCATTGTCGAATCAACATCTCCTCAAGATGCTCCGGTATCGGAGTGAAACGTACGTCGAGTAGTGAAGAAGTTTTTTGTAGTGTGGTGAATTTCGTGGCTTGTAAGTGCGCATACTCTACCTACCACATAGATTTACCTACGGTGTGAAATATCCAGATTTCGATTAAACCTATAAATCTTTTCTAATCTTTTCGTTATATGCTAATCTCTTAGGACGAATCCTTTGTATAATAATGATTGAACATCGAAATAATAGTCTAAGTGATTGAACTTCACTTACAGGTAAGTTCGTTTAACACGTTGAGTGCGAAACCAGGTTCTAAAACCTTGTACACGTCTACGCTTACAGTGCGGCTAAGAAATGTATAGACTTCCTTGTCGCGCGGAAGGCCTAACTTTAACTTGGTTCGGTGTAGGACAGAGATGAATATATATCTAAGATGTATTATTTAAATAGAATCCAATGGTGTATCTACCTTAATACCAGGTTTTTTCACCTGGTACCGCACGGAAGAAATAAAATTTCATCATAATGCGAAACCACGTCGAAGCACCTTGTACCCCGCTCACCTGGTACCGCACCCCGCGTTATGTTTGCGAGGACAGTGAAGCAGTGAAAGTTAAATCTAATTATAGATTGATTTATCAGAGACAGGTGAGTCATCATTACTATTTATTTTAATGATGGGAATAAAATAGCAAAACTACAATTTGTGGAGGAAATTATCAAAGATTTTACAAAAAAGGACTTTGACAATGATATAGGTAATTTCAACGCAGACGTAAATGAGTCCACACACATACAAATAAATAATAATAAATTAATAAATTTATCTTTTCAGAACCCGCACAAAATCTTGAC
Organism: Erebia palarica; assembly: GCA_964035005.1. NCBI lineage: Eukaryota > Metazoa > Arthropoda > Insecta > Lepidoptera > Nymphalidae > Erebia > Erebia palarica. Next base: position 14,715,605 of record OZ035993.1, on the reverse strand, counting down.
AAACACACTTTGGTAAAAGGCGATAAGAAGAGGAATTGTGTCAGATTTTACGCAAAACTCCAAACCTTTTTTAACCAGTCGCCAAGCTGACAAAAAAGTTAAATGCCCATAAAACTGCCCATGTTTTATTGAAAAAGATTAATTCATGTTTGTTTTTTTTTCATTATATTAAAACTTAATTACAGCTATCGATATTTTTATTTCACATCCTTAAAATACGCACCAGACTTCCCTTATTCAGTGCGGCACAGGGTGATTAAGCCCTGTATTTTGAATATAGTTATAATTTTTAAACTAAACAAGTTGTTAACGAACGCCTTCAGGTGTATGTCAATTAATTCATTATTATTAATATTCAAAGCAAAAAAAACAAATATATATTTACATGAAGCCAAAAAAAGGATTTAAGTTTCTTAAATTTTACAGGGTCTATAAGCCTTGTGCCGTCACAATGGAAGTTTTATTACCAGGTTTATAGGCCTTGTTCCGAAGGAATGGAAAGTATTGAAAACTTACTGACGCAGCAAACGTGTTAATCGCTCGTTTCACGAAAGGCACAAAGATAGATTATAGTCTGGAATAACACTTAGGCCACTCTTTAGCCCGGAAAATTAAAGAGTTCCCATGGGAACCAAAAGACTTCAATCCACGCGGACGTAGTCGCAGGCATCAGCTAGTTTATATAATAATTCTAATAATTTAAATTTAATTTATAAATTAAATAAGAGCTTAGCTTGTTCAAGGTTAAAGCTTAGCTTTTCGTAGCTTAGCTTTAACCTCGCTCACCGATTACCATTTACCAAGAGTAAAAAAAAACCGAAACCAAAAACTGAAAGATCTTTAAACGGCTGAATAGATTTTCTTGAATCGTTGAGCTTTAATACCACTCTCTATCAAGCCTTTCGAGCATAAAAAGTAGAGTAAAGCGCAAGAGTGTCATACGCATTTTTTAGGCGAGCGCGTTCCAACATAGTCCTCATCATTGCTTTGCACTAAGCATAATTGTCGTCAAGCGCAAGCCTATCTCACAAAAAAAGATTTTTATGTTTATGAATTAAAGTATAAAATGAAAAAATAAAGGTGAATAATCTGATACTTACAAAAAAATATTAAATTATTCATTTCTTCGTGTACCTACACAATCATTTTATCAGATCGAGTGAATTAAAAAAAAATAACAATTACTTTTTAATTAATTCTTATAATGGGTAAGTAATTAAGAATTAAGTACTTATTTCTTAATTAATTTTGTTTTTAAGTAGGTACGTGGCTCTATAAAATAATAGTAGGTATTAATTTATGATAGAAAATAAAATGATTTGCGATTAATCTACTTGATAAGCACAAAAAAATAGCAGTAGAATCATTTTGTTAGCTTAAAATTTTTCGGTTAGCAATAAATTAAAAACCAATTGCAACGGTTGATTTGCATCTAATCTTAAAATGATCTGCAAATAAAGAAATATTCTGTCTGATTGATATACATATTATTCATCAGGGGTCATCCATAAAGTACGTCACCTTAATGTCGTAATTTTTTGACCCCTCCCCCGTCCTTATCACAGTTGGTCACATTTGTGAGAGCCCCCCTCTCTACATCACGAGACTTAGGACCCCTCCTCACCCCTTGTCATACAATGTAACACATCGTCGATCCCCTGCCCCCCCCCCCGTCCTCCTCCTCCCTTGACGTGTGACGTACTTTACGGATGATCCCTCATCATCATCATCTCATCCATCATCTCAGCCTGCGGTACTACCCGCCACCCTCTTAATGTCGTCAGTCCGTCGTGCTGGAGGGCGCCCCACACTACGCTTACTTATATGCGATCTCCACACTAAAAACTTTCCGGCTCCAGCGGTCATCGCTCCTTCGACAGGCATGACCGGCCCACTGCCACTTCAGCTTGCTAATAGTTCGGGCTATGTCAGCGACCCTGGTTCTCTACGGATCACTTCGTTTCAGATCTTGTCCTAAATAAGAGAAACTCCTAACATAGCCCTCTCCATAGCTCTCTGAGCATACATATTACATACATATTATGTTGCTGCAAAATAATTATGTACGATGCATAATAATTACCTACTTGGTTTGCAAGATAATACATAGGTTAGCAGTAAAATTATATTGATAGCATTTTATTCACAGGGGTTCGCATTTTTGCCACAGCTGTTGTCACACACACTTAGGTACTTGAACGCGTGGAATAACTATTTTTAATTCCCACGGGATACCTCCTTCATTTTCAAAGCTATTTCATCATCAAAATCTGTTGTAAAGATAGGCCGTTGAAGCGTATCAGACAAAGCTGACAGACAGGCGCACTTTCGCATTTATAATAGGTATGAAGACGACATACTCGTATAAATAAAAAACTCAAATAAATCAGATAAGAAAAATAGTTATTTTATTATTTTATAGTCTGTTGAACTCTTTAAAACTATGTATTACCAGGATGGGGGGCGTCTAATTTAAAAATGAACATATGAAACAGTAAGTATTATTGAGCGTATTAATTACAATTTGGCACAATTTTAATACAACGGGTTTTACAAATCGTCTGCGCACTGCGACATATCACATACTACCCATACTTTGTATGTGAGCAAAAACGCGATATAGTGCTAGTTACTGTGCGCTTAGCATGCGCACAACGAGATTATCTCGCGACGAGAGAGAGAGATGTTGTCGTTCCCGGCAAACTTTTCATTTACCCTAACGTGCACAAAATGCGGTATATAACAAGAAAAAAATAGTCGGCATGTAAAGGTTCATAGAAAAAAATACCACAGATAGGAAATATTACATTTATCTCTACTTTTGACGTAACGAGAAAAGTAACCATGTTAGCTTCGGTAAGGAAATAGAGATAACGGGTAGATATAATTTTACCCGTTGTGCGCATGCCGGCCGTACTGTAGTGGTTAGCATGTTCGACTGCGGCCGACGAGGTCCCGAGTTCGAGTCCCGTCTTGGGTCATAATTAATTATTGGGTTTTTCTGACTAGAAATTCTCAGTCTAGTACTGAGAATTTCTAGTCAGTCCCGGAGTTAGGAAGCTGGTGGTATTTCACCCCCAAGCTTCGGAGAGCACGTTAAGCCGCCGGTCCCGGTTATTATCACTAACATGATAACAACCCGCATTGGAGCAGGTTGGTGGGTCTTAGCTCTAATTCCCTCTCTCCAATGAGAGTGGACTCCGGTGCCGTTAATGGGCTGTAGTGGTATTCGTTTTAAGCGTAGATGGTCTCAACAATGTTTTATATGGGTAAACGTTTATTCGGTCTAGCCCGTTGTCCTAGGTGAGCAACAGAAACGAACGCCGACGCGATGCGATACAAAATTATCTACGTAGGCCACGTGAAGGGGCTACTGTTTGATACTGTCGCGTCGCGTTGCAGCGTTAGTCGCTCACCAAGGACAAGGGGTTTTCGGTTTGAGTTTTAAAAATGATTTATTTATTTCACGTAGGACAACTTGTGTCATAACGTTAAGACTCTACCACCGGTTCTGAAATGATTCTACTGAGAAGAGCCGGCAAGAAACTCAGCAGTTGCTCTTTTCTTAAAAAGAAAAATGTTACAATAAGTAAACAATACAACACATACGTTACGTTACAAGTATTACTCTGACTTGTGGTTCTTTTACGACTTAACTTTTTGGACTGGACTTTTTACGAATAAATTATCGTACCTACGAGTATGTACCTACTAACTAGTATGCAACTTAAGTGTGGTTAATGGGCCACCTCCTCAGCCTGTGCCATGCAGCATGAAAGGTCGGCATGTACCTACCTAACATACTGACACGCTGATTTGCAGGAGGGGCCCCATGGGTGGAAAGTCAAACACTGGAACCAACTATAAGTTAAAAAAAACGAAAAATCTTTGATTGTATAAGTAGTTTGCTGAGAAGGCCCTACTGGCCGTTACAGCGTCACATCACCGGGGGGGTTGGCGAGACATGAGCCCTAGGGCTCGAAGACATCGGGGGCAGTCGGCCTCCACGTCAAACCCTGTCGCCTCCTACCACGCGTAGTAGTATACGTTGACAAATACCAATATTTGCCCCGCGTGGTACTTTCGTGTTTCCGAACTATATCAAGGTACAGAGCCTTCTCGTGACGGATCTCGTAGTAGTCGCCCTCTGAAATGGGCAGAAGGGAAAAATATTAAAAACTAGTTGATGCCCGCCACTATGATAAGTTAAACTGGATTAAGTTATACTCCTTATTTTTCCGGGATAAAAAGTAGTGTCACTCTCCAGGTCCTTTACTATACCCATGCAAAAATCATCTTGATCCATTGTTCTGTTGCGACGCGATTGAAGGACAAACCAACAAACAAACACACTTTCGCATTTATAATATTAGTATGATATCGAGCTTGTTTTTTATCAACTACAAGTTAGCCCTTGACTGCGATCTTACCTGATGATGATGATGATGCATTCTAAGATGGTAACCTGTTAGGGGTATAGCAGTTATACTAAAACCCTAATGGGTTCTACACGGCATCGTACCGGATCGCTAAATCGCTTGGCGGCACGTATTTGCCGGTAGGGGGGTAACTAGCCACGGCCGAAGCCTCCTACCAGGTCAGACCAGAGAAAATTCAGAAATTATAAATTCCCAAATTGACCCTGCCGGGGATCGAACCCGGGACCTCCGTACGTTAAGTCAACAGCGCCCAATAAGCCAGGGATGTCGTCATTGTGCTCGCAGCTTCGCTCCATTTTCGTACAAATTTCATACCGGACCCTTATTTTACCACCTAAGGGGTAAATTAAGGGTTTGAAAGTATTAATTTACGCCCCAAAAGGCTTGTGTAGCTTTCGAATCTGCTCAAACGCTCAAGCGCCGTAATTATACACAGTCATTAGTATTGGATAGAAGTAGGCGTTACTTTGCGGAAGTCCATGATAATGAAGGGACTAGAAATTTAATTCGCTATAATCCGCCACAGTAGGTATAAATCTATGTGGTAGAGTGTGTATCTTGCGATATTCACCACACCACACAAATCTTCCAAAATCTTCTCAACGTACCTTTCACTCCGACACCAGAGCATCTTCAGGAGATGTTCACAATCGTGCATTGTTGACTCAATATCTCCTTTCAGTTTTCTATAAATTTCTAGTTCCTTCTTTACAGTCATTTGTGTTACCCCCTACAACGTCACAAACTCACAAACTTTACCTCTTTATAATAAGTGTTAGTATAGATAGGTATGAAACCTTACTGCTTCTATGGTTCTAGAGAACAATAGTCCACCTAAGTACATACCTAATACCTACATAATATATCGATCGCCACTCGTCCCCAGTATAACGGTACTCACGTATAATTTCATACGCCTTAAAAACATCATACAGTGACCACCTTTCAGATTTGAAGTCCCGCGTGTTGGCGTATTTTCTGTACATATTCAACATATGATAAAAATGCTCTTGGATGCCGGCCGCTACCGAGCCCAGCTGAAAAGCGATGCTGACTCCGTGACTGGTCCTTATTTTCTCTGCATGTTTCAATTTGTATACAACATCTATAAAACAAATTGTACAAAAGTAGGGTTGACGACCTCCGTGGCGCAGTGTTGAGCGCTGTTATATGTGCGGAGGGTCCGGGTTCGATCCCCGGCAGGGTCGATTTGGGAATTTATAATTTTATGAATGTTTCTTGGTATGGCCTGGTGAGAGGCTTCAGCCGTGGCTAGTTCCACAATACCGGCAAAGACGAATAAGAAGATATAACTGCCATGCAACTAACAGGTTAGCCCGCTACCATCTTAGACTGCATCATCACTTACCATCAGATGAGATTGCAACCTGTAGTGGAATAAAAATAAAAAGAATCATATCATAGGGTTTTGGGTAGCAAGTTTAGCAAATGTAGGAACTTTATAAATATTTAATGTTTATTAATGAATTAAACTAGGTACGGTACATTGAATACACATACAAACTGATGAGAAGTGGACCAAAAAGGTTTTATAGTGGCACCCCAGGAACAAAAAACGAAGAAGAGGCAGACCATTTAAAAGATGGGAGGACGATATAACTTTAAGGAACTGATTGGTAGTATGTAGACAAGACTAGCCAAAAACAGAAACGCTTGGAAAAATTTAGAGGAGGCGTATGTCGAAGGACACGCAGAGCAAAGCTATGCACTGCAGTAAAGACTCATTTTATTTTAATTTATTATTGCACTGCATGCTACTATTTGTTGACCTACATAAATAAAAGAAAATATTCGCTTTCATCTAAAACAAAAACCGACTTCAGACTATACTTTTCTATACTTTAACAATAGAATTATCTGGGGATATATTTTGTTTTTTGTTGATTTTCTCAAAAAAGGCTAAATTAATTTCGATAAAATTTATATAGCTACCACCTCTAAAGTATGATCTACCAAACAAAAAAAGAATCATCAAATTTAATTAAATCAAATAATTCATAATTGGCGGAATGATCGCGTAACATAGAAAGAAAAAAAACAACAAAGTCGAATTGAGAACCTCCTCTTTTTTTGAATTTGGTTAATAATAAACTCTGTTATAAATGGAAACTTAACCTCTGACGATTTCTTCCGTCATTTTCACGAGATGCTCCTCCGAGAGTCCTCTAACCCAGCCCGGCCATATCGGTCGTCCCGGTCCGTCATGTTTAGGGTTAGGGGTTATTTTAGTGGTAGGGGTTGTGAAATCTTCTGGTTCTGGTGTAACCCAGGGTGGGAAGTTACCTAGAAACAATACACAGAAGCTTTTATTTTACTTGTACTGATTGCGCCATTTTGGATTTCAAAAATGGTCGCAAATTCTTTATAATAGCGATCCCAAAAATCTTGAAAATGACACTGTGGGTGGCACAGTGTGAAAATGAAAATTTGGCACGACATAATGGTCATGTATCCAGTTTGGCTATGGCAGTTTTAACGGTTTAATGTTAATTTTTTGTAAAGATTTGTCTTTACAATCGTGCATTGTGGTTAATCTGTATTATACATATCTACTACAGCCCATTAACGTCCCACTGCTGGGCACAGTCCTTCACTCACATAGGAGAGAGGGAATTAGAGCTTAGACCCACCACGCTGCTCCAATACGGGTATTATCATGTTAGTGATAATAACCGGGACCAACGGCTTAACGTGCTCTCCGAGTCACGGGGGTGAAAACTTCCTAACTCAGGAATTCAGGTCAGAAAAACCCAATACTTTTTAAATAAATTAATAAATACCCGGGACTCGAACACGAACCAAGAACACTAGACCAACGAGGCAGTCATACATATAAATACATATTACGTTTAAATATGTTTACAAAAAATCTATAATAGTAATTAATATTGACCAAAAATATACACCGTAATTTTAAACGCTTTTTCTTGTAATTTGTTCTAGATAATTTTGATTAGTGAAATTTATGGCCCGGCCATAGGTCTATGTTTTTTAAATACAATAGATAGCGAGCAAACAAGCAGTCGGGTCACCTGATGTTAAGTGATTACCACCGCCCATGAACATTTACAACACCAGAGGAACCGCCAATGCGTTGCAGGCTTTTGAGATATTTGTTTATCCGCCCTTTGAAGAGTCCCATATTAAAATCATGAGGGAACACAAAAGATGGAAGCTGGTCCCATAATTTGCAGATACGTGACAGAAATGACCTATTCAGGTATATTCTGATGATTATTGTTAGGTTTATTCAAAATTCAAAATGTCTTTTATTCAAATTAACTTTTACAAGTGCTTTTGAATCTAACACTGGTTCGGAATGCCATTCCTACCGAGAAGAACCAGCAAGAAGAAACTCGGCGGTTGCTCTTTTGAAAAAAAAATAATTTACAATTTTATAACCGCTGTCGCTGCCGCTTAGCATTGCTGGAGCGAATCAAATCCATGCTCTTTTGTCGTTTAAGTAATCTTTAACAATATAATAAGCTTTTTTCAGAAGCATACTTTTAATGGATTTCTTAAACCTGTGTAAAAGCAAGTTTAAAATAGGTTGTGGAATATTATTATAAAGTAGAAAGCTCATTCCCACGAACGACCTTTGGACTTTCTTGAGGCGGAGCGATGGAGTCACGAGCTTAATGCGGCCTCTAGTTTCTATGCTATCATGCAGATCGCATAATTTTTTGTAATTGTGAATATTTTGTTTGACGAAGATTAAATTAGAATACTTATTTCCTTAAATTTAACTCTAAGGGATTCGCGCGGTTTTAAATTATAAATTGCACGTATTGCCCTTTTTTGTAATACAAATTTTTTTTGAATGTCTGCCGCTTTGCCAAAGAGTAAGATTCCGTATGACATAATACTATGAAAGTAAGCAAATTAAACAATTCTTGCAGTTTCAACGTCAGTAAACTGTCGTATTATTTCGATTTAACTATCAATTTGACGTATTTCATAACTTTTCATGACGTTTCATTAAATTTGTACGGGTGTATATTCCTCTTTATAGGAAAACGTTTGTATATTATAAATACAAACGTTTTGAGATTCACAGGGCAGTCTGTAAGAGTCGCGGCTCGGTTGACAACAATTCTTAATATTTACTTTGGTGTTTCGGTCCTAATTTGATAAGATGGTCGCAATAGCGATTGGGTCCCGGGATTAATTTATTAAGGATCAAGGTCTTTCGAGTTCTAGCTAATTACTCCTGTGGGTTTGAATTAGAGTATAAAATTATTAATGGGAGAATAACTGGTGCCTTTTTCTGAGACGATCCTTACAGTATTCTGAGTTTTTAACAGACTTCAAAAAAAGGAGGAGGTTCTCAATTCAATTGTATGTTTTTGTATGTTTGTTACGCGATTACTCCGCCAATTATGAATCAATTTTGATGACTCTTTTTTTGTTTGATAGATCGTACTTCAGAGGGTGAAGATCTGATGAATATCTTTGGATATGGAGAACGGAACTCCTCAATGGATAAGAGTAAATTCCTCGCGATCAGTGTAATAGCTTAGTAAACAGTAGGTTTTTAACCAGACATGGCATATTATTTTAATACGTGACCAATTGTGAAATAAAAAAAATCTAAAATAAATAAAAACCGTCTACAATAACCACGAACACTAAAAAAAATAATTTAATTTATTACCGAATAAATTATATTAAGAAAAGTTAATATAATAATATTTTTTGGAGTCGGTGCCAATGTGGAGACCCAAAATAATACGAAGAATATATAAACGATTCGTGCGGCTAATAAATAATTAGCACCGGCTCCAAAATATAATAATATAGAACTACATTAACTTTTCTAAATTTAATAATTCGGTAATAAATTAATTTTTTTAGTGTTCGTGGTTATTGAAGTCTATTTTTATTTATTTTTGATTTTTTTTTAATATTTAATACGGGTGTCTACGCAGTCAAGTAATGATACTTACAAATCAGATTAATTATTAAAAAAAACGCCAACATTTTAGAGTTTTCTAGTAGATCTGGAGCACGAATAGTTAATTATTAAAATATTAATAGTGAGTTAATTCAATGAATAATTTACTTGATTGTTATTTTGTGTTCAGTATGGTTTTTCATCGGTAATTAAAACTTCATTAACAATTTAACATTATTTACTGATTAAGACACGTGTAAGCTATATTATTGTTGGCACTGTAGTCGAACATGAAAATTTCACTATTTATTTTTGTACTATGTAAGTGCTAAGTACCCTTTGTATTATGAGTTTTTAGGGTTCCGTACCTCAAGAGGACGGTCGAGGGACGAGTGGCCTAGTTGTGACAACGCATATCAGTCGATTGAGAGTGTTAAGCAATGTTGACCCAAGTCGGTAACTGGATGGGTGACCGAATTTGAAGGTTCAAATTCGGCCTTTTCGTTTCCTCCGTGCCTCGGAGAGCACGTTAAGCCGTTGGTCCCTCTGATATCTATCAATCTGATAATAATCGTTACAAAAACCTAAGAGTTTAAGTACGTACTCTTATCGCGACGTATGCGGAAGGACATGGGAACCCACCGCATTATTATCCCAAGAAAACTCCTTCCATTATTTGATTAATGGAAAAGTGTCACGCTCTCACTAATGATGAATACGATGCAGAGAGAAACCTCAAGATGAAAAAGGAAACTTAAAAGGAAAGCAAGATCTCACAGCACTAGTAGGGAAAAAAAACGAAAATCGTTAATTATGGTTCTGTATTCATAGGGTGTCGAATTTTTTGTCAGGTGCTACCAGTATAGCGCAATATGTAAGCCAGTTATTTTACAGCTTATTACGTGTTATTATGGCATCTTTCTGTTATTTCATTTTAATAATTTTTCACAGTAAAAATAACAAAAAAAAAGTGTAAAAATAATTCACACACGGCAGAAGTGAAACTTCAGAAAAGTAGCCCACGAGAGAATGAGATAAATATAACTTGTATTCCACTTCATTATCTCGCAGGCTAAATCATATTATGAATATGTTTGTCTCTATATAGGGTCGCTTTTTCGTTTCATCGAATTTTCAAATCAAAAGAAAATTCAAAAGAAGTACTAAAAAAAATATTCTGTATGAATTAGTGATGATATTATTCTGTAAATACGTAAGTTCTATTTCTAATATATTTGTTATAATACAAGATATTGCTCAGGGGCCGAATCGAGCATGATAATATCATAATATTGTTTCATTATTGTTGACTTTCGTAGTTTTCGTTTCTACTCTGTTTTGCTTCCACATGCCTAAATATCTATCATTCTTTTCGTAATATGACTTTACTTGCATAGATAAAAAGAATTCATTATTTTCTAGACATCCACACTTGCAGTTGCCATACAGAATTACCAGAAATAACAAATAAAGAGGACCAAACATCGGCACAAACACTCTTCAACATCATCGAAGACATAATCAAAGATACTAACAGAAGAATCGGCCTCCTGCGGCATGAACAGAAGGAAGCGTCGAACTGCACGGCGTTTGAAGTCGGCTACTTGACTTATGTACTACACGAAAAGTACCGTCGGATGGTTGATAAATACAATGTCAGCAAATACATGATGACGCGACTGTACTATAGTGAACTGGTAGGTAAAATAGTTAATATCTGGGTCACCAAGCTTTGTTCGTTTTTTTTTGGCAAATCGTGTTTTTTGGAAATTATATATATATTTTTATAAAATATTATATTATAATACCTATATAAAAAAGGGAAAAAATAATCGGACTGGAGGGACATCTGCACTCGAACCAGTCATTAAGAAATTCGTCAATTGTATAATAGCCTTCTACACACTTCTATACAGATTCTATACCTAGAAGAAATAGAGCACCACTATTGGGAAATCAACCACATTTCCAACATGCTGCACGAGGTTGAGAGGAAGTACCACGTCGAGCCTGACCTCGACGTGGAATACGAAGAGATCACTCCGGAGCCTGTGACGACAACGCTTGGAGAATGGCAAGACTACCAGGAAGGCAAGCCTGACTACCTGACGCTACATACCAGGCACCAGAAGAAGAGGACCAGGTTCAAAATGGACAAGTGAGTTTGAAATGATAATTTATTTTACGTAATACAACTTACACTCTTTTTTTGTGCAAAGGATAAGCCTGGCTGTCCAACGCGGCAATCCAGCCAGTATTTTTGCCACTATTCCACGCGGGCATCTATACTAATATTATAAATGCGAAAGTTTGGATGGATGGATGGATGTTTGTTACCCAATCACGTCAGAACGGATCTATCATATAACTAACACAGTAAACAGATGTATCTGTTTACTGTGTAACTAATCTTATTCGAGTACCGTACAAAGTTGCAAATAAAAGTAATCGTCGAGTCATATGCGGAAAGACTTAGGATCCACCGCATTATTACCCAAAGAAAACCCCTGCCGTTATCTGATAAATGGAAAGGGGTTCCCTCAGCAATGAGGAATACGACGCAGAGAGAGACTAATATCATAATCCCGTCTATTGCATCACAAAACAGATTGGAATAATCCAGAACTTTCATCAAGAAAACACCGGTCAACCCCTTTGTGTTTTCTCCAAACAACGTGTCATTGACGAAGCAAATTGTGCTCTCTTGGCATAAATAAAAGCCAAAAATCAAACTAAGAAGAAGAAAAGAGAGTATGTACGTATGTATTTTTTTGAATTTTCTCGGTTCTGGTATTCCTCTTGCCTCAAACTTCAATATTTTTTATTCAAATAAACTTTATAAAGTGCTTTTAAATCGCCGAGTTAATCTACCACTGGTTCGGAATTCCATTCCTACCTAGAAGAGCCAGCAAGTCAAGTCAATCAACTACAATTTATCCCTTTACTACGATCTCACCTGATGGTAAGTGATGATACAGTCTAGGATGGTAGCGGCCTAACCTGTTAGGGGTATGGCAGATATATTAAATCCCTAATCGGTTTCTACATGGCATCGTACCGGAACGCTAAATCGCTTGGCGGTACGTCTTTGCCGGTAGGATGGTAACTAGCCACGGCCGAAGCCTCCCACCAGGCCAGACCAGTGAAAATTCAGAAATTATAAATTCCCAAATTGACCCTGCCGGGGATCGAACCCGGAACCTTCCACGTTAAGGCAACAGCGATCAAAACTGCGCCACGGAGGTCGACAAACATCAATCAATGTACTATTGTTTTCAGGTACCTCCAGCAACAGCTAACATCAACAATGGCGTCAAGGACCAAGAAGAAGGGTAAATGGTGGCCGAGAGACTACGGCTGGGAGCCGGAGCACCAGTGGTGGTAGCTCAACGATTGGCCGCAATGGTGGAAGACTTAGTCCTAACTCCTAACTATGTTCATAAATTATTCGCTTTCATCTTAAAGAAAACCCGACTTCAAAACTATACCTATAAGTATCAACTTAACACGTTGAGTGCGAAACCAGGTTCTAAAACCTTGTACACGTCTACGCTTACAGTGCGGCTAAGAAATGTATAGACTTCCTTGTCGCGCGGAAGGCCTAACTTTAACTTGGTTCGGTGTAGGACAGAGATGAATATATATCTAAGATGTATTATTTAAATAGAATCCAATGGTGTATCTACCTTAATACCAGGTTTTTTCACCTGGTACCGCACGGAAGAAATAAAATTTCATCATAATGCGAAACCAGGTCGAAGCACCTTGTACCCCGCTCACCTGGTACCGCACCCCGCGTTAGCTTCGCGCGACTAGTGCTGGCTTGCAATCGTGAGAAACGCACGTATCGACATGGCGTCAAGACCAACAAAACGGTGCCGAAAAAATATATAATATGATGTTTGCGAGGAAAGTGAAGCAGTGAAAGTTAAATCTAAATTAGATTTAACTTTATCAGAGACAGGTGAGTCATCATTACTATTTATTTTAATGATGGGAATAAAATACCAAAACTACAATTTGTGGAGGAAATTATCAAAGATTTTACAAAAAAGGACTTTGACAATGATATAGGTAATTTCAACGCAGACGTAAATGAGTCCACACACATACAAATAAATAATAATAAATTAATAAATTTATCTTTTCAGAACCCGCACAAAATCTTGACAAACACACTTTGGTAAAAGGCGATAAGAAGAGGAATTGTGTCAGATTTTACGCAAAACTCCAAACCTTTTTTAACCAGTCGCCAAGCTGACAAAAAAGTAAAAAAAAATTTAACTAAATGTGTTCAGTGCAAAAACCGAAGGAATGGAAAGTATTGAAAACTTACTGACGCAGCAAACGTGTTAAACTAAAAAGTATCCAGATTTGGTTTTTTACATTATCAGGATATATATTTTGTTTTTTGTTGATTTCCTCAAAAAACACTAAATCGATGACCACCTCTGAAGTATGATCTACCAAACAAAATAAGAATCATAAAAATTGATTCATAATTGGCGGAATGATCGCGTAACATACATAAAAAAAAACCGACTTCACTACACACTTATCAGTCCATATCTTGAAAACTACTTAACCGATTTTGATGAAACTTGCACTGTTTCCTACGAGTAAGTTGAAGTAAATGTAGGACAATAAAAAATAATGGTCACAATCCGATTGATTCTTTCAGAGAAATCCGCGGACAAACACACATACACCTATGCAATTTTGTATATTTGTTTGGAAGCCCTTATAGATTATCATATTATGGGAATATTTTGCAGTTCCAATAATATTACATAGGTACATATATGTCGAATTGTTAACCTCCTTTTTTGAATATTATCTCCGAAATCCATAATCATACATAATAAATAAGTAAAGTGAATCAAATATGAATTACTGTTTCTTTTAATTTTGGTCTTTTATTTAATTTCTCTTAACATTTCCTTTATTCTTTCAGTCCCATCCCTCCATTTTACTAGATGTTATAACTACCTTTACGTACTTGCCTAATGTAGTACGTTAAAAATCTGCTTATTTACGCTATTAAACACCGACGTCGATCGATTGAGACCAAAAATTCTAAAAAAATTAAATCTTCCAAAATAAATTTACTGTTATGGCTTTTACATAAAAGGGCTACAGACTCACCAAAATTGGAACTTTTATGCCTTTTTAGTTTTTGTTTTTGAAGTGAAACTTCTTTAGAATCGTCGTGATATGAAAATTCGATGAAACGAAAAAGCGACACTAAAAAGAGACAAAAATATTCAAAATAGGAGATTTAGCCTGCAAGAAAATGAGATAGAATACAAATTATATTTGTCTCATTCTGTCGTAGGCTACTTTTCTGAAGTTTCACATTCTGACGAGTGTGAATTGCACACACATACTTCTTTTTTTAATATTCAGATTTAGATAAGTTTGGGACATTTGCTATTTCCAGGCGCCTGCACTGCTATTGTATGGAGTTTCCAACCCAAAGAGAATTCCATAATCAACGATCTATCCTGGGGTACCAAACTCAAAATATTTAAACAGTACAATAAAGATAAGATTCCTTTTCGACGCGTCGGCATATCCTTCCTCACAGACGTGAAAGTAGACGACACGACAAAATCCGAAGACAGCAGCATGAAAATTAAGTTATTCAGACTTATGTATGAAACTGTCAGAGACAGCGATCTAAAAGTACGTAGAGCGGAGCTAATCAAGTCACATTACAATAATTATACATCGTTTGAGATTGGTTATATAATGGGTGATATTACGGACAAAATGAATATAATGACAGATATTTCCATGACTTTGAAGCGTTTGTACGCGGAATGGAGGCCAATGGAGCACATTAACGCATATGAACAGATCGCTAACAAAGCGATTGAAATCAGTCACCTAATTGATATGGTCCGTATCATACATAAAAGAGGACCCGCTACGATCGAACCATCTGCAGCGAAATAAAACAAGCCCCCCGATTGTGTAAGGAAATCGTAACAGTTATCGTTTGTCAAACGGATAATTCAACCTGTTTAAATGAAGTTCATAGATGCCTGCTCGTGAAAAAGCATCATGTTCATACTCCATAATTATACAGTTAATATAGAGTAAAATTATTACAATTTGCTAAGAAAATTTAGCCTACGGAATATTCTAATAAAAGCTCAAAAATATTATTTTCAGATTTTAATTGTATTTTCTTCAGACTTGAGAGTGTTGAAGGTTCTTTTTTAACTCGAAAAACAAAGGATTTTTGAAAAATCTAAATGTAGGTGGAGTAGTAGGTATCTACTTTCAAAATATTTATATTTAAAATATAACCTTGGGTAATAATTCAATGTAATAAGAATGCATTGATGTAAACTGATATTTTATTCAGGTTAATCTTTATGTCATATTCTATTTTGTTTTTCCCTGTTTCCCTGTTTTAATGATCTATAACCTAGCCAATAAGACTTATGACGTTTGAGATCAAAATATCATGCGGAAATCCAAAGACCGTAGCATCTCATTACCTAATTAAAACCTTATCATACTAATATTAAAAATGCGAAAGTGTGTTGGTTTGTCCTTCAATCAAGCCGCAACAGAGCAACGGATTGACATTATTTTTTGCATAGGTATAGTTGAGAACCTAGAGAGTGACATAGACTACTTTTAATTCCGGAAAAAAATCTTATTCTACACGGACGAAGTCGCGGGCAACAACTAGTAAGTTAGAATAAGATTATATTTTCCCGACCGAACTTCGGCCACGACGGCCAATCTCCAGAGAGATTAGCCATCTGCGCGAGAGAAATTATCAAATACAGGTGCACTCTTTGTTCCATTGCCCTCATAGCCCGACGGTACGGAAAATCCGACATAAAAATAGTTAAATGAAGGAATTGAAAACAAAAATATAAATCAAAATCAATTTATTGGTTGAAATAGGTAAGTATAGAAATTAAACTAAACTAACGTAAGAAGAAAATGATGTAACAGATCATAAATTTTAATACCTAATTAATCAGTTTATTAACAATTTTAATAGGTAACGGGTATAATACATGTATGTAAATTTTTACAAAAAAATGGTTACTTTGAATATTTTTATTGCTATTGGTAAGTAGGTATATTAAATTATTATTAATAACAAATTACATCATTTTATGTACATACACCAAGTGTGTAGTCGCTCGTATACCACTATCCGTCTATTTAAGACGAAATGGCATCTGCATGAAAAAATATTGCCGTTGCGCTGCTCCTCGAATAGAGTCCCATAATACCCGATAGAGATCACCGCAATTTGGACCGATTGAAAAATAGTCGAATTCTTATTCTCGTATTCTCCTGTTTCCTCGTACAAACCGATTTAATTTTTTTTTTTGTCAAGAATAATTTAAGAAGTCCTAATATTAATTAATGTCCTCCCGATCGAATTTCGGCCACGGCGGCTAATCTCCAGAGAGATTAGCCATCTGCGCGGGAGATATTATAGTGCACAAGTATGTGCGCGTACACAAGTGCACTCTCTGTTCCTTTACTCCCATAGCTCGATGGGACGGAAAATCCGACACGAAGGTAAATCACGAAATTTCAAATACTCAGGCTATGGCGGTATGTTTTTCTTTTTGCGATTATATATTCGGTTTTTTTTGCGGGATGTCCGATGATAGCGCGAAAACTGCGCCATTTTTGGAATTTTTGAAGGTTCCATGTTCTTAAAATTATTAATTTATCGAAAAAAGGAAAACATTAGGGACATGGCACGGATACGTATGGATTTAATGGTGCAAGAATATTTTCTCCATTTGTAATAATTATCCACGGAGAAAACCGATTTGTTTGTGTGAGAATAATATGTGTGTATGGAGAAACCTCCATGCCATTTCGTCTTAGGGGCATCGATCGTTTAAAAACTGGGACATCGAAGACGAGTCGAGCTTTTGTCGTAGGTACTTACTTTATTTTCAAAAATCATCATTTCAATCATCGTCATCAATTCAATCCATTGCTGGTCCCCTACTGACCACGGATATTTCAGATTAAGGTTTAGGCTTAGGTCATTTTCCACCACGCTTGCCAAGTTCACCGTTAAATCATTAATGTTTAACTGTTTAAAATGCTCATAGCTCCTAAAAGTTTGAAATGTATGGCTGGAAATCGAAACCTTTATAGGAGCTCGAAGTCACGACCGTAGCAATTTGAAGATGTTAAGTTAGGTGTTATAGATAGATAGATAAATAAACTTTATGGCACACACTTAAAACATAAACAGTAAACAATAAGGTTAAAATATAAAACAGAAAAGGGTGCAAAGGGGTGGATGTTAATTTCGGGAACTAAGCTGGTTCAACCGTTGCGTGTTGGAAGTACCTAAGAGTCCACAGTTCAAGTCAGAGAAAAGTTCGTAATCGCGATGCATGCCTAAGTACCTAGTGTCTTAGTAAGGACTCGGTCAAGATCCATTTGCCATTTATTGCAAAGGATTTTGTACACAGTAAACAGATACAAAGCTGTGTTTTGTATGAGATTTGGGCTGTTCTTGCGTCAACCGAATTAACGGTAAAGCATTGGAAATGTACTCAGGAGTTAGGATTACTTTGTTTATTATATGTACTATAATAAAAAAATCATTAAGATATTCGATTGGGAGTTTGGAGCAATCCGACTTTCGACGTCTTAATGTATTACAGTTATTTACATCCAATATTATAAAAGTACATTAGGTAAATGGATCAATCGTAGATCTCTTTTACTCATAGTTAGTCCCGCAAACTTATCTGATCCGGTGGCCAAAATTGGAACAAATTTTTATGCCTGTTTGTAATAGTCTGTTTTTTTTTTTTTTTTAATATATAGTTAATAGAGCGACGCTGTCACCGAGTCAGGTAAGTTTGTGGGACTATAATTAGCTCTTTTAGGTCGTCGATCATAAAGCGCTATCTGATGTCGTATATGTATGTATAGCAACCAATAAAAGCACTATACCCATCGATATATATGTCACCGTAACATTGTAAAAACCGTTAGATTTTAATCTAACTCGCGAAATTGCAAACTGTCGAAAGATTATAATTTGACGCATTATTTTTCGGTAAATTGTAATCTGTTAGGTATATTAACCCGCTAGAACCTAAGTACCCGGCCTGAGGCCGGGCACTACCTGATTATTTATGTCAAACCCTAACCTAACCTACAAGAAACAGACAAGAAAACGTGAATACAATAAATATTTCAAAAATTGACACTCAGAACATTGAACGGTTCACAATCTTTCGACAGTTTAGAATTTCGCGAGTTAGATTATAATCTAATGGTTTTTACAATCTTACGGTTCAAAATTGGGCGTCCACACCTGTCATTAGCCGTCATAGACCTGTCTTTGTCCCCGCCATAGCGCTGTCCCGCATTTCAGACTAGATGGCGTTAGAAAAATAAGTCCACATTCATTTGTTTGACAGGGCCTGTCTATGTAAATTGAGGTCGTTGAATATACCTCAATTGCTTTTCAGGGATTATCGTGAGCCAGCTAAACCTGATTCGGGCACAGCCAGTGTACAGAAACGTTTATGATCTGATGACTAATCGTGACAAATCAAAATTGGTGACTCTGTGTCATGAACTGATCGTAGAGGCCCAGTATAAGATCCATCAGACGGACCGGCTTCGTGACATGGTGTCAAAACGGCTTGGCTTCCAGGTCGGCATGATTATGGGTATGTTTCTGCAACTTCAAATTATTGGAAGCCCATTATAATGAAGGAACCAGAAGTTTAATTCGCTATAAACCGCGACAACAGGAAATTCTATGTGGTACAGTGTGTTCCGCACCTATAGCCCGCGCCCGCTATATACATTTGCCACACCACCATCATTTTCTGTGGTGTGGTGAATGTCGCGGGCTATAGGTGCGGGATACACACTGTACCACTTGGTGGTACAGTGTGTGTACCAATGGTGGTAACCTATTCGGTTCGTACACGGCATCATACCGGGACGCTAAATCGCTTGGCGGCACGTGTTTACCGGTAGGGTGGTAACTAGCTACGGCCAAAGCATCCCACCAGGCCAGACCAGGGAAATTCAGAATTTATAAATTCCCAAATTGACCCTGCCGGGGATCGAACCGGGGACCTCGGCACGTTAAGACAACAGCGCGACACACTGCGCCACAGATGTCGTCAAAAGTAAAAGTATCAAACAGTGGCTGACCCTTCACGTGTGCTACGTTCGCACTTCGCACGTCAAATGGCGCAGCATCGCGGGGCGTCGCTTTTGTCGCTTACCTAGGACAGCGGGTAAAAGCATGTTTTAATTTATGATTCAGGTCAAATCCGTGAAAAGTATAAAACAATGCTGGAGCTATACAGAGGGATCAACAACAAGTACACCTACAAGTCAAGACTGGTGTTGCCTGGAATATCTACGAGCAAGCCGATACATTTCTTATGGAGGTAAGTACTAATAAGTAGAAACACTCGATAACTATTTCAATCATACTTTATTAGTAATTTACACACAAACATTGTACATCCATCTTTGATATTCGGCACCGAACCCCGCCAAGTGCTTCCAATCGTCCGTCACTGTCGAGAGCGCTGTAGAGCAGTCAGACCATAGATAGATCCGTCAATTTCAGTCTTTAACAGTACTTAAAGTGTACTATTGAATAAGAAGAGAATAGGTATTCCGTCATTTAATTTGAATCATCATTATACCACACTAGCTGATGCCCGCGACTTCGTCCAGGTGGATTGAGGTTTTGTGATTCCCGCGGGAAAATTTGATTTCTCCGGGATAAAAAGAGGCATACAAATTTCATCAAAATCGGCGAAGAGATGGGCCGTGAAAGCGAAGCAGACAGACAGACAGATTGACAGACAGACAGACACACTTTCGCATTTTAATATTTCTATAGATATGAAAATTATTATAATGCTCCACGCTGTACCACATCTAAGACTTGTCTGTTTTAACGGATTGTAGCGAATTAAGTTCCTTGATTAAATGTTCTAAAATTCTATCCTGTTCCAGAATGGAGTACATAAGCGCCTTAGAGCTAGATATAGACAGATTGGTGCATGTCCTAGAGCAGATACCAATAGATGACCTCAGTGAAGAAAACGAGGAGATCTTGAGTAGGAAGAGTATATCCAGAACTGGCGCGAGGAGCCAGGAGCCTGGTAATGCGAAGCCATTTTTATCTTCGTTTATTTCACTTTGCCAAGTAGTCGCCGACTTTTTGCACAGATTCAATAGCGCGTTTCCCTAACACGTTTTGCCTAGGAAGGTGAGCGACAGAAGACGCCACACAACGCCACGCGATTAGATGCCGTCGAAAATAACCCGTTGTCCTAGGTGAGCGAGAAACGCGGCAACGTGTGCCGGGTCTCAGCTGAAAATCAGCGTCAGTATTATACATGTTTAAATGGCACAAAACTGAGCTGTACACCCATTCTGGGCGGTGACAGGGGCAAACATATTCTTATGTACGAGTACAATGGTACCTATGTTAAATGTTTGTCTATGTCACCATTGTTGAATAAATGTATTTTCTTTCTTCTCTTTGGACGCGACGCGATTCGGCGCCACAGTATCATACAGTAGCTGACCCTTCACGTAGCCCGTTGTCGCGTAGACAAGTTTGTCGTATTCTATGGCGTCGCTTCGCGTGATATATGCCACCGTAAAATTGCGAAAACTGTCAGATTGCAATCTAACGCTTTTTATCTCGATAGATTGTAAACTGTCGACAAATTGTGAACCGTTCATTGTTCTCGGTGTCAATTTTTGAAATATTCATTGTACCTATTTACGTTTTCTTGTGTCTTTATTGTAGGTTAGGTTAGGGATCGACATAAATAATCAGGTAGTGCCACTTGACGCTGGTGGGCACTTGGGTTCTATCGGGTTAATATATCTAACAGATTAGATACAATCTACCGAAAAATAATGCGTTAAATTGTAATCTTTCGACAGTTTACAATCTCGCTAGATAGATTACAATCTTACGGTCACATATACCTACATAAAATACATAAGTGCCTAACTGCATTCCCGAGCATAGCTGGCGCGAGTCCACGCTCTTTTATCTTTCACATAATCATCAACAGTATAAGCTTTTTTTCAGGAGCACACTTGTGTAAAGTATAAAATGGATTGTAGAATAATTAAATCCCTCGTTCCCACGATCGACCTTTGGACTTTCTTGAGGTGGAGTGAAGGATTCACGCGGCTATTGCGATTACTCGTATGCCTATCGTATAAATCGCAGTTTTTTTTCTAATCATGAACACGCTTTTTTTACAAAAATTATTTACTTAACTAAATTGTCTGTTGTCCCTCAGACATGCAGCAAATTCTGAAAGAGGAGCAACTCAAGAGGAGCTACCGCCAGGAGTTCCTGAGGGAGAAGCTGGGCCTCCCTACAAACACCAGCATGGACTCTTACGTTCATATGGACAACCAATAAAGAATTATTTCGGTGTTTTTTTAATTTAATAAATTATATTTGTTTAATATTCCTAGATACTACTTCCTAGATACCTCGCGGTATCGCGGTGTATTGTGAGACTCTGACAGACGGACGGACGGACGGATTTTCTAGAAGATGATTACATAGTTAATCTTATTTTAGAATTATTTTTTTTCAACTTTTAGTCTTTAATGCGGGACCATGGTCACCACATCAATTTTTTTTTTAATTTTACTAGCCTATGCCACCCGGAATTAACTAGGGATTATAGATACCTCATTTATCAAAATCGGTACAGGCGTAGGTATAGAAGTTATGGTGGAATATACAAACTCACATACATACACACATACATACATACCATACATGAATGAACCCTGAAAACAATATACTTACTCCTTTTTTCAGGCAGTCGTATAAAAATTCAGCGCGTTCGGTGAGCGGGTGTTACGAGCATACGATTTCGAGATAAAAAAATTATTAAATGTGATGACTAAGACTGTGCTTGCGCCTCCTGCGGCGAGCATGTCTAGATGCTCATCTTTACGTTCATAGACATCAGTACTATCAGTAGACTATTTTTTTATTCCACGTAAGATGGTGCTAACGTATATTATTTGTAAGCACCTGAAACGAATAAACTTTTACAGAGCACCATCTATTGACATCATTCTAAAGTTCTGTTAAAAATACTGAAGCTCATTAAAAATTAAATAATTTCGTTTCCTTATAATATTTACTGAGACCTCGCGGTATCCATAAGATAGTTTTAACTATATATTGTAATAGTTAACTTTTAACATTAGAAGCAAAAGAGCTAAAGAGTTATTGGAGAAACGGGTAAACTTTTACAGAGCGCCATCTATTGACATCCTTGTGAAGTTCTGTTAAAAATACTGCAAAGCTCATTAAAAATTAAATAATTTCGTTTCCTTATAATATTTATCTTATTTTAGTATTTGTTGTTCAAGTACAGGATATAATTCAAATAATTGATCAAGTTTCAGGCTCAGCCTTTCAGAAAATTCATTCATTCAGAGGTCTGAGGTCAACTTTGGACGTTAGAAAATCTCCACTTTGAAAATTTCGTAAATTTTTTAAAAATAATATTTTTGAACTCTATTCCTAATTATCTTTAAAATTATTTACCGCAACCCTATGTAACGCTATAAAAATATTTTACTTCGAATTCGCTTCTATGAGAACCCCCTTGAAATAAAGATTTTTATAATAATAGGTAAAAAACAGGCAATTTTTTTTAAATATTTAAATTAGGTATAATTTAGATAATTTAATATCAAATATCTAAATTGAATCTAATATGTTAAAAAGTAATTAACGTGTTTTTATAATTTTTGTTTTAAAAAGCGATACGGAATTATCGGAATTTACGGAAAATATATCCAAATGAGCTTTTTTGAATAATATGTTAATAATTATGATATGGATGACTATTCTATTATGGGGACCCTGGTCCCTGCCAAGTCTTCTCTTAGTGATTCTAGACCATTAATGTACTCTGTGTTCTAGACTTAAAGGTATTTTTTTATCAAAGAATAGGCGTGCGCTTGAAGGTACTTAAGTTATACGTGGTAGGGAATACTGGAAGGATATTCCACATCCTGGCGGTTCGAATCAGAAACGTAAAGCAGAACCGTTTCGTTCGAGCAAACTGGACGTCAACCACATACGGATGCCAACGCTGACGGTTTCTTGATGTTCTGTGGTACAGCGGTGACGGAGGAACAAGGTTGTGTGAGTGATGGATAGCCAATGATTTTTCGGGCCCGGCGATCAATGATTCGAGTTTAATGCATCGAGTTGGTTTGTTTAACATTGATGTAGGTAAACTAATTTATTAAACAGACTATCAGCCTACCAATATCGATATTCAACCTCCCACCCGTAGTCTATCGGCCACCACTTGTTAGTCGGCTTGCGTTTCTTTCTCTCCTGCACTCTGCCCTGCTGCAAATACAGCTCCCTATCTTTCTTCAACTGCTTCATTTTTTTCTTCTTCTCTTGTTTCCTAATCCTGTCGATTTCTTTCTGTCTTGAGATCATTTTGTCTAGCTGTGAGCAAATTATGAATTATTATGTCCTCTTTTAGCAAATAGGGAATTCCGTCAGTGGACGGATACCTAGCTTTAAAATACAAATCCGCCACCTACAATCGCACGGCTCAATGTTGCAAGACAGATTGCCGAGATATAGAATTAGACAGAGAAAAACAAAATATGTCCTCGATCTTACGATGTTTGTGAGATGTTGATAATAAAAAAAAACCCGGCTGAGTTTGTTGTGAGCTCTGGATAGACCAATGCTCGTGTGGAACCGGCGATCAATGATTCGAGTTTAATGCATCGAGTTGGTTTGTTTAACATTGATGTAGGTAAACTAAGTTTCGCATTAAATAAGTGACTATCAGCCTACCAATATCGATATTCAACCTCCCACAATTAGTCTATCGGCCACCACTTGTTAGTCGGCTTGCGTTTCTTTCTCTCCTGCACTCTGCCCTGCTGCAAATACAGCTCCCTATCTTTCTTCAACTGCTTCATTTTTTTCTTCTTCTCTTGTTTCCTAATCCTGTCGATTTCTTTCTGTCTTGAGATCATTTTGTCTAGCTGTGAGCAAATTATGAATTATTATTATAGGTTTTGCTTAAGTAAGCTCCGCACCTGAGCAATGGCTGCTGCAGCATCGCCCTTAGCCGCTGCAACACCATCCGCCATCTTGGCCTGTGCACGCTGGTAGCTGTACTTCTGCTGGATCTCGTGGAACATATTGACCAGGTGAAATATCTCCAAGTACAACTTCTGTATCAGTTCTGTCTGCTTTATCATCTCGAATAGGGTGTCCATCCTGGACGTCCGTGCTCTTTTCGCGAGACCCACCATTTGTCTGTAGCTGGAACCGAAATTGAGGCCAATTCTGTTATAGCCACCACCACCACCACTACAGCTCATTAACGTCCCACTGTTGGGCTCAGGCCTTCAACACTCTCATAGGAGAGAGGGAATTAGAACTTAGACCCACCACGCTGCTCCAATGCGGGGTGGCGGCTTTAACGTGCTCTCCGAGGCACGGGGGTGAAACACCGCCATCTTCCTAACTCCGGGCCAGGACTGAGAATTTCTAATCAGAAAAACCCAATACTCAATTATGGCCCGACCCGGGACTCGAACCCGGGACCTCGTCGGCCGCAGTCGAACATGCCAACCACTGGACCAACGAGGTAATCGTACGAAATGGCTCATTTTAGTCCCTTGATGAACAATCTACTATTTTTCAAAACAGCAACAACCGTGTTTTTTGCTGGTTCTTCTCGGTAGAATGCCATTCTGATCCAGTGGCAGATTCACTCGACGATTTAAAAGCAGTTGTAAAAGTTTATTACTTGTAAAAGCACATGTCAAACTAAGCTGAACCGGTGTCAGCGTGACTTAAAAAAATTACTCTGTGGTTGCCAGTAATAAAAAAAATATAGATAGACGATAGACACTACCGATAGAAGTGAAAACGAATATTTAATTTTTTTTTAAATTATTTACTGACTGTGGGAGTCCTACATGTATTCTATGATGCTGGGCTAGGGTTTGATGCATAATCATTAGATGTTCAATTCCCAGATGATGGCTTTTAGATATGCCACAGGGGCACAGGTCAGTAGATTTTATGTTTTTTAATCCACTACAAGTTAGCTCTTGACTGCGATCTCACCTGATAGCAAGTGATGATGCAGTCTAAGATTCTAGCGGGCTAACCTCTTAGAGGTATGGCAGTTATAACTAACCCATACCTGTGATCGGCTTCTACCAGAACCTTGAATCGCTTGGCGGCTCGTCTTTGCTCGTTTCAGCCGAAGCTAGCCAGACCAGGGAAAATTCAGAAATAATAAATTCCCAAATTGCCCCGGATCGAACCCGGGACCTCCGCATGTTGAGACAATTATAAATAATTGATAAAAACAATAACATTATTTAAGGCATGTATATTTTTGAACACTGCCACAAATTGTAAACGGGATTCTTAAAATGAATTATGACAACAGCGCTTATGGGGTCTATTACACTACACATTTCACAGGGACCCTTACACTTGTATCAGTGTAGTGTAACAATATTTAGGGAGAAAGGGTCCCTAGATCGGTCCTTATTGCTGTGTAATAAGTGACGCTCTAACTGACAGTCACGCCCTGTAAAAAGTGCAGTGTAATAGGCCTATAAGTGACGCCCAGTTTAGGGGCTATGACCACCCTTTTCGCAGGGAGGTTACCGTTCGAGTATTTCTGACATGACGTAGCCCATTTCGAAGGGATCGTTGTTCTCGTTAGCGGCACGTATGCCGGTGACTGCGTAGATCCGCGACGCGCCGCGTTGGTCGTACGCCGCGATGAGCTCCAGCAAACGCTGTGGCAACTTCCCTGAGCTTAGCCAGTCGTCGGCTTGCGTGGCTTGTGACAGCCCTGACAAAAACACGAGTTTTAGGGTCCCTCCCTCAAGAGAAAAAAATTCGCAGATTTCGCAGTCCCGCAAGAATCATTGAATGCATTGACAATGAATACAAAAATTAACGAAAAAGCACTTATCGCCTGCATCCGCATCTTTTAACACCATTACCATGACGATCGGTCAATAACCATAGAAGCTACATGACTTTTTATATACGTAAATTCCCGTTTTTCTACAATTCCAAATTTAAAAGGACCACCTACACACACAATTACACAATTATTATTTTGTAATATACCCTAGGATCCTTTTTTTAATTTTTTCTTAAGTAGTTTTTTTCTTTATTGAAAATAATACAATAGAACTTAATGTTAGCTAGCCTAACCTAATTACTATATAAATCATGCCCACGTGGAATGGTGGCAAGAATGCTGGCTGCATTTCCGCGCTGGACAGCCAGGCTGATCCTTTGCGCAAAAAATGAGCCAGCCCTTCTGTCACCAGATGAGGCCATTAACCGCGGTGAAATATCTCGCAAAAAATTTTTGAGACTAAGACTCCACGGCCCAAGGGTCTCCACGGCAAACGGAACAAATATGTAACTCTCTATGAGAGAGGCATACTTCCGCCGCTTGCCGGTTTCAGCCTTTTCTGCTGCGGCTCCCAGCCTTGATGCTGTCTCCCTGATATGACACGGGGCCAATGTGTCTACGCATGTTGCGTCCCACATTAGCGCCCGCGTCCCCGTTCCCAGGGAACCAGCGTCAATCCATCAGGTCTCTTGCCATCATCCCGACT
Organism: Erebia palarica; assembly: GCA_964035005.1. Classification (NCBI taxonomy): domain Eukaryota; kingdom Metazoa; phylum Arthropoda; class Insecta; order Lepidoptera; family Nymphalidae; genus Erebia; species Erebia palarica. Next base: position 14,688,542 of record OZ035993.1, on the reverse strand, counting down.
TATCCCTGCCGGCTCAATGAGCGCAGGAATATCTATGGTGGCAAGAGCCCTTTTGATCGTATCATTGAGAGAGAAATATTTACATAATATTAACATATTACATTATTACAAAATATTTACATAATATCATTTTTTTTCTGAAATATTTACAATTTAGTAAATATATTTTGTTTACATTTTTCGAAAATACAAAAAATAATACTAGCCTTTTTTCAAAATCAAACACTCACACGTGTCTCGATAAATTCTTCAACTCTTGGTACTATTCCCATCTCGATCCTCCCAAAATCCCCGGAGTTATGGCCAAAAATACGTCTCAGGCGATTTGCATTTGATAACCATTTTCAATGGTAAAAGAACCTTTATACGAGTGACCCAGTTGTGACAACGCAGATCAGTCGGTTGCGATTGTTAAGCAACGCTGACCCAAGTCGGTAACTGGATGGGTGACCGAATTTGGAGGTTGGCCTTTTCGTTTCCTCCGTGCCTCGAAGAGCACGTTAAGCCGTCGGTCCCGGTTATTATCACTAACATCTGTTAATAATCGTTATAAAAACCTAAGATTTTAAATACTCTTAGTCGAATCGTATGCGGAAGGGAACCCACTGCGTTATTATCCCATGAAAACTCCTGATTAATGGAAAGGTGTCACGACCTTCAGCAATGCGGAATACGACGCAGAGAGAGATAGGATCACTTCGTTCGTTCGTCTGTCTGTCTGTCAACCACCTTGTTCTCGGGAACGCGTGGAGGTATCAAGTTGAAATTAAAATGAAATACTTAGGTATTCGCTTGGAGCCGTAAAAAAATCAAACTTCTAATCAACGCAATATTTATAAATAAATATTAGGTTCCCTACAGGATTTTGAAAAACCATGAAATCCACGAAATTCGATTAAAGGTGGCATTTATTCTCTTATCAACCCATTGCCTTAATTTAATTTCTTAAAACGCACATAACTTCGAAAAGTGCGTGCCCGGGGATTGAACCCGAGACCCCGTAGGAGGTCGGTGTCTTAGCCACTAGGCTATTATAGTACTTATTATTATGTCTTTCGACGACCTCCCTGGCGAAGTGTTAAGCGCTGTTGTCTTAATGTGCGGAGGTCCCGGGTTCGATTCCCGGCAGGGTCAATTTGGAAATTTATAATTTCTGAATTTTCCCTGGTCTGACCTGGTGGGAGGCTTACCACCCAAATGCCGCCAAGCGATTTAGAGTTCCGGTACGACGATTAGGGTATGGGTTAATTATAACTGCCATGAAACAGGTTAGCCCGTTTCCATCTTAGACTGCATCATCACTTACCATTAGGTGAGATCGCAGTCAAGGGCTAACTTAAGTAGTGGATAAAAAAAATGTCTCAAAAATTTTAAAAGAATAGGGGCTTACACGAAAGTAAAAATAATTTTGCTGCCAGCATGATCATGTTTTCCTGCACGTAACAACAGTTGGTCTCGTAAGTACGCACTAAATGTTTTTATTATTGATGTTATTTAAATAGCAATGTACTGGAAAATAAGGTGGTAAAATACTCAGGTATGATGTTAGCAAGAAATTCATTACTTGTATTATTGATGATAAGTATTATTATTTTTAACCGACTTAAAAAAAGAGAAGGTTCTCAATTTGACTGTATGTTTTTTTTGTATGTATGATACGCGATCATTCCGCCAATTATGAATAAATTTAGATGATTCTTTTTTGTTTGGTGGATCATACCTCAGAGGTGGTCCCATATAAATATTATCGAAATTGATTTAGCGCTTTTTGAGAAAATCAAGAAAAAACTAAATTTGTTTGTTTTTTAATGATGTTTTTTAATTTTTAGTTTAAGTTGTTGGTACTTAAAGGTATAGTTTTGAAGTTGGTTTTTGTTTTAGATGACAGCGAATAATTATCACTATCAATTGGGCTTATGGATTTTCCGTGTTAATGTATGAAAAACCCAGTGGCGATTCCTCTAAGATTGATAAGATTATTATGAATAATTTTTTACCAATTATATTAGATCTATTTAAGTAATATACTTATATTTTATAACATGAAATAGGTACCATTCACAAAGCATACAAGTTTATCAATGAAATTATTGCGCTAATTGATAATAGGCATGATGACTGATTTTGAAAAATGGTCAGATTATGTTCGGAAGTATCTACTATTTCGAAAAAATATCTTATTTCAGCAGAAAAATAAGGTTTAGTAGATAAAATTGGCATTTGAAATTTAAATTTTAAAAATCACGCCAAAACGTTCGCGCGTGTCATGGCGTCGTTTGTGACGTCACTATAGTTTTTACCAATGTACTCTAATGTACTGTGTGCAGTAAACAATAAGTCTTCGTACAGCAATTTAGATATTTTGTGTGAATAACATGAATTCTAAAGTGTGTAAGTCGTGTGCGGTCCCCCAGTGTGATAACACATCAAAATTAACTCCAAACAAGTTATTTATTCACGCCCCACTTAAAAAAACAATTCGATCTAAGTGGCTTAATCTTGCACGGCGAGATCCTACAGCTATAGGGCTAAATTCTACTATTTATTTCTGCGAATATCACATTGACGTAAGTTTTTGCTTTATTCTAATACTAGCTGGTGCCCGCGACTTTCTCCGCGTGGATTGAGGTTTTATGGTTCCCGCGGGAACTCCTTAATTTTCCTGGATAAAAAGTACATTTAAATCTTCCTCTTGAATCACTCTATCTATTAAAAAAACCGCATCAAAATCCGATGCGTAGTTTTAAAGATCTAAGCATACATAGCGACAGACAGCGGGAAGCGACTTTGTTTTATACTATGTAGTGATGCTGTTTTGCTTATAACACAAATAACTGCAAAAAGTTAGAGATGCGTACCAAGAATCGAACCCCATACGCCGAATAGGAGGCAAACGTCATAGAAGGCAATCACCGCTCATATTAAGTTATACGGTATAGTTTTAAAAAACAACATTTCATACCTCTAATACCTATCATGAAGTGCTTAATAAATAAAATAGCAGATTTTACGGCTTTAGAACCTATAAATTATTATGCTATTATTGTACTTACATAGAAGTTTTGACGTTGCGAAATTCTGCTGAACAAAAGTCTTTGTTTGATGTAAGATACCCAGCATCAACAAATCAATCCTGGGCAAATTAGAGCTAGTAGCTTTGGTAAATCCTTGATCCATGGCTAACGGTTTTTAATTTCTTAACTTTGGATTCGGTAAAACAAAACTAGATTAAGGAAATGATCTTTGGGAAACAAAAAAACACGAAAATACTTGATAAACATTTAAAACGCCTGTACTTATAGAGATTGTTGGTCGATAGTCAAAGCTCGAAAACGATAGTGACGTCATTCGCTTCAGTGGTGTTTTATACAATATGGCGGAATGCTGTATTTCATAGTTTTATTATAAATAACAATCTCACTCGAAATAGAAAAATAAATACGTTTTTTATATTCCATGAATCCTATTTCATTAGATAAATTCATAATTTCATTGATTCTTGGATACTGTCATCATGCCTATTATTTAAATTAACGCGCGCTCAGCGCACCTTGGTCGGGGACGTGCGCCCGGCGCCGCCACATCGCATAGTGGACGTAACGTTGCGACTTGCAAACGAAAGTTTGGATGGATGGATCAATCACGCCAGAACGGCTTAACGGATCTGGATGAAATTTGGCATAGAAGTAGATTTTATAGTCTGGAAGAACCCATAGGCTACTTTTTATCCCGAGAGTTCCAGCGGGAATAAAAAACCTTTATCCACGCGGACGAAGTCGCGGGCATTGTACACTACATATTAAGCACTTACAGGCAACATACAAATTAATATTAAGCACTTGTTAATTTTGACTCTCAAAGAAATATTCCATTATAATTATTACAGTCAACCATGTAAATGTATTTGCATAAACCCAGCATATAATTTGGCTTGCCGTCATGGAAAAATTCTTCTAGGCTGTAGATGGCTATAATGTATGTACGAGTACTTATGCACTTTTACGGAAAATATTAGAATTACGTTTATTTTCTCCTTGAATATAAATTTTGACAAACAAAAACAGAACAATAATAATAATAAGGCCAGAAAAGTTGGTGGGAAGTGAAGTAGGGGTTAAATCATTTCATTCAATTGCAGTGTTTTATTTAACTCCTTACTTTTCCGGGATTAAAAAGTTGCCTATGTCCTTTCCCCGGGAAATACCACATATCCCTGTACTAAACATCAAAATCGGTTGAAAAGGTGGGCCATGAAAGCGTAGCAGACAGACAGGCAGACATACACACTTCCGTATTTTTAAGATTAGTATGGATTATTGTAATAGATAATAAAAGAACTATATATATATAATAATATATATAGATACTGACCATAATATTTATTCATTTGTGTCGCTTTTACCTTTTTACGTTAAGAGAGATAAAAAATCGGCCATGCGCGCTTGCCCGAATGGAAGGAATTTTAATTTGGATCCTGGCAACACTACAAATAAACTCATTTTAAAAACTTTTCCTATCAGTTTTACTATGAAAATTAGGCCCTATTTTTTTCATTTACTTAAGTAAACATTAGTTACACATGATTATAGTCATCGAAATATTACGCATAGAAGGTTAGTAGTCGCGCGCGGAGTGTAACCGTTTTATAGTAGCCTTTATGGGCTACGTACGCCTGTCGGCACGTTAGTGTTCCAGGCCGAGTTAACACGTTCACTGCGCCATCATTTTCAAAAAACTTTCAGCTGGTGCTTTGGAGACCTAAAAGATCTCGAAACTAACCTACCCTTTGGTGCGTTTGAGACCTAATCAGTCTCCTAAAAATACAGTTTTATATCTTCCAAAAAACCAATGACATAATATTTTGAAGTTTTTGTGGGTCAAGAGAGGCTATTGTTCTACATTTTGCTAGGTTCGCACGCAGTTGTGACATTAGAATAAACTACAAATACCAAAAAAAAAATAGGTATCGATTGTATCTCTTACCGCAATCGAAGGTAGTTAAATATATGTAGTAAGGTAGTGATAGGAATAAAATAATATCTCGTCGATTGAAAAAGTTTTATTAAAAGTGTTTTTCATTAAAACATGGTAAAACACAAACACTTTTTTAGAAGCGTCAGTGCTGTTGAATGTACGTCGTAATTTTTCGAAACAACCCACACAACGTCTTCTTTTGTTGCCACGTTGGAAAACATGATCTGTACATCTTCCTTCGGGAAATTCTGTAATAAAATGCATTATCTATATAAAAAGCATGCACCCACATCACGAATAAATGCAATGGAGTCTAATTTTATTAGTTTTTGTAATAGTGAAAAGTTCGAGTGTCTAATATGTATTTTTGATCTTAGGCTGTTGTTGCTTTAAAAAATATATGGTTGTATTAAATTGATGACCTTTTTTGAAATGGGAAGTTCAGAAGCAATAGGCTACTAAGCTAAGACAATCTCAAAAACACCGAAAAATATTCAGGCAATAAACAGAAGAAGTACACCAACGCATTTCAAACACAAAAACCACGTAAAGTCGAAATAAAGGCAGGCAGATGTTAGTTGGAAATAAATCCTTTTTAATTAATTTTATTTGAATTGTATCCAAGAAGATTTTTGTACAGTAAATTTGAATGATTAAAGTGCATAATATGCTCAGTTTCATGCAAAGCGTGCTGCAGTTAGTTGACGATGCCAAGCTTACGCGTTGTCTGGAACCATTACCTAAGTTTCTGGAGAAAGTAAGAACCGCTTGTTGAACCGATTTCTTCAATTTCGGTATCGGTTGCTTCATCAGTCTGCGTTTCCAGATCGTCTTCCTGTATTTCTTGGTTTTCTACATACTGTTTTTCTTCTTCCTCTTTTTTTTCACGATTTTTTCGCTCTGTTTTTATATTTTTTTTGCTGTACTTGAGCGTTTTCTGGTATTTCTTTGTTTTCTACGTCTTGTTGATTTGTTCTTCCTGTTGTTTGTTCTGTATTTCTAGTCTTGCACTTTGCTTACTCTGGTCTTTTTCTTGTCTTTTTATATTATTTTCTTGTTGCTTTTCAATATTTCTCTCTTCTAAATGTTTTTGTGAATTATTGTCCAAGTTGCATTTAAATGTTCTTTTTTCTGTTTTTTCGTCATAAGTGGGTGCATCATCTTCAAAAGTATGCTCAAAAAAAAAACGGACTACTGTTTGTATTATCTGTGGTTCTTCTTTCGTTTATAGTTGTTTAATCAATTTTTGCATACTACTTTCATTAAGTTCTAAAGGTAATAAGTTCGAACATGAAATATTGCTCAAAGACGGGCACCTGCTTGATGTACTTAAAGCATTCTATGAGGCAGGAGAAGCATTTGTGTTGGATGTTTCTGTTAGCATTTGATTGCACGAGTTAGGAGTAGATAAACCACGTTTACGAGAAACAGTACACCATAATGTGTCATAGGATCAGAAGGTATAGTCGGTGTAGTATTCGTCATCAATAATGTGGTATTATTGTTACTACTATTTGGACTGGATATCGTATTCTGAAGCACACTAAATTGTTTTCCAGTACATGGGCTGATATATATATTTTCATTACTTAGCTGCGTGTGCTCCAACGTAGACAGGTTCATCTTTTTCTTTTTAGGTAAGTACGTCAAATATTTCATAATCAGAATCACTGTCACTATTAGCCAATGGGGGGCAAATTTGAACATTTTCCAAAATTGATATTTTACTGGACGATGCAGCAGTATAATCCAACGTTGAGTTTTCGTTTTTAGAAATCTCACCAAAATAAATAGACTTTTTCCCTTTAGAATTACTCATTGCTTATTAACAATAATCAACACACTTGAAAATACAATTACGTAGTGATATTTTCGAACCATGCGCGCGACCTCCCACGTCGATGCCACAGTCGATGGTAGGACAACACTAAATCGAGTCACGCGGCGCCCGCGCCGCCCACCCTCCCTCTCTCTTGCGTCTACGAGGCGTACGATGTCACGAGTACCGACAGGTCTCCTAACGCAAGGAATGGAAATAATTATACTACTGTGCGTTAGGGACCTAATCCATCTCTATATTTTTTTTATGTCTTTGAATTCACCTTTAAATAGGAAGCAAATATGTATATTTGTCTTACTCATACTTAAAGAACTTTACACGTTAGAGCCTCCCGCAAGGAGTGAAACAACACGATTATAGTCAACGCACAATACAAAAGTCCTGCAAGAGATCTGATAGATCTCGTAATGCAACGAACGTGTTAAAGAACGAGGAGCTCGCGCAATTAATTAAAAAAATGACGTACTGTGCAGTTATAGAGTACCGCAACTCATCACACCATCACCAGAAACATTTAAAGATTCCATTCCACGGGTAAGTACTTTCAAACATCTTATATTCTTCACATAAACATTATAATGAATTGTAAATATAACAGACGCCATTACAATGAAATGTTGCTAGCTATGGTAGAAATATTTTACCCCATATTTAATTTTTCTCAGTCTAAGTACCTACTTGTCTTTAATCTCAAATCACATTAATACAATTATGTATCATTAGGGTGCCTAAATATTAGTAGGGTGACCACATACTACTGTAGTAACAAAAATTGATTTAATTTTTTTACAGATATCTCCAAAGAGCGACATGGACATCGAATCTTTTATTGGCACGCCTCGAAAGCATACGCTTCGGAGACAACTAGCCAAAAAGATCTTTTTTTACACAAAGTAAAAAAAAGGGCATTGCAACAGAAAGCTCGTTACTTAAAGAAAAAAAATATTTTTCTAAGAATCTTAGTGAACTTCCTATAGCAAAGATTTTTCGATAGTGACAATTCGATATTTTATAATTAGTAGTTGTTAAAAATTTATTTCTTGTTGATTAGATTCTAGATTTTTATAACGAAACTTCGAAAAGATTGAATAATTACTTATGAGTGAATAATTATTTTCACAATTTAATTAAACTCGTAAAGTGCATGTCAGAACACCCATGGAGTTGTTTTCGTAGTCATGCTAGTTTTGATGGTTAATGTTTCGTAAAAGATGTTTACCTCATAATCATTATGAGGTATTTGAGGTATATTATATAAATACATTTGAATAAGTTTTCAACAAGTTACTCGAATAGGGAAGGAAATAAACTAAAAATTTCTTTGACTATTCCTTTCTAATTTCAGGAGACACTTTATATCTAAACTAATATTATAAAGAGAAAAGATTTGTTTGATTTTTGAATGTTTAATAATGAAAGGAAAGGTATGAAATGTTTTAATACCTATTAAGCAAAATTATTTACATAGTATTAGTTTTTAAGTTATTTTATAGTGTTTTATTATTTTAATACAATTTCAAGATTTATATATTTTTTACTTACCCAAATCCATTTCGTTATAATGCAAAGACTCAAACTTATTCTGAGTGAATCTTTAGGTAACTTATAACACTTACTGGGCATTTTCTGAACGCCACCTTAACATACGAATAATGAGACTGCGAAAGTGTCTGCCCGTCTATCTGTTTGCTACATTTTCACGGCGCACGGAGTGTTTAACCGATTATAATGAAATTTGGTACATAGATAGGGCCTGGGAAAGGACATAGGCAATTTTTCAATCAAGAAACGAGTTCCCATAGGAATCAATAAACCCTAATCCAAGCGGACGTAGTTGTGGGCATCACCTAGTAATCAATGACTAATGAAAAAAACAACTAACATGATTATCTGACACTTATTCATTCGTTTCATAATTCTAAACATAACCTAGCTTTTACCTATCCAATTTCCCTACTTTTTGGGGAAAATGCACTTTACTTGCAACATTATTCGCACGCTTGTGTGCGTGTCGTCGAGCGTAAATACACGACGCTCACGCAAACAGAGTGCGTAAAAGTGTTACGCGGGAGGTCCTGTTGTATGAAACTATCGGTCTTGGCGTTATTAGTCTAAGATTATAGTTACAATAATATACAGATCCAAAGATTAATGGAAAAAGGGGATATACCCCCACTGCAAGTAAGACGTTCCGAATTTTAGTAGTTTCCGAGATATTAATTTTTTAAAATTTTGAGGTTAGGTTTACCGAAATTCTGCTTAAATCTGATAGTTAAGACGGAGAATGGGTAAAAGTGGCTTTGAGGGAGGGAGGGAGTGGGGAGGAGGGGTATAAGTAGTGGAAGAGGGAGGGAAAGAGATTAATTTCTTAATTGGAATGGGCTACGCCAGAAGACTCGCTTCGTCGCCCCTGAATGAACCTCCTACGCGAGCTTCTGGCTTCGCGCTTAAAAAAAACACTCTAGGGGTAGGGCAGACAAGACTGCGTGGAGTCGGGGTGTGCCGATTCGGTTTTGGAGTCCATCACCTGCACTACACAAGACGCAGCACTTGCAAGCACAAGTGGCTCATTAGAATCTAACACTTGCACTGGCAGCGCCGGATCTTGATTTTTTTAGAGGCGGGGCAAAAATCGAAAAGTGCCGCCCTCGCCCGCCAATATTTTTACCTTTATCATCATCATCATTTCAGCCATAAGCCTATTGATAGATGATGCTGATATTATAACATAACAGCTCTTTATTTCAGATAAAATTCCAATGTTACAATAGTATAAATAATAAATGAAAAAACAAATAAGAATAAAAATAAAAGCTAGCTTAAGCTATTTCCTAAAACTACTTCCTATTTCTTATTTGCGTCTCGGTGGACAGAGCGCCAGTGCTTGATTATATCACTAGACTTATCCTCACCGATGACCCTAAGAATTACATTATTCGGCAATCGCTCCCAGAAAGAAGCTATACGATTGCGCCTGATCGCAAAGAAATCGGAGACTTCCGCCTCGGCAAACATGCCCGACGCGCTGAAGTAGCTCGGCAACCTCATGAGCATGCGGAATGAGTCATTATACTGCACCCTCATGGTGCTCATTGTCGTTCGCCTGAATTTCGCCCATAATTGGCAAGTGTAAAGACATTGACAATATGCACGAAACAGGGTTAGTTTTACGTCGATACTACATATTTTAGAGAATCAGCGCGTGAGCATGTTGCACAGAACCGACAGTGCTTTTCTCTCTCTCTCGATGTTCAAGTCATCCCTAAGGTCCTCGGTGACCACATGTTAGGACATATGGTCACCGAGACATATTTAAATTGCCGCACCTCCCGAATTGTAGAACCATTCAAAAAGACCGGTGGCACCCTCTCCGGACCCTTCCCCGATCTGAATATCATCATCTCTGACTTGGAAACGTTATATTTCAATCCATGATCCTTAATATAACGCTCACAGACCGAAAGAAGTCTCCTTAGCCCTCCAATCGAGGGGCTGGGCAGCACCATGTCATCTGCATAACTGAGATTATTCACACATACATCTCCCAAATGACAGCCTACCCTGGCGCTTCTCAGCTCCTCGATCAAACCGTTGATATAGACGTTGAAAAGATCTGGAGAGGTGAGTCCCCCTTGACGTACCGTCGCGTCGCCCCATCTTACGTTGTTCACTTGACCTCCGTACCAGTATCTCAACAGACTCGTTATCTCATCCGGGACCCGAGCAACATGCAATTTGTTCCAGAGAACTTCATAGTTCACAAGATCAAATGCGCGGCTCAGGTCCAGAAAACTTGCATACACAGATGTGTTACCTACGTTTTGTGTAGTATTGTACTGTATGTTTGAGACTGAGGACAGCCGAGTCCGTCGAGCGACCGGGAAAGAAAGAAAAACAGTTTATTCGACAATGGTGTCACAGACAAAACACGGATTACAGATGTAAAAATTTTGCCTGTGACACCACCCAGAATGGGTGTACAGCTCAGCATTAAGCCCTGCATTGTATGCCAATGATTGCATACAAAGCAGCCCCGCTGGTTTTCGGCTGTGACCCGGGTGACGTCACAGTAGCAAAAATTATTAATGTAATAAAACAAAAGTAAAGTTTATAAGTAGAAACAAGTAAGCAGCAAGTACTCATATTAGGTATATGCCATTTATAATATTATCACATTTGCTATCCGAAAAGAAAAAAAATCTAAAATCCCGGGGCGGAAGCCAAATTGAGCATCATCAATACTTACATTCTTCTGTAATTCGGGATGCAGTAATCTTTCTGATTCAATCAATATTGAAATAAAGCGCAGGCAGAGGTAATAATATGTTGGCTCGCAGATTTTCCCGTTGTACTGAGCAAGCTAAGGCTTAATGCATTTCAAGGCATATGGCCAGAGCTAGTCGTATACACAACCTGTGGGTCGGGTATGCCAAAAGATCGCTGGACAACTTGCGCTTCCAATTAGGATGATGATGGGATTTCTCCGCTTCTGCAGTGCCTCAGGGATGTCGCAGCTGTCATTCGCAAAAAAAACTATCTATGTCCCTGATTCGTACAACACTAAAGACTATAGCTTATTGGTTTAAGTACTTCGCCACTATAGAGGTGCCTTGTGCAGAGGGTGCACGAAAACCAGCTCGTTTCTTGAATCGCCTTCGACGCGGGGAAGTGGACATGTCTGTGTCTCTTATGCTTATACTAGCGGACCCGCCCCTGCTTCGCTCGGATGCCTTAGAGGTGGAATCATTCCCAAAAATACTGAAACACGTGTTTCCTAATTTTTTATCGAATTATTTTTTTTCCGGATGTAAGCCGAAAAAAAATCCTCTTCCAAACTTTCATCCCCTATTTTATCCCTTTTAGACCAACACTGAAGCCTTTGAAAATGGTAAAAAGTGAAAAAAAACATAGTAGGATGAAACCCATTGGAAAAGAAAGAGAATATAACAAAAATGAAAGGAAAAATAATTTACGGGTGATCTGAGGTCGGGAAGTAAAAGGGGGTGGTTTTAAGGGTAAAACACGGTTTATCTCGATTTCCGGCAAAACTAAAAGTAATAAAAAGATCTATAACCTTTGTATTTACACTTTTATCACATAACCTCAAAATTTATTTGAAAAATTCAAATAGTTTTTTATTTTTATCTTTTACATGAAGCCAATTGGGAAAGGTTTCCAATTGGTTTCATCCTACAATGTTTTTTTTGGTTTTTTGGTTTCAAAAATTATCGACCCTGTTCTATTTGGGGGAGGAATTTTGAAAGATCCTTCCTTAGTGGGCGCCTATCTCACAAAAGGAACTTACTGTCCAAATTTCAAGCCTCTAACCCTAGCGGCTTAAGCTGTGCGTTGATAGCTTAGCTACCGGTCAGTCAAGTTCTTTGTGTTTTTATTGTTACTAACCTACTAAATATAATATACACTCTATGGATCCTTTCCATCGCAAAGTTGCGATAATGCTGAGTCGTGTATCCGTCTGCCAAGCTTGAATCTGCCGCCCTCAGAATTTGCCGCCCGGGGCACGGGCCCCGGCTTGCCCCCCCCTAGATCCGGGCCTGTGCACTGGCGAGGAATAACACGCGAAGAGGTGAGCGACGAAACGCTAGAAGATGGTGACGACGACGAGGTCTGAGGCTTCGAAGACGCCATGGCAGTCAAACAAAAAAAATAAAAATATAAAAATGTTCTCAACTGAAAAGCGCGTAAAACGATGACTTTTGAAATTTGAATTCAATAGTAACATTTGGACACTTTGGCGCCTACGCACGCGTTCCGTTTTTCCAATAATCGGTACACATAAAACTCGATGTTTTATTCGAATGATAATAAATAACGTCCATGTACAGAAAATATATGCCTAATAAACGCAATGATAGACATTTTTTGTGGTTTGAATATGATTATTACTCGATTATTAACATTTTGTAATACTTTTTATGTATGGAACGGATTTTAATACGTAAAACGAAACTTTAGTACGCCAACTAAACGTCAATGAGTCTGTAATCTATGGCAAATGTCGTAAGAAATAGTGAAAAGTGGTGAAAATTTGCGATTTTCAAAAAATTATATCTCGAAAAGTATTGAAATTCGGAGTAAAATATTTTAGTGCGAGGCTTAACTCATCAAGGCCTATCTGTAAAAAAAATATGAACGTCCAACTCAGCGGGCAGTATACTATAGCTGAGCCAGTATCTGTTTACTGTGCTAATTTATTGCAACCCACCATTGCGCAATAGCTTAACGAACACGAAATTTCACAAACGATTCCACCTACAAATGCTATAATAATAATATTATATCAAAAACTTTGACTAGGTACTAGCTAACTAACCTCCAATCATAAGTTTACGTGTGTCACTTGTTACTGGTGTGACAGGCAAAAAAAATTTATCACGCTGACGGGGACAAAAAATATAAACTCGCCGGCATATTTAGCGGAACATAAAAAGAAGGTTTGATATCAGTATCATATAAGGTTGCTGGCTGGTTTATACGTCATTTAATTTAAAAAGAAATATTTTCAAATTAAGAAAACAACTGAACATCACATTTTATGCAATTGTTTTAATTTTATTCAAATACACCTTATCTGGAGCGAACTTCGAATATTTCTTCCTTCTGAGTTTGATTTAAAATTCCATTGAAATACTGTTTTTTGTTAGTTTTTTTTAATCGCGTATATTTTTGGAGTTGATGACTGAATTATGCCTGACTTAGCCCCAACGGAGATTGCCAGGGCACTCGAAATGCGAAGAAATGGTCAAACCTACAGAGTGATATCCAGAGATCTTCGTCGACCAGTTTCAACGATTCATCGCAGTATCCAACGGTTCAGGGAGACCGGTACTTATGTGAGAAGAGCAGGACAAAGCAGAAAAAGACGCACTTCGAGTAGGGATGATCGTTTCATTCGTCTCTACTTTTGACGTAACGAGACAAGTAACCATGTAAGCTTCGGTAGACAGAGATAATGGGTAGACATAATTTTACTCGTAGTGCGCATGCTAGCCATACTGGGTTAGCCACAAAGTAGGACTCCCACTATATCGCTAACAGCTGCAAACTATTTGTCAAATACCCAATTACAGCATGGCGAACGCTTACTTTGAGAATAGCTTATAGTCCCACAAACCCTACTTGACCCGGTGACAGCGTCGCTCTCTGCGTCGTATTCCTCATTGCTGAGGGTCGTGACCTCATTCCATTAATCACATAAAGGCAGGGGTTTTACTGGGATATTAATGCAGTGGGGTAAAAATTAGTCCCAATTTTGGCCAAATAAGTTTTTGGGACTGTAAAATACAAGTAGATGAAAACAGTTCGGGCAGAAATCTCCTTGGTGGAAAAATAAATGAAATGTAAAACACCATTTTGTAAGTACAATATATTTTATTCTTTTATTAAATTATTCTGTGACAGTTTACTGAGAAATTCAATCGAAACATTTCTATTCATTTAAACTACGCAATATTTTTTTTATACATTATTATTTATTACATAATAACATTGTGTTCTCGAGGATAAACCGTACGATACATGAATTTGATATATCGATTGAAAAGGCTTGATTGTATAGAAATCGACAACTATAAGTTTTTGCTTTTTCGAAAAAAAAACATTATTGTTTGTTTCTTTTTCTTTTTACGTAGTATTTCTATGTTTGTTTATCATAATGTTTTGTATGTATTCAATAGATATTCAACATAATATCATGTATTTTTGTTCGGCCTTGAATGCTCACAAATTTAACAATTTAGCCTTTAAACAATAGTTAATTAATTGCACATAGTTGTCGATTTGTATAAAATCAAGAATAAACATGTCACCGTAAATTTGCAAAAACCGTTAGATTGTAATATAACTAGCGAGATCGACAGATTACAATTTAACGCATTATTTTTCGGTAGATTATAATCTGTTAGGTATATTAACCCGATAGAACTTAAGTGACTACCTGATTATTTATGTCGAACCCTAACCTAAACTACAAGAAAGAGACAAGAAAACGTAAATAAAATAAACAATTCAAAAATTGACACTCAGAACATTGAACAGTTCACAATCTTTCGATAGTTTACAATTTCGCTAGTTAGATTATAATCTAACGGTTTTTGCAATTTTACGGTGACATACATACATTATTTGAATTTACACATTGGTACAGCTTTTTTTAGTATAGTTTACACTCATGTATGCACGCGACACGTGGCGTCGCCTGCGTTGTAAATGAGTTCAGCCATTGTATTGTTAACTATAAAACTGACACTAGATGGCGTTAGACGTACAATAAAACGCGCTAGTATTGGCGTCTACCAAATCAAGGTTCACGTAAATTGACTGCTTATTTGCGCAAGTGATTAAAGATCTTTTAGGGCGGTTTCATATTAGCGTAAAAGCGCGCATACGCTAGTATCAGCTTACGTGCTACATTTTACGCTTTATTAAAGCGAATGACTTATTCCGGCCTGTTCGCTCGAACCTTAGTCGAAGTCAGCAATATACGAGCTTATAAGCGCGTTAACGCTAGTAAGAGTTGCGCGTGTGGCAAAGGCCTATGCACCCCTACACGTGCTTCCAAAAACGAGCTTATACCCGGCGAAAAAACGGAAAAAACGAAAAATCTGAAACCGCCCTCAGGTTGCACAAACGCTAGTGACGTCAGAGCGTATATTCGGTCTCACATTCGTTCGTGCGTCACCTTTCGTTGACAAAATAAAGCGAGAGTAAAATTCTTTTTACGTGAACACAACTGCACTTCCACGCAAAGATATTTACTGCGTAGTGCGTACACACATGAGTCAAATATGACAATATATAGACATCGCAAATTACGAACGCACGTATAACATTTATTGCTTTATTTTAAATCGATGCCTACTATTGAGCATAGGTCTCCTCTCACAATGAGATGCGTTGGCAGGCTTCAAACACCTTTGTGAGCTTACAGACGTGCGCATTTCGTAACGATCAGTTGCGTGCACATCATTCGGAGCCAGGAAAGGCATTGGTAATGCAGTTAATAATCAGTGGGGTGAATGACATAGAGGCGTAAAAGCATTGCTTAACCACCCTAGTTAAAAAAAGTGTGTGTGTGCATTTCACACACGGCAGAAGTGAAACTTCGGAAAAGTAGCCTACGAAAGAATGAGATAAATATAACTTGTACTCCATCTCATTCTCTCGCAGACTAAATCATATTATGAATATATGTCTCTATATGGTGTCGCTTTTTCGTTTCATCGAATTTTCAAATCACAACGATTCAAAAGAATGCGTGATGAAAAATGAGCATTGAGCTTTTTTAACCTGGGTAAGCAATGCTTTTATGCCTCTATGCCGTGCACGCTACTGGTGAAGATGTTTTCATTTACCGTTAAAGCAAGTGATATTCGATTGCTTAAAATGCAAGTAGCTCCAAATAGAGAGCCTGGGAATCAAAAATGCCCCGAATGGAAGGCTATTTGAACTTGTTTTTTACACTTTTACAACTTTACAAAATATGGTGGAAAAGTAATCCAGTGTCAATACTACAGACTCTTAAGAAGACGTGCGATCGTAAAATGCTTATAATAATAATATAATAGTATTATTTTATTATATAATATAAAGCCGCTAATAAAAATAGCGACAAACATTATCTCAATATTAAAATTCGCAAAAGCATTTTTTCGTTTCGCAGACGATTCAAAGACATTAAATAAGTTATTATATAATAAATAGTCAGCCTGGTTGAGTATGGCTTAACCCTTCGCATTCTGAAACGCTACCCGTACTTAGTATTGGCGTATATGACCAATTTTCAGTATTTTCTCACCCGTTGTCCTACGTGAGCGACAGACGGTGTCGCGTAGACACGTCTGTTGTCTATGGCGTCGCATCGCGTGGGGTCGCTTCTGCCGCTCACCTGGATGCGACAGGAATATACAAAAACAACGTAGGTCACCTACGTTGTCGCGCAGACAAGTTTGTCAATTTCTATGGCGTCGCATTGCGTCGCGTCGCTTCTGTCACTCACGACAACGGGTTATAGAGCGAAACTGTTTCCAATAAATTTCTACCAATGAATGGAAATACAAATGACATAAGCATCATGAAATCGCTTGCTTGAATAAAACCGTTCTACAAATTAACAAAAAACTATAGTTTTAACCAGTTATTAACCGATAGTTACCGGTTAATTGAAGTCAGTTTCGATCGTGATTGGATGCGAAACGCCTAAGAGACGTATGTACAATAGTGTTATGGATGATAACTACTAAGAAAAAGGGTCACGTGTAATAAACACATTTCTTTAACATGCGTTAATAAGCGTTTTTGTGAACGAGAGCAAAGATCGAGGGGTCAGAGGCCCAATTTTCTAAGCAAATCGTAATCATTTGACAGCTTAAAACGTATTATTATTCGAACTGTTTAAGGAGTTCATACATGCATTGTGTAACGTGCAGGCATCTATGAACTCTTAAAACAGGTCAAGTGTTCCGTTTGACAAACGTTTACGATTACGATTTCCTTACACAATCGGGGGGCTGATAATTATTTATTACTAGAACACACGTGTTTCGTTATACAGTGCGAAATTTAAGTACCCGTTTATTTATACTTTTATGAAGTACCTTTTTATTTAAAAGTACATTCAACCCACAATAAGTCAGTACCTACCATAAGTACCGATTAATATCGATAAAATCGTCTTCGAGACGTGCGAAGTAAAAAAAATCGCGAAAAACCTTAAAATTACATAATTTTAACAATAATTATAAAATTCTGAACTGGCATTTTAAAAATATCTGTACATTATTAAGTATTTTACTTTATTATTACTTTCATTTTATTTATTTTATACACACCTACAACACCGTTATTAATAAATATTCCGGCCAAACATGGCGACATAGGTAATACTAGTACGAAAAAAATATTCAATCACTACTCACATTATTAAGTGAGCTTAAAACCAAGCCATACCCGTGTGTCCAAGCAATATTCCAGTATTCGCGACAAAATGGTCGCAGCGACGAAAATGTCGTAGATAAATCGCATATATTACACCCCAATATTCCTATCTGTTCGAATGCCTTTTCTCGCATTCTTCCATACACCGACAATCTTCCGTTATAGAATCTAAGGACATAAGACTTTCTTGAGACGTCCTCAAACATGCTCTACACCGTGAGTCTGCTGAAGTCCCACTTTGGGAGTTCGCATCCTCAGAAACCGATTCTAAAGACCTCAAACTTTCAACTGAAGTAAGTTTGTATGGCCGTCTAAACTCTGCTATTTCTTCCTCGCTCATATTCAGCATTAACAGGGAATCCCTCGCTGTTTTCCCTAAAGATGCCTTTTTCTTCTTCTTACTAATAACTGAATCCAATTTTGTTAGTGGACTAGGTTTGTTCAAGCTTTCCGGCAATGATTTAGGACTTGAACCACTTCTAGATCTTAATTTCGACCGTCTTTCTGGTATATCCCTTGGTGTAGTGCTTTCTGGTACTTTGAAAGCTATAGTTTTTAATTTCGGACTCTCTTTGTCTTCTATGACCGGTCGTTTTGTTAAATCCTCCAAAGAGTTCGCCTTTTTTAACTTGGCTCGCTCCGGTATGATCGGGGAAGTTTTACGTCCTTTCACTTCAACTGTGAAAATCTCTGGGATTTCAACAGCATCGTCAATAACTAATTCGGGGGATAAGTCTAATAATTCTTTGATTTCTGCATCCCTTAATTCCTGAGCGAGAGATCCCTGAGGCGATTTCACTTCTGCCACAGAATGCGCTGTTGCCGCTTCGAAATCATGATTCTCATCAATCAAATATGCCAACGCATCTTTTCCTAGATCAACGTTATCAACTACAAGTTTTTCATTAATCGTTTTGGCATCTTTTTCGATATCAACAACTCTTTCATCGACTTTTGGGTCATCGATATACGCAAATTGTATCAAATCGTCAGCTGCCACGTCACTCGTTTCATCGATCGTTGCGATCGGCGCTAAATCACTTTGAGTTTTAACATCTTCAGTTATCAGTTTAGGTTCACTTTTATCTACACACGGCATAGAAACTTCCCAGACCGCGTTGACTATCGTTTTATTCTTCGTCTGTTTTTCACTTATTTCCATTGCTAATGCTTTAGTTGTAATACTCGAGGTCAAAGTGTTTTCAGGGCTAATATTTTCTTTGATCCCTCGTATAACTTTGCTGGGAAGTTTATCTACAGGGTGTCCTGTTTCCGGACTGGTTTGTTTTTCTAAAGAGTTTTCTGAAGAAGATAGCACGGACGCGAAAGTCCGCGGTTTTACATCTACTTTTTCATCTTCTAACTTAACTAAGGTTTCGCTACACTCAGCGATATCCGGTTTATCTCCGGACTCTGGTTTTTCGTACGCTTGCGTTACGATTCTATTCAAGTCGATGGGTGTAATGAGATCTATTTTATCACACGCGCCCGGTTCGTCCGGACATGCGTCATTATCGCTTAAAGC
Organism: Erebia palarica; assembly: GCA_964035005.1. NCBI lineage: Eukaryota > Metazoa > Arthropoda > Insecta > Lepidoptera > Nymphalidae > Erebia > Erebia palarica. The sequence goes on along the minus strand of OZ035993.1, from coordinate 14,669,247 downwards.
TAAACATTTTTGTACTAATTTGTCATCGGTGGTTAATTCGGTAACTTTTTCACTTTCCCCGCTTTTGGGGAGATTTTCCCCATGGTTGTGGATAAGTTCCCCACTGTATGGATAATTTACTCCACTGTTGGGGAAATTTTCTCCACTGTTGGGAAAAGTTTGGAACTCGCTTAGCGTGTTATCTGTGTCTGTTGATGGGGTTTTGCTATCAAGTTTTCTGGAAAACGACTCGTCTACAAAAGATACTTGGACTCTTTCGGAAAGCGTAGAATCTGTCGCTTCGGATAGACTGTCACCGTCGTCTTTATCTGCCTTTTCGGCTAAACTGCCCCAGGACCAAAAAGAGCTCGTCAAGGATGAATCTTTTCTAGGCGGAGTATTTGATGCTGACTTCTTTTCATCATCACTAGTATTTCTCGAAAACAAACTGCTTGGATGTTGGAATAAACTCAGCAATTTCTCCAAATTAGTGGGCAATTTATATTCGACCTTTTCTTCAGGCCTTGGCAAGTGAAAACTAGGAGATGGCGCAACCCAAGATATCTTCCTCATACGATCTAAACCTTTAGATTTTAATGCAGGTACATCGAGAAGACTCGATGTTCTTTTCGGAGATGAAAGGGTCTCGTTGGATTCTTTCTTGACCGATTCTCTCAAACTTGAGCTACATGTCAAGGTGCCTTCATTTGATGAGCTATCTTCTCTTATCTCTGAAGGATTCTGTAGAGAATACTCTATTCCAGAATCGGCAGATGTAACCATAACCTTTTCGTGCCTCGCTGAATCTACAGAGCTCATGCTAGCTTCCAAACTTGATAAGGAACCGTGAATTTTCTTAGTATTCCCAAATATAATGGGGGAAACACTCTCGTTCGAACTAATAGAAACGTTTAAATTCACTGGAGTCACTTCACTGGTAGATTCAACGCTGCTTTCTTTAGACATACGCGTCTCTTCGTGTATTATAATCGGTTTTGCTCTCTCTATATTAAGACTTTCAACTGAGCTTCCAGAAATTTCTAAAGAAGAGCTGCTATCACAGAAGGCACTGACAGGCTTCCTCATCAATCTAGACACCTCTAGGTCTGGACTGTCTAAACTCGATTCACTTCTGTTTTTCTTTAAAACTACACTATCTCGAACTGCAGGTACATTGTTAACACCTAAATCTACATTCACATCTTCCGTAGCGGCCCTTTTAACTGTTTTTGTTGACAAATCTTGCATTTCTTGAATTAAGTTACTTAAATCTTCTGTTATGGCTTCGATTTGTTTTATCGCTACTTCACGTTTCTCTTCCTTAACTAATTTATTTACATTTTGGTCGCGATGTACTTTGGTTTTTAAACTATTCTTGCTCCTAACAATAACGGACACTTCTGTTTCAACTCTATCCATCTCACTCGCTTCTATGCTACTTTTAACTAATTTTGTCTCTGTCTTAACTATTTTATCATCACCTACATAATCAACGGTCTCATTATGAGACATTTGTTCGATTTTATCGCCAAACTTCTCACTCGCACCACTTTCACTAAATTTGTTCATGTCACTAACATTAGTTAAATCCAAATTGTCACTACAATCACCTATAACGTTCGTAGTTTTTAATTTTTCGTTGTTTAACAAACATACAGTTTCATCTTTAATATCACTGTCACTCACTTTCAGGTCAATGTTAGTTATAACATCTTTGGATTCACTTTCTTTTGAAATTGAATCTAATATACTTGGCTTTTCTGGCTTTTTATAAAATTCAGTCACACAAGTAAATTCAGGACCCGAACTACATATTAATTCAGGATCAAATTTAGGTTCAATTATCACAGATTCAGGCATATTCACAGACTTAGAACTCTCTTTTAAGTCTTTTGCTATACTTATAGGATTTTCTTTCAAATCCTCTCTTATAACTATTGTTCCAATATTTTTATTGACACTACTATCCCAATTACCACCATTCTCATCTTCTTCACATACTCTTTCTTCCTTAGTAGGTTTAATTTCATTTTTACATTTGACTTCTTGTTTTATATCACTTACAAACTCAGGTATGCTCATAATTTCTACTGTATGAGTTAAAACAGTTCTATTTTCTGTTTTAGGTATTAAAACTGTTTTACTTACAACATATTCTGGTACTACTTCTTGTATAAACTTAGGTTTTATAGCTGCATCTGTTATATTAGCATGTATTACATTAGGACTTTCGGCTATTGCCTGTTTAATAACTTTATCATCTTGAATAGCATTATTTTTTGTAACTTCATCTAGTTCCATGTCACTAGTATCTTTTATTTCAGTTTTTGAATCAAGTTTCATAGCCTTACTATCTTTAGACCTTGCACTATTATCTAGTTCTATGACATTATCGTTTTTTATTTCAGTCTTAATTATTAGTTCACAAATTTTACCAGTTTTTGTTGAACTTACATCCTTTTGCGATTGTGTATCATTTTTATTTAGATCACCATGCTTTTCATCGTTTTCACTTTGTTCAGTTTTAACTATATCTGTATTATCTGTAATGAAGTCTATGCTTATTTCGTCATCTTGTTTTGGGGTATTCTTATTTTTATCTGTCGTGTAATCAAATATAGGTTCATTTTGAGTTATATTGGAACTTTCATCTGTTTTTACTGTATGTGAATTGTTGGTATCTCTTGTGTAGTCAAATGTAGGTTGGTTTTCGTGGATATTTGAGCTTTTGTCTGTGTTAATGTTATCGTCTATGGTTATTTCTGGGGCGGGTGACGATGACGGTGACGGAGATGGTGACGGGGACGGGGCGGTGGGCGGTAACGTGGGGTTGTACATTTTATCGTAGTTCCTCGTGACGGAGAAGCGTGTTTTTCTTGGGGTGTTCTGCACTTGTATTTGGGGCGGGTCTGCGACCTAGAACAAAGAATAATATATTATTGTATATACGTGTAGTTTTCCGACATGCTATTTTATGTTATTTAATATAGTTGATTTCTTCCTCATTCCTTGATAAAATTAATTTGTTTTAGTTATATCATCACTTATGTTAAATTTACATTTGCAGTAGTCATCACATTCGCATATTTTGTTAACTCAAGAATTGGACTTTCAAGATGGGCTGGCTCATTTTTCAATCATGACTTTTAATAAGGTTTTAGCCGCATTCATTTAATAAATTTTTGATGATAGAGGGGCAGAATATTAAAAGCTAGACTTTACTTCTATAACCTGCTCATTTCTGTTTTTTTTAATAATAAACAAGCTGATTCCCGCGACTTCATCCGCGTGGATTGAGTTTTTGGTTCCCTTATAAAAAGATAAAAAGTATATCCCGGGATAAAAGTAGCCTATTTGGTATTCCAGACTATAATATATATATGTGCCAAATTTCATCCAGATCCGTCAAGCCGTTCTAGCGTGATTGAGTGACAAACATCCATCCATCCAAACTTTCGCATTTGTAATATTAGCATGGAAGTATAGTTGGTTAATACCTGTACGACTTTAAATCTAGAGGCGGTGGGGCAATACGGAGACCTGGAGGCCTGCGTGTTAGGGCTGTCCGTGGACAGCGATGCTCGGTCTGATGTCACCGGAATCACCTGCACAAAAAGATCAGATTATTATTATTATTATTAAGCCTTTATTTTCCTTATCAGTTGTTAATTATTCTTACAAAGTTTCAAATACTATCATATTATCTATTCTAATTGTTAGTTTGTTAGTATCAATATTAATTTAAATGTGTGTGTGTGTGTGAGAGATAGAGTGTGAGTGTGTGTGTGTGTGTGTGTGTGGGTATGTGTGTGTGTAAATATATATTATGTTTATTTATTGTTATCTATGTTTTTGACAAGGGTACCCTCTTTGGGTATAGGCCTCCTCCAGTTTATGCCATTTTTCTCTGTCTTTGGCAATTTCGAGCCAATTCTTCCCTGCTATCTGTGCTATATCGTTCGACCAGCGTGATTTCGGTCTTCCTACTTTCCTCTTGCCTTTTGGGCCTGGCCATGTGGACGTTTTAAAAGTCCGGTCGGTCGGTCGTCTGTTAGTCTTGAGACATGCCCTGCCCACTTCCATTTTAATTTGAGAGCGTGTTTTAGAGCGTCCGTTAATTTTGCCCTTTTCCTTAAATCTTTTTATTTTTTGTATTTTACGTAGATTGAGGATACTCCTTTCCATCGCTCTCTGGCAAGTTACAATCTTGTTTTTAATAATCTTTGTATAAACCCATGTTTGGCAGGCATAAGTGAGACAGGGTACAGAGTATGCACTGTTCGTTTTAGGTTTAGTGAATATGGCCCTTTCATTATTTTTTTTAGTGCCCAATATTTGTTCCAGGAAATGTTAATTCTTCTACTAACTTCTTCTGCACTCGTTAGGCTAAAAGAAACTTGCTTTCCTAGGTATAGGTAGGAGTCTACATATTCCAATTGAATGTCGTCAGATATAATTGGGATTGGTGAGCTTTGACAGCTCACAAGATAAGATTAGTAAGGTAAAATTGGGAGTTCTAGCTCATGTCTCAAAGTCTAGATCATGGTGAATATTGTAAACCAGATGATGCCCGCAACTTCGTCCGCGTGGATTAAGATTTTTGATTCCTGCGGCAACTCTTCAATTTTCCGGGATAAAAAGTATCCCATGTCCTTCCCCTGGATACAAACTATCCTTATACCAAATTTCATAAAAATCGGTTGAAGAGATTATTTTTTAGTCCCGCATTAACATGATGAATACGATGGTATTTTGATATCAACGGTTTTAAAGAGGTCTAAAATTTATTATCAAGGTCGGATAAAGAAATGGTTAGGTATATGTATCCCAAGAACTAATTGGGTATTTGACAGCTATTCAAATAAATTTTGTTCAGTGATTATTAAATAGAGGATCTCCCAAAAGACGTATATCCACGCCCCCGGGTAGTTTATAGTTCGAAAATCATTTTAAATTATCGATTGAAGTAAATAAGTGCGTCCAATGTTGATGACATCACTGTTCAGTATTTCATACAACATCTCAAACTAAGCGCACGTTTTGACTTTTGAGAAAAAGCAGTTGATTTGACTAGTTGTCAAATACCCGATTCACATGTTCATGAAAGTCCCACAAACTTATCTGACCCGGTGGCCAAAATATGCCCGTTTAGTTTTTCATAGATAATAGCGACGCCGTCATCGGGTCGGATAAGTTTGTCGCACTATACGTGCGTTAACTGCCTCGTTGGTCTAGTGTTTGGCATGTTCGACTGCGACCGACGAGGTCCCGGGTTCGAGTCCCGGGTCGGGCCATATTTAAGTGTTGGGTTTTTCTGACTAGAAATTCTCAGTACAAGCCCGGAGTTAGGAAATTGGCGGTGTGTCACCCCCGTGCCTCGGAGAGCACGTTAAGCCTTCGGTCCCGGTTATTGTCACTAACATGATAATGGTCTTTAAAGCCCGCCAACCCGCATTGGAGCAGCGTGGTAGGTCTAAGCTCTAATTTCCTCTCTCCTATGAGAGTGGAGGCCTGTGCACAGCTGTGGGACGTTAATTTGCTCTAGTGGACTATACGTACCGAGAACCTGGAGTGTCCACCCCCGGCGGGTATAGGGGAGCCGGCGGGCGAGGGCGCGGGGGAGGGCGCCGGGGAGCGGAGGCGCACTTTGCGCTCCTCCTCTGTCGGTAAGCTCTGCTGCAAAACAAGAAATGTATGAAAATGGCGCCCAACTTTATTCCATTCCCGCTGTGAAAGTCAAAAAATAACTTCAGGCTCAGTTGGGCTGGTACCCAGAGCCGTAAAGCCAGCCATCCAGTAATTTAATAAACAATTTTAAATAATTAAAATATAAACCTTAACATTGAAGCATTAAAGTTTAATTTCGAATGTAGTATATTTAAGACCTTTTGTCTCCGTAACAACGCAAGCATGTCGATGACGCCGCGAATCCACAAGTTTACCTCCTACCAAAAAGTGCTCAACGTGGTTAAAGAAGTTTTCACTTCAAAAACTTAGTGGTTAACACCCGATCTCAGGTACGGGGTCGCAGGTTCAATCTCCGGGTATGCCTCTTGTTATAATTTTTACATCGCCCCGAGTGACACTATATTTTTAAATTCAATATGGCAGCTGTATGGCGCCATACTCAAAACAGCACCATGATATGCTGATGCAGTTGTGTTTTATATTTAATTATGTTTATGGTCCTTTTTATGGTAAAGTTTGTGAGTTTGTGACGTTGTAGGGGGTAATCTCTGGATTTACTGAACCGATTTTGAAAATTCTGGTACCAATAGAAAGCCACATTATTTGTGAGTGACAAATTAACCCGAAAAATTAGGGAGTTCCCGTGAGAATTTAAAAAACTTATTTCCCGCGGACAAAGTCGCGGGCATTTGTTAGTTAATAAGAAAAATTGGCAATCATATGGATAAAAGTGAAAACTAAAATTTTTTACCAAAAATTACCTTTTTTATATATATAGAAGATTAATGAACTAGGCATTAAAGTTTAATTTCGAATGTAGTATATTTATATTTTGTCTTCGCAACAACGCGAGCATGTCGATGACGCCGCGATTCCACAATTTTACCCCCCCCTACCAAAAAGTGCTCAACGCGGCTAAAGAAGTTTCCACCTCAACAAGCATAAAAATTAGTTGCCACCGGGCCAGATAAGTTGGTGGGACTGTACGATATGATTATATACAATGTATAAAACTGGGCGCCCACTGGTGCTGTGGTCAGTGGCGCCCTCTGTGTCACCTTGGGCGCCGGTGCGGTGTGACAAGTGAGGCTGATCTTCCTCATGAGTTTGTCCGGCGGCGCGGCCGCGGCGGGCTCGTTGCGGCGACAGAGCGCGCGTATGTCGCGCAACAGTCGCGCGACAGTCGCCGACTCTGTGCAGCTCTGGACGCCCACTGGTGCTGTCGTTTCCTAGTAAAAAAAAGCATACTTCATTTATTTATATTATTCATTATATCATTTATAGTCATCAAAATACATAACATAGTCATGGAAACAAACAAGTGTTACCATGGAAATATAAAGACCTCATCCTCGGTTAGTTTAAAGTATTTACCGTCACAGAGTTTTTATTATAAAGTTATAAGCGTAGGCCGTAGGTATTACCTACCTAAGTAGGTAATACAAAGGTATTACCTATTTGGTCGGACGGACCAACTAGAGCTAAACCCGTTAAGTATATAAATATCAGTATATCACACATTTAAAGAATCTTTACACAGTATATAGGTACTCCGTTATATCTCTACCTCGGTAAAATCAAGAAAATGAAGTTATAATTATGAAAAACATAGTCATCAACACCAACTGTTTAAAACCGAAAATTTTTTTTTTTGTTTTAATCCGGCCTTGCATCAGTAGTTTAAAGTTTGATAGGAATTATTTTAAAATATAGATTAAAGAAAAAAGTGCGTCGAAATTTGATGACGTCACAACTGTGAATTTCATAAAACTTCCATACTAGAAGTGCGTTTTTAAGTTTGATAAAGAGTTGCTGATTTGATTGAGTTGTCATCATCCCTATTGTGGCGCCAATGATTGTGAAGCACATACAAGTGACGCCTTGCGATTTGCGAAACAGCGAGTTTTATTTTTGGGTAAAACGTAAGCAAACAAAAAATGGTGAATAGGTTTAGAAGCATTTAGAAGTTTAATATTCGCGTTTAGAGTTTATGATATTCATGTTTCGATAAAAAATAAGTTCAGATGAAATAAAAGTTCTCGTCTAGTCTAGTCAAATACTACCCTATCTCATAGTCAAATCATTAACTATATATCGAAAATGAATGCAAAATTGAAGAATGGTAAACGGATTTTTCTTTTGAGGGGAATACGGAATGAAAAAAACAGTCTGAAGCCTGAAGGTAGGTTAGGAACCATATTATTTCTAAAGTAAATTTGCAAGTAAAATGCTTAAAATACAATTGAATAAGATCAGCATACGAAACAAATTACTTAACTTGCTTTGATTGGTAATTATATTTTATTCTGTGATTATAGGTGGGTATCTAATATTATGAATTCAGCTGGCTGTTGTTTCGGTTTTCGTAATACAAAGTTCTTCAGTTACCACTAGTTACCTACCTAGGTAAGTTGTGAATTAGATTTTAATATCCTAGAAAATATACAGCAGGCTGGACCTGGTTTTGGACCCTAGGCACGCCACTGCTCGGGCTATATATGCAAATCGATTCTTAAGGAGGTAAACTCCAAAAATTTAGGATAAGTATAGATATAGATGTTTTATGTTAGGTACGATATAATATTTCGCTTCTCTATACTCACAGCTGGGTCGTCCAAGTCGATCTGCGTCAACGTGGTGTTTTCTTTCATGGCGTTCAGAATCGCCTGCAGACCCGCCGCGCCCAGTTTGTTGTCTCGGAGATCTAATCTCTGAAACAAACAAATATTTATCTATTGAGCATTGCATTCTATAACAAAATTCCACAACCTATTTTAAACTTGAGTTTCAAATCCATTATAAGTATGGTACTTATTATACTGTTGAAGATTATAAAAATGATTGGCTAGATGAATGCATGGATTTGACTCGCTCCCTGCAATGCTTAGGACTGCGGTTACGAAGAAATTGTAAATTAATTGAAGTGAAACTTCTTTAACGCCGTTCTCATTTGAAAATTCGAATAAAATCAATCAATCATTTTATTTATTTCTACCACAGTTTCGTGTAAAAATATTTTAATTTTAGAAAGTTAAAAAAATTAAACGAAGAAGCGACACTAAAAATAGACAAACATTCATAAATAGGATTTATCCTGCGAGAGAATGAGATAGAATACAAGTTATATTTATATTATTCTCTCGTTGGCTACTATTGTGATGTTTCACTTCTGCCGTGTGGGAATTGTATACGCACTTTTTTTTCAAAAAAGCAACCACCGAGTTTTTGCTTGTTGTCGGTAGGGATGGCATTGGATTTCCGAACCAGTGCTTTTAAATGGCAATCGGATCGGCCGGGATGTGTCGATTTTATTTTTAGACCGAACATTATCGATTATGAAACTAGATGGCGCTGCACAGGATTTAATCACGCTGTCAGTCACTGGCCTTGAAGTAATAAAACCCATCGTAGATCATTTCATACTGAAGACTCGACTATATAATAACGTGACTATTAAAACAGGTAAACATTATAATATAAGCTAAGCTTTAAAATATATATCAAATAGATATTATATATTATTATAATTTAGAAAAAGACCATTCAGTACCCAAATCCATACTTTAATATTCTAACTGCGAAAGTGTCTGTCTGTTTCGCTTTCACGGCCCATGCGTTCAACCACTTTTGATGAAAATTGGTACAGAGATAGGTTGTATTCCGAGGAAGGGCATAAGCTCTAAAACCTTAATCCACGCGGACGAAGTCGCGGGCATCATCTAGTATGCAATAAAATTGATTGATTGATAATTATTATTAATGAAAAATTAGTTTTTAAATAATACTGACCTGTAGTTTAGTATCGTTTCGGATAAGATCAGCGATGGCGCGCGCGGCGTCCGGCCCCAGTCGCGCCGCTTGGAGCCCTAAGGAGACTAGTGGGCCGCCCCCGATTCTGTCTGTCTGCAGCGCCCTGACCGCGTCCGAGCCGAGGGCGTTTCGGCCCACGTTCAGCACGCAAAGGGAATGGGAAGCCCTCTGTAATGAAATTAAATTATATATGGTGATTATTAATTAACTGACACTGCAGATTTAAGTTACTTTTTTTTAAATATTCACTATAGGCTTACGCTTGACCACAATCACACCTGATGGGAAGTGATGATGCGGCCTATTCCTATTCACTCTTGATGTAAAGATACCCGGATTGTAATTGGTGGGAAACACAAGTTTTGGTTGTGTTCCAGACCCAACCTGTCGGCATGCGAATAAAGAATGAAGACGCAAAGCGCTTCGTGCGTGTGGGTGGAACGTTGACGACATAGGGGTGGAAACTCTTTCTGGATATCAAGATCCTCTTAAGGCTGGATGTACTCAAAACATGGTTTTCTTCTACCACTTTTTAGGATAGTAAAAATTAAAATTTCATTACCAAATAAATACCATTCGCTACTCAGATAAATGGAGTATGACGTAATTAAAAAAAGTGGTCAAAAAGTCGTATAGTAACAGCAGAAAATTATCGGGAAATTCATGGAAATCTCAAAAAAGGCGTTATCACTTTACGACTATTGTGATTTAATTTGAGACATGATTTAAACAAAAGTTATTTCAAATTAATCGTAAAAGATCAAAGAACACTTTAAATAAATAATATTTTCAATACAACTTAGTTTTTTTACAATCTGGTTCCAAACATTCCTCATTTTTACAGCACGAATTTTTCATACAGATTTAGTACGGGCGCGCATCTCAAAATTTTGTTATATATTCATGAAATTCGGCAGTCAGATTCCATACGCCTCCGGGCTCTCAAAGCGGGAGGTTGCGTTCCCTTGCTTCTGAAATGACGTCTGTCACTGTTAGTATCCGTACACAAACGTTAATGAATCCACTACCATCGAACAAAACTAATCATCGATCAATATACGTATAAAAAAATGTAACTGGACGATTTCTGTATATAAAATATTTATTTTGAAAATATTTAAATTTATTATATTTGTAATTGGTGGTTATTTTATTATTTACTGAACCTAAAACGGTATTTTATTCTCTTGTCTTATTTTGCCTGTTCTGTGCACACACTCCACTACTACAGATTGAACTAACTTTGAATAGGTATTTTGGTTCTGTAGATTTTTTTCTATTAAAACAGTCATCCGAAGGAGGTAACTGGCGAAATATCGATTTTAGGCAGCGAAATAAAGGTCGAGTATAGATGAATTGAATGAAGCGTCGCCCCTTCATTCAATTCATCTATACTCGACCTTTATTGAATGTTTTGCGTAGAGCATCCTTTTACATCCACTTATGGACACTCTACCTACAAATGATATTAATATAATGATAAAACAGGTAAAACCCACTGTACAACTTGATCATGAGGAATTAGATTTAGTGGATACAGATGTTTTTCTCGGAAAAACGTAAGAAACTCCAATGGGGCCATCATATAGATGACTTATCGAACAGACTCAGTTCTGCTGCATTTTAGAAAGATTCGCCACTTGACAGATTTAGAAACTGCGAGAGTGGTATATTTTGGTTACTTTCACAGTATTATGTCTGTCATTCTGTTTTCGTCTTGCAGAAAGGACTGTTCGTGCCATATACAAAACTAAATTCAAAGAAGTTGAAATTATGACGGTCCACGATCAATACATAATTTTTCTTTTATTGCCATTTTAATAAAATAATTATTCGGCTAAATTACTAATAAATTAATAATTGTTATAATTTTTTATCGACCAATACATAATTGAAAACTAGATGATGCCCGCGATTTCGTCCGCGTGGATTTTTGATTCCCGCGGAAACTCTTTAATTTTCCAGGATAAAAATTAGTACCTAACCTATGTCCTTGCCCGGGATACAACTTACTCCTGTACTAAATGTCATTAAAATCGGATGAACGGATGAGTCGTGAAAGCATAGCAGACTAACAATCATAATTTCAAGAAAAAAATGACCATACAAGAAAATATGAGAATTTAGACCCGCTTCCTGACTTTGTAAAATTAGTTATTCAGTTGTCGGTAACAGTATGCCTTTATAATTATTATATTATTTTATTATTATTATATATAAATATATTATTATTATTATTATATTATATTATTATTATTATTATTATTATTATTTATACTATATATAGCTAAATTACCACTCACTGACTGACTGACTGACTGACTCATTGACATAATTGTTCTCCTAGAAAGAGACAGAAAACGATACAATAATGTAAGGGAGATGTGTTCGAGTGCGGGATGGGAGTAAGGAAAAATTATGACATTTCGGAAAAACAAGATGGCGGCCAACGAGCTTTTTGCAACTCTTTTGTTTTCCAACCGATTCCGTTACAACTCGCAGTGATTGAAGAAATAAGGAAACGGTCAACAGAAAAGGTGGAAAAAATTGGAAAAACAAGATGGCGGCCGAGCTGTAGTGTTTTAAAATTTTAGATTTTTCGACCTCGAACTGCGGCGCCACAGATCCGAAACGGGGTGGTCCAGCATAATTTTTTTTTCTATTTCCGCTTACAATTATCCTGTATTTTGACAGTATGTGGGTGGTTTTTAAAAATTCAAGATGGCGGCTGTCACGGCGGCCGTTCGGTTTGAGTTACGAAAAAACGCAATTTTAAAATGCAAATTTCTCGCAGTTGGCAACGTCGTAGCGTTTCGACTTCTACGGGGAGATTGTGTGTACAGACTCGAGGTATGGATTGTGGGAAAAAAATTAGCCCATTTCTCGGGAAAATTTCAAGATTTACCCCAAAAATTAAAAAATCGAAATACGTAGTTTTTGCAAAATTCGAGTATGGGCAACCACGTGTCTCACTTGTACGAATGACATTTGAGTATTTTCGTCGCCGAGATCTGGCAACACTGGAATTTATCAAAGAAAAAGTGATTTTCGACATGGTCTTTTTTCAGGGGCTATCATTTCGGCTGGGTGCGAGCGCGATGAAAAATTGAAACGTCGTCAGAAGCGGTGTGTCCTGTAGTTCACGGAAAAATTACAAAAGTATGCCAAATGATTCTGTGAAACGAGGTGGCGGCCATTTTGTATTCTTTTTGTGTTTTTTAAAATTTCAATTACGTCTTAGAGGCGGTTGGCAACATTTGGGAAAGTTGACATGCATAGATCGATTGTGTAACTCGACGGGCAGTATCGAGAAATAACAACAGTGTTGCCACATTCGGGGTAGTTTTCCAGATTTTCCCTAAAAACTTCTTCCTGTAAAATTTTGTATGAAATTTTTTTTTCCACTTATGGCTTCGTATGGAAGTCAGAAAATATAACTTGAAGAAAATATGGAGACACCTGATGATTGAGGATTTCGGAGACGGGTGAAGAGCACGGCCAAGGTATTGAAGATAGGCGGAGGGTGCTCGAACAAATGTCACTCGAAACCTCGTCCAATTGGCGGTGAGTTTAAAAAAAACTCAAAAATGGTGGATTCAAGATGGCTGCCATACAAATTTCGTTAGTGCCTGTCTCGGAGAGTATAAGAGATGGAAGTGTGGTTTCTTGGCAAGAGATGATCAGGACGAGGAGGTCTATTAAGCGAAATGAAAGAAAAATCAAGATGGCGGAATTTTTTTTTTCATACCAAATTATATGGCGAATATTGAAGAGACTACAAGTGTAGTAGTAGTGTGTAGTAATTGACATAATTGTTCTCCTAGAAAGAGACAGAAAACGATACAATGGTGTATGGGAGATGTGTTCGGATGCGGGATAGGAGTAGGGAAAAATTATGACATTTCGGAAAAACAAGATGGCGGCCGATGTGATACTTGCAACTCTTTTGTTATCGAACCGATTTCGTTACAACTTGCAATTATTCAAGAAATTAGGAAACGATTAATAGAAAAAGTGCAAAAAATTGGAAAAACAAGATGGCGGCCGAGCTGTAACGTTTTCCAATTTTAGATTTTTAGACCCCGAACCGCTGCGCTACAGATCCGAAACGGCGTGGTCGAGCATAATATTTATTTTCTTTGTCCGCCTACAATTATCCTGTATTTTGACAGAATGGGTGTGGTAAATAAAAATTCAAGATGGCTGCTGTCGCGGTGGCCGTTCGATTTGAGGTACGAAAAAACGCAATTTTAAATTTCTAATTTCTCACTGTTGGCAACGTCGGAGCGCTTCGACTTCTACGGGGCGATTGTTTGTACAGACTCGAGGTATGGAATGGGTATCATGGGAATCATGTATGGATCGAATGTGTAACTCGACGTCCAGTATCGAGAAATCAAAACAGTGTTGCCACATTCGGGGAAGTTTTCGAGATTTTCCCTAAAAACTTCCTCCTGCAAAATTTTGTATGAAAAAATTTTTTTTCACCGATGGCTTCGTATAGAAGTCTGAAAATATAACTTGAAGAAAAATATGGAGACACCTGATGATTGAGGATTTCGGAGAAGGGTAAAGGGCACGGCCAAGGTATTGAAGAAAGGAGGGGGGTGCTCGAACAAATGTCACTCGAAACCTCGTCCAATTGGCGGTGAGTTTAAAAAAACTGAAAAATGGTGAATTCAAGATGGCTGCCATACAAATTTCGTTAGTGTCTATCTCGGAGAGTATGAGGGATGGAAGTGTGGTTTCTTGGCAAGAGATGATCAGGACGAGGAGGTCTATTTGGCGAAATGAAAAAAATCAAGATGGCGGAATTTTTTTTTCATACCAAATTATATGGCGAATATTGAAGAGACTGCAAGTATAGAACTTTGCAAGATTTTGATACGGTTACGTTTTACTCACGACGGGGTTCCCTGGGATTACAATATAGGAAACTGATACCAAAGATTTAAACAATCAGCGCCATTTTGAAATTCTTTGTTAATTGACCGATTTCGTTCAAAATCGATATTTAGGGCTCCCTGTGATTACAGAACAGGAAACTGTTACCAATAAAAAGAAAACCAGCGCAATTTTGAAATTCTTTGTTAATTGACCGATTTCGTTCAAAATCGATATTTTTTTTTTTTTTTTTGAAACTGGTATCAAAATAAAAAATAAATCAGCGCCATTTTGAAATTCTTTGTTAATTGACTGATTTCGTTCAAAATCGATATTTAGGACTCCCTGGGGATACAAAACAGGAAACTGTTACCAAAAAAAAAAAAAATCAGCGCCATTTTGAAATTCTTTGTTAATTGACTGATTTCGTTCAAAATCGATATTTAGGACTCCCTGGGGATACAAAACAGGAAACTGTTACCAAAATAAAGAAAATACAGCGCCATTTTGAAATTCTTTGTTAATTAACCGATTTCATTCAAAATCGATATTTAGGGCTCCCTGTGATTACAGAACAGGAAACTGGTATCAAAATAAAAAAAAAATCAGCGCCATTTTGAAATTCTTTGTTAATTGACTGATTTCGTTCAAAATCGATATTTAGGACTCCCTGGGGATACAAAACAGGAAACTGTTACCAAAATAAAAAAAAATCAGCGCCATTTTGAAATTCTTTGTTAATTGACCGATTTCGTTCAAAATCGATATTTAGGGCTCCCTGTGATTACAAAACAGGAAACTGTTACCAAAATAAAGAAAATACAGCGCCATTTTGAAATTCTTTGTTAATTAACCGATTTCATTCAAAATCGATATTTAGGGCTCCCTGTGATTACAGAACAGGAAACTGGTATCAAAATAAAAAAAAAATCAGCGCCATTTTGAAATCTTTGTTAATTGACTGATTTCGTTCAAAATCGATATTTAGGACTCCCTGGGGATACAAAACAGGAAACTGTTACCAAAATAAAGAAAATACAGCGCCATTTTGAAATTCTTTGTTAATTGACAGATTTCGTTCAAAATCGATATCTGAGGATCCCTGGGATTCAAAAACAGGAAACTGATGCCAAAGTTTTAAAAAATCAGCGCCATTTTGAAATTCTTTGTTAATTGACCGATTTCGTTCAAAATCGATATTTAGGACTTCATGGGATTGCAAAACAGGAAACTGGTACCAAAATTTAAAAATTCAGCGCCATTTTGAAATTCTTTGTTATTGTAGCGATTTCGTTCAGAATCGATATATAGGATTTCCTCGAATTTCAAAACAGGAAACTGATGCCAAAGTTTTAAAAAATCAGCGCCATTTTGGAATTCTTTGTTAATTGACCGATTTCGTTCAAAATCGATATTTAGGACTCCATGGGGTTACTAAACAGTAAACTGTTACCAAAATTTAAAAAAACCAGCACTATTTTGAAATTCTTTGTTAATTGACCGATTTCGTTCAAAATCGATGCTTAGGACTCCCTGTGATTTCAAAACAGGAAACTGATACCAAAATTGTAAAAAAACAGCGCCATTTTGAAATTCTTTGTTATTGTAGCGATTTCGTTCAAAATCGATATTTAGTACTCCATGGGATTACAAGACAGGAAACTGATACCAAAATTTTACAAAATCTGCGCCATTTTGAAATTCTTTGTTAATTGACCGATTTCGTTCAAAATCGATATCTGAGGATCCCTGGGATTGCAAAACAGGAAACTGGTACCAAAATTTAAAAAATTCAGCGCCATTTTGAAATTCTTTGTTATTGTAGCGATTTCGTTCAAAATCGATATTTAGGACTTCCTCGAATTTCAAAACAGGAAACTGATGCCAAAGTTTTAAAAAATCAGCGCCTTTTTGGAATTCTTTGTTATTGTAGCGATTTCGTTTAAAATCGATGTTTAGGACTCCATGGGGTTACTAAACAGTAAATTGTTACCAAAATTAAAAAAAAACCAGCACTATTTTGGAATTGTTTGTCAATTAACCGATTTCGGCTCCCTGGGGTTACAAAACAGGAAACTGGTACCAAAGTTTTAAAAAATCAGCGCCATTTTGAAATTATTTGGGAATTGACCAATTTAGTTCAAAATTGATATTTAGGACTCCCTGGAATCACAAAACACGAAACTGGTACCAAAATTTTAAAAAATCAGCGCCATTTTGAAATTCTTTTTTCTTGTAGCGATTTCGTTCAAAATCAATATTTAGGACTTCCTGGGATTACAAAACAGGAAACTGGTACCAAAATTTTAAAAAATCAGCGCCATTTTGAAATTCTTTGTTAATTGACCGATTTCGTTCAAAATCGATATTTAGGACTCCCTGGGGATACAAAACAGGAAACTGTTATCAAAATAAAGAAATTACAGCGCCATTTTGAAATTCTTTGTTAATTGACCGATTTCGTTCAAAATCGATATTTAGGACTCCCTGGGGATACAAAACAGGAAACTGTTACCAAAATAAAAAAAAACCAGCGCCATTTTGAAATTCTTTGTTAATTGACCGATTTCGTTCAAAATCGATATTTAGGGCTCCCTGTGATTACAGAACAGGAAACTGGTATCAAATTTTTTTAAAAATCAGCGCCATTTTGAAATTATTTGTTAATTGATCGATTTCGTTCAAAATCGATATCTGAGGATCCCTGGGATTACAAAATAGGAAACGGTTACCAAAATTTAAAAAAAACCAGCGCCATTTTGAAATTCTTTGTTAATTGACCGGTTTCACTCATAATTGATATTTAAGACTCCCTGGGATCACAAAACAGGAAACTGATACCAAAGGTTTAAAATAGCAGCGCCATTTTGAAATTCTTTGTTAAATTACCGATTCCGTTCAAAATCGATATTTGGGGCTCCTTAGGATTACAAAACAGGAAACTGGTATCAAAATTTTAAAAAATCAGCGCCATTTTGAAATTCTTTGTTACTTGACCGATTTCGTTCAAAATCGATATTTAGTGTTCTCAGGGATTACAAAACAGGAAACTGATACCAAAGTTTTAAAAAATCAGCGCCATTTTAAAATTCTTTTTTAAATTACCGATTTTTTTCCGAATCGATATCTGAGGATCCCTGGGATTACAAAACAGGAAACTGATACCAAAGTTTTAAAAAATCAGCGCCATTTTGTTTTTTTTTTAATCACAACCCGTGAGCTGCTAAAGCAGCTCACGCACAGAGCAAAAAACTATTTTTATAATAAACTCACAGAAGAAATATAGGAGATGTGTCTCAACAAGTTCAAATATTTTGTAAATAGTAAACTAATTGAAAAATCCTAAATAAAATATAAAATAAAATAGAATATACAAAATTGAAAAAAATTGAGCCACCCGAAACTAGTCAATTTCAGACGAATACGTCCGTAAATCATCAAAGTGCTGGTTTTGTACCTGCTGAATGACGTAGCAGCCCTTCTTGCAATCCTGTCAGAGTATCTATTGTTTATTTCAAACCTTAATATTTGTCATTTTACCATCAACTAAAGTGACAGATATCATATTTGGAAACAACAACCTGGCCACTAAGAAATACATAAAACTCGCACTCAATGCAGATTATATGAAAAACTAGCTGATGCCTGCGACTTCTGGGCAGACCTTCACTATCGGAGATCGGAGAGATCATCAGTGGAGAGCCCTACACCCACCTAATACTGAATCAGCCTTCCTGGCGATAGTTACCAAAAGTGCAGCTATCTCATAGTCATGATATTATTATATACGTTTTTTGCTGTCATAAAACTATTTCGTTATATATAAACACCAATTTGGCAAAATGTTACAAGGACAATTTTTATTTATTTTATATCAAAAATATAATTACTTTATAGTTTATACTAATAAATATCGGTTTTATTTCCCATTCCAAAGTGCTATAAAAGTTTCACACCAAAAACTAAATAAAGAATGGAAATAGGTTTTTTTAGGATTAATTGTGTCATTTATGATGAATCAACGGGACTTTACCACCAGCTTGAAAAGAAGATTCTACTGAGAACATATGACAATAACTCGGCAGTTAATAAAAAGAAAAAAAAAATACAATAATGTACCTAGCTTAGCTTTAGTGGAAAGGAGTTCAACTAAGCAACGAAGTTTTTTTACATAATGAGGATAGGAAATGCAGGGGGTTTAGGGGCGATGAAAAACTGCTACATTATATTTCGCCACCATTTAGAAGGTTATAATAGCTCAGGTGGAAAAGCGGGCTGTACCAAAACCCGAAGACCCCGGTTCGAGTCCAGAGTCTTGAATCTGATTATTTTTCCCCTTTTTTTAAATATAATACAATGTTTTATTTTAAAAATAAAATATAATTTATAATTTAAATTTATTTTCCAAAAAACACGATTAAAAAAGAAATAATGTCCCTCCCGACCGAATTTCGGCCACGGCGGCCAATCTCCAGAGAGATTAGCCAACTGCGCAGGAGATATTATAGTGCAAAAGTGTGTGCGCATACACAGGTGCACTCTCTGTTCCTTTACTCTCATAGCCCGATGGGACGGAAATCCGACACGACCGGAGAGAGATCAGGCGCAGGACCGACGGCTTTACGTGCTCTCCGAGGCACGGGGGTGAAGCACCGCCAACTTCCTAACTCCGGGCTAGTAGTGAGAATTTCTTGCAAGAAAAACCCAATACCTGTGGCCCGACTCGGGACTCGAACCCGGGACCTCATAGGTCGCAGTCGAATATGCTAACCACTAGACCAACGAGGCAGTAAAAAAAAGAATATACCGAGCAAAGCTCGGTCATCCAGATATTACTAGTTGAAGTATGGAACACAGAAGCCGACTACTTCTAAAACCACTACGTCTACATCGCACATCCCAGATGGAAATGGAATCTCCTAGTGCTGTCTTACACCGTTTTTAAACTATTTATGCAGAACTACTTCTAATACTAAGCGCCATGATTATTTTAATTATTAATTTAATTTACTTTTCTTTCAACCTTTATCATATAAACACCTATAGATAGGTGTTTATATGATAAAGGCCTACCTACCTACCTACCTATACAGTCTTATAGCTATAAATCAGTTAGCAGGAATTAGTCGGTTGGTAATTGGTATATTATCAAGAAGCACCTCCATTATCCATACTATGATATTATAAATGCGAAAGACCTGTATTTGAACGGCCTATTTTTTCAACCGAGTTGGTATAGAGTAAGATTACATCCCGAGGAAGGACATAAGTTAACTTTATCCCGAAAAATTGAGAAATTCCCGCCGAAATAAAAACGAATGCAATCAATAAATAAATAATAATATTATCTCTGCCATAGTGAGATAATTGATCGCATATTGTGTGCACCCGTGGTAGGGGCTGAATCCTTTCTATGTGTGCCTGGGTAGACTGTGGTTGTATGTGTATGAAAACAATTGACAGCGGGTGACAGATTTGCGAAGAATTCCTAGAGGGCTTCGATCCTTAACCAATATCGCATTTATAATATGAGCAGTGATGATAATTTTTAATTTGTCTTAAACTACGAACGAATGTGTCGACCCAATTTCCAACTAGGTTGAGACGACGAAAGCTGCTACATTTTCGGTAAAGTATTTAATGGATGATTTCCTATGCTTATTTTAGTACGCTATTACAATTCCGAAGCGTCAGTGCCACATGCCCGATTGGAAAAGACAAGAGACAAATGATGTTGGGCATAGACAACTTTTTAATGTACTTATGCATTATTATTTTGTAATGTACATTTTGTAATGTAGATTTTCACGGTTAATTTTCTCAATTGATTTTGGCGAAATTTGGTTGCATCACGGAAGGACAGAGGCTACTGTTTCAGTTGTAGTTCTCACTGGATTTCGTATGTACTTACCAATACTTTAGCCAGGTGCGCCGCGCAGTTTCGCGTCAGCTGATTATTCCATAGCACCAGAAACGCAAGCCCCCTGGATTCATAACCGCCCACTGGAAACACCATGAAACAATGTTTAAAAAAATGTAGTAGATAAGAGAACTAATCTCCCACTAAGCAAAGACCAAAATTTGAATTGATTTTTATGCCTGTTTAGTTTTTGATTTTATTTTATTTATAACTAGATGATGCCCGCGACTTCGTCCGAGTGGGTTAAGCTTTTTTTAAATCCCGGGGAAACTCTTCAATGTTCCGGGATAAAAAGTAGACTAGTTCCTTCCCCGGGCTGTAAACTCTGTATCAAATCTCCGTACCAATTTGAGTATCGATTGAGTAGTTGGGCCGTGAAAGCGTAACAGACAGACAGAAAAAATTTCGCATTTTTCGTATATTAGTATGGATTAAGCTTCTTGTTCCTCGAACGATTGCATCGTTTTGGGCCATTATTAGTACTCACGTGGACATTGGTGCGGCGATGTGGGCGAATGGGCGGCTTGTGCGACCAACGCCTCCGCTATGTCGCCCACGCCCGCGTCCTGTGGAATAGACCTTTATTTTAAAAAACTCTAAACTCTAACTCATGTTTTTTATTCAAATAAACTTATTACAAGTGCTTTTGAATCGTCGAGTGAATCTACCATTCCTTCAGAATGCGTACCGAGAAGAACCAGCCAGAAACTCGGTGGTTGCTCTTTTTAAGAATCATTTACAATTATTATATCAATGTGTAAATAAGTAACCGCTGTCCTTAGCATTGCTGGAGCGAGTCAAATCCATGCTCTTTTATCATTTACGTAATCTTCAACAGTGTAATAAGATTTTTTCAGGAGCATACTTTTAATGGATTTCTTAAAGTGTAAAGGCGAGTATAAAATAGGCTGTAGAATTTTAGGAAAAATAGTTAAACATAAAGCTGACAATTATCAAATATTGAATAGAAGCAGGCGTTACTTTGCGGAAGTCCATGATAGTGAATGAACTACAAGTTTAATTCGCTATAATCCGCTACAGTAGACAAATCTGTGTGGTACAGTGCGTGTCTTTCACCTGCAGCATGCGACACCCACCATCCAGCAATTCGCACAGGCACAACACCACACCACACAAATCCTCCAAATCACTCTCACTCACAATTATCACTTATCATCAAGGGAGATTACTGTCAAGGGTTAACTTGTTGTGGCGTAAAAAAAGATTATGACATGTGAGGACTCACCAAAGAGTAAGATTCCTTCAGTGATACAAAAATTGCAAGTCGGTAAACATGCAATCCCTCTGACATATTAAAAGTACTACGAGAATTTAGGACCCTGGTCATTACCTGTATCTGGTTATTGGACAAGTCTAGCAGCTGCAGATTCGTGTTGTATCGCAGCAAGTTGGCTATCTGCGACGCGTCCGTTGCCGACAGCCTGTTGTCTCCCAGCCGAAGCTCTCGGACTGAGTTGTTTGTTTTTAGGGCTATAACTGAAAAATAAAAATTGGATTTTTAGGAACAACCGAATGGAAATCTAATAGAAAAAATAGTTGTTTGGTTTTAGGGCTATAACTGAAAAATAAAATTGGATTTTTATTAACAGCCGAGTGGAAATCTAATAGGAAAAATAGTTGTTTGTTTTTAGATTTAAAAGAAAAATAAAAATTAGATTTTTATTAACAGCTCAATGAAAATCTAATAGGAAAAATAGTTGTTTGTTTTTAGGGCTAGAACTGAAAAATAAAAATTGGATTTTTAGTAACAGCTGAATGGAAATCTAATAGGAAAAATAGTTGTTCGTTTTAAGGGCTATAACTAAAACTAAAAATTGGATTTTTAGTAACAGCCGAATGGAAATCTAATTGGAAAAATAGTTGTTTGTTTTTAGGGCTATAACTGAAAAATAAAAACTGGATTTTTGTAACAGTCGAACGGAATTCTTTTAGGAAAAATCGATATAAAATTCAAAGATGATAGTATACACTTTACTGACAAATCAATGTACAACACATGAACCTCTGCTTTCTAATAATCTAGGATTTTCTTTAAAATACATGAATGGCATCCCGAACCAGTGGTAGATTCACTCGACGATTCAAAAGCACTTGTCAAAGTCTACTAGAATAAAAAGATTTGAGTTAAAGTATAGGCCCTCTCCAAGCATATAGAATACCTGTATGTCCTAAATGTTATAAATAAATTGAGTATATTGAGTATAACTGTAAAAAAAAAGTTACGTAGCAATGGGTGGCAATGTAGCAATGGATGTAATTCTTTTAGCTCAGCGCCATTTAGATTGTAATGTAAATCCTAGAAAGAAAATTCACCTAGGCACAGCAAAGGGTCTGTAAGTGCTGCCCTCTACAAACATATGGTACTCGCAAACAGTAACGTCGAAACGGGTAGATGAAAACTTTTCTAGCGCGATGCAACTCCGTACAGTACCACCTGGATTTTAAATTGAAGTTAATTTATCAGACAGTAATGGGTCACCCGCGAGTGCTGCCCTCTACGAGCATAATGTACTCGCAGACAGTAATGTTGAAACGGGTGTATGAAAACTTTTCTAACGCGATGCAACTCCCTACAGTGCCACCTGGATTTTAATTTGGAGTTAACTTACCTAGACACAGTAATGGGTCACCCGCGAGTGCTTCCCTCTGCAAGCATACTGTACTCGCAGACAGTAATGTCGAAACGGGAGTATGAAAACTTTTCTAGCGCGATTTAACTCCGTACAGCGCCACCTGGATTTTATTGAAGTTAACTTACCTAGACACAGTAAAGGGTCCCCCGCGAGTGCTGCCCTCTGCAAGCAAACGGATCGTAATCGGCAAGAAGCTGGACGCAGAGATCTGGCCAGCACTGGCGCGTGGTTGGCTTCTAGTGGACTTTCGGATATCTCTATTTCTGATAACTCCGCACTCTGGAATTTAACGTCGTTCTACTTGATGAGGCGAAAAAGATCGGCCTTACGTGGGGTGAGCTAAAGCATAAAGCGTCCGACAGGTCAGCTTAGGAAGCTCTGCCCCGAAGGACATAGGACGTAATGATGATGAAGCAATTTTATATCATATAGTTACTCGTACATAAGTTACAACATTTATTTTTATTGTGAGATAGGCTTGCGCTTGACGACAATCATGATAAGTGCAAAGCAATGATGAGGTCTAGGTTGGAGCGCCCTTGCCTAGAAGATGCCTATTCACTCTATGCCTTGAAGGTACCTAAGTTATACGTGACAGGATACACGTGTGCTGGGAGGGTGTTCCACACCTCGGCAGTTCGTATCAGAAACGTCGAGCAAAAACGTTAAATTTAGTATATTTTGATTTCATTCATGATATATAGTATACTCATAAAGAATGATAACATTTTTCATCAAATTATAAAATTAACTCTTAAAAATAAAAAATGGTTTAAAAAATAACCACTCACTCGATAAAAAATAATTTTATGCTGGAAATATCAAAGAATCGAGCTGATAAATTTCATTTTATCACCTTTTTGATCATTCTAGAAGCGGCCTGCCATCCCCTTATACCAAATTGCCGGGGACCAATCAAACACAGCACTGATGTGCTCTCGTAGTATTCCACCATGTCGAATATCGCCTCCTGGAAATGAGAAAAGGCACCATGAATAATCATTTAAAGATACTAACGGATACCCGACATGTGCTACTACGCTAAAAAAAACCCATCTTCGCATTATTGCCTTTCTAACGAAACCGGTTTGGGGCACATCGGTTGGATGGTTTCAAAGCCTATAACGGCCATTTTGTGTTTTATATAAGTATGCATAATAGCTGATGCCCGCGACTTCGTCCGCATGTTTATGTTGTTTTGATTCCCGCGGGAACTCCTTAATTTTCCGGCATAAAAAGTAGCATATGTCACTTTCCAGGTCATTAACTACACCCATTCCAAAACTAACTTAAGCCGCGGCTAGTTTAACAAAGTTAGAAAATATGTCTCCAGTTAGAAGTTTTGTTTCCAATCAATAGGGGCTTTACTGCCAACGCATTGACTATGTGTACTAATTAAGAGTAATTATAAATAATCGACTACTTAAAGGTGCAGACCTCGTCGATGCCTTGCGGTTAGTATGTAGTTCGACTTTGCCTTGACTCATCGCGCATGACCTGTCTCTAGTCTACGGAACTCTATCCCTCATCTTATAATGGTATCAGCATCTGGAATAATGCTTTGATCGTGTCTATAGGCACATTGCAAGAAGTGGTACTTGTCTGATATAATTTTTTTACGCCCCCACGAGTAAGCCCTTGACTGCAATCTCACTTGATGGTAAGTGATGATGCAGTTTATGATGGTAGCGAGCTAACCTGTTAGGTATCCCCCAGTCGGTTTCTACACGGCATCGTACCGGAACGCTAAATCGCTTGGCGGTACAACTTTTGCCGGTAGGGTGGTAACTAGCCTCGGCCGAATTCTCCCACAGATCACCATGGACCCAAATGGACCATGCCGGGAATCGAACCCGGGACCTCCCACGTCAAGACAACAGCGCTCAACAATGCGCCAGGGAGGTCGTCTCCAGTCAACAGAACGGCATTTTCCACAGCAAAGCTACGAGAGCGTCTGCAAGGATATTACTTACTAATATACCTATCTCTGATAATGGAGCTAAGTTTGCTGGCGCTAACGAGAAACTCACCGCGCCCTCGTCATCAATCTCGGCGTGGTCAATCTCCAGTCGCCGGAACTGCACCTTCCGCAGTAGGGCTTCGAGAGCGTCCGCCGGCGCGGTGCCGAGCAGCGAGCAGTCCGACAGGGCGAGCCGGGGCGCGCGGACGATGCCGCCAATTGTGTTCTCCGGTAACTCCTGTAATATTACAGGGATATGGAACAGTGAGAACCTTTCGTAAACTTTTTTGTTTTAAGGAGTGAGTGCCCAGGTCCCGTGGAACCAAGGTTGACTTAAATCTTTGTTGGCACATTGGTTCCATGAGAGCTGTGGTACTCCATGTGATATGTTTTCATCTTTACTTGTAATCTTTTTTGGCTATATATAAAGGATTATTTATTTATTTTTGAAGTGAAAACTTCTTTAGGCGCGTTGAGCAGTTTTTGGTAGGGGCTAAAACTGTAGATTCGCGTGACCGACATGCTCGCGAACAGCGACATGCTTGCGAATTAGATATTATATAGAGTAAACCTCTATATAGAGGTCTACTCTATATAATATCTAATTCGCGAGCATTTTTTATTGAAATTATTTAAATAATTTCAATAAAAAAAAATCTTTTTCACGTCTATCGGCAATTTTTTTTTATTACTACAGGTTAGCCCTTTACTGCGATCTCACCTGATGGTAAGTATGATGCAGTCTAAGATGGTAGCGGGCTAACCTGTTAGGGGCATGGTAGTTATATTAAACCGCATTCGCGTATAACCGTTTCTATACGGCATCGTACCACAACGCTAAATCGCTTAGTCTTTGCCGGTAGGGTGGTAACAACTAACAAGCCACGGCCGAAGCCTCCCACCAGGCCAGACCAGGGAAAATTCAGAAATTATAAATTCTCAAATTGAACCTGCCGGGAATCGAACCTCCCGCACGTGTTAAGACAACAGCGCTCAACACTGCACCGGAGAGGTAATCAAAGTTGTTTCAACTATATGTTATTCCAGACTATAATCTATCTCTGTACCAAACATCATGTAATATTAGAAAAGTTTGGATTGATAGACTATATGGTATGTTGGACTATAGATGGATAGATGTTTGTTACTCAATCACGCCAGAACGGCTGAACGGATCTGGATGAAATTTGGCACAGAGATAAATTATAGTCTGGAATAACACATAGGCTACTTTTTGTTCCGGAAAATTAAAGAGTTCCCGCGGAAATCCAAAATCTTAATCCACGCGGACGAAGTGGCGGGCGTCAGCTAGTACCATAATGAAGGCGAAGGTGTAAGTCAAAGTTACCCGTATCTGTTGCAGCACCGACTCGATGGCCGGCGTGGTGTGGCACCTGCAAGCCTCAAGGTACTCGGCCGCCAGCTGCGCACGCGTCGTCGACGGCACTGCAATAATAAAAAGTGTGTGTGTGTGTGTGTAATCCACTTACGGCAGAAGTGAAACTTCAGAAAAGTAGCCTACGAGAGAATTATATAAATGAGATTAATACAACTTGTATTCTATCTCATTCTCTCGCAGGCTAATAGGCCTATTACACTGCACTATTTACAGGGCCCTGTGGTAAGGGTGGGCGTGGCCGATAGTTAGAGCGTCGCTTATTATACAGCAATAGGGATCAATTTAGGCACCCTTTCTCCCTAAATGTTATTACCCTACACTGATTCAAGTGTAAGGCTCCCTGAGAAAAGTGCAGTGTAATAGGCCTTTAAATCCTATTAATTTATTAATATGTTTGTCTCTTTGTGGTGCCGCTTTTTCGTTTCATCGAATTTTCAAATCACAACGATTCTAAAAAAGTTTCACATCAACAAGCAAAAATAATATAATAATATTGATAAAACTTGGTATAAACATATGTTGCATCTCAGGAAAGGACATAGGCTACTGTCTTATCCCGGAAAATGAAGGGGAAAAAAACCTAATCAACGCGGACGAAGTCGCGGGCATCATCTAGTAGGTATAGTATATATTATGTTATATATGTATCAAGAAAACACATTCAAACACTCGATTGTTACATCGCGATGATAGGTAGTTTTACAGCCTAACTGCCTCGTTGGTCCAGTGGTTAGCATGTTTGCCTGCGGCCGAAAGTACAAGTACAAAACAGAAATTCTTAGTTCAAGCCCGGAGTTAGGAAGTTGGCGGTGTGTCACCCCCGTGCCTCGGAGAGCAAATTAAACCGTCGGTCGCGGTTATAATCACTAACATGATAATATTCGTTAAAACCCGAGAACCCGCATTAAGAGCAGCGTGGTGGGTTTAAGCTGTAATTCCCTCTCTCCTATGAGAGTGGAGGCCTGTGCCCAGCTGTGGGACGTTAATGGGCTGTAGTGCTGGTAGTGGTGGTGGATAGGTAGCTATTCGTATTTTGTAGTATGACTAGATAGTTATATTATTTACTCAACTATATGTATAAGCATTAGTCATTTCCGCTACAGAAATCGCTGAAGAGAGCGAAAAGGAAAAAATGTAGGAATATTTGCGATATTTCCATGCACTATACACGCTGGTGCATGAATGGGCTGACCTTTTCTATATCAACGCAGAGAATGATGTCATTGTGACCTAGTGAGCGAGTTAGCTCTGCAGGCCCAGTGGGAGTTATTTTATGATTTCGATCGCGACAACGTTAACCACCAATACTAATATTATACATGCGAAAGGTTGTGATGGATGGATAGATGTTTGTTTCTTTGTTACTCAATCACACCAGAGCGGCTAAACATATCTGGATAAAATTTAGCACAGAAACAGATTATAGTATGGAATATCACATAGGCTACCTGTTATCCCGGACAATTAAGGAGTTCTGGCGGGTATCTAAAAAACTTAAACCACGCGGACGAAGTCGCGGGCATTAGCTAATGCACAATATCGTAAAGTCCCTTGATTCAAAGCCAATCAGTATCACAGATTTTACTTTCGCAACGTATCCGTGTGGAGTGCTCACCGTGGACGTATAGGTTGAAGTTAAGCTTTAAGGTAAAGGTTCATTTAACTTAAACGACATGTTTCGACGCTCGTATACGCTCATCGACATTACGATAATAATCTTGTGGTAAGGTTGCTGAGTTTGTACCTAGATACATGCATTTTTGCATTTATAATATTAAGTATATATTATATATTATATGGTATATATATGTCACCGTAAGATTGTAAAAACGGTTAGATTATAATCTAACTCGCAAAATTGCAAAGTGTCGAAAGATTACAATTTAACGCATCATTTTCCGTTAGATTGTAATCTGGTATGTTTATCAACCCGATAGAACCTAAGCCCTGGTTATTTATGTCGAACCCTAACCTAACCTACAAGAAAGACACAAGAAAATGTAAATACAATTAATATTTCAAAAATTGACACTCAAAACATTGAAAGGTTCACAATCTTTCGACAGTTTACAATTTAACGCATTAATTTTCGGTAGATTGTAATCTGTTAGGTATATTAACTCGAAAAAACCTAAGTTTTAACCTACAAGAAACCGTAAATACATTGAATATTTCAAAAATTAACACTCAGAACATTGAACGGTTCACAATCTTTCGACAGTTTACAATTTCGCTAGTTAGATTATAATCTAACGGTTTTTACAATTTTACGGTGACATACCTATACATGGCTTGCTAAAACCATAACCCTTTCTTCTGGATTTGACGAAGTCTGGGAAACATCCAGTATTCAACAGTTTTTCACTCAAAATTCGGAAAGATACCTTTCAACCCGGTATGACAAAAGCCAGTCGGTTGGAGCCGAGCCAACTCTGATTATTTGGCTGGAGTCGGGTAAACTGCGATGTTAACACGGCCGTTGACACCTCAAGCGGAAAAACACTGGATCCGCCTTGGAACTTTTTGACGACCTCCCTGGAGCAGTGTTAGTGCCTTGTCTCAACGTATGAGGATCGATTCCCGGCAGGGTCAATTTGGGAATCTATAATTTCTGAATTTTCTCTGGTGGGACACTTCGGCCGTGGCTAGTTACCACCCTACCGGCAAAGACGTGCCGCACACATGAACCCAGAAAACAATATACTCCTATTTTCAGGCAGTCGTATAAAAATAGAAACGTTTCGAAAAGGTTAGAGGAGGCTTGAGCAAATCTATAGAGATTAATTTCAAGTGTTACAACTTTTATTTTTGGAACGAAAGTTCCTTTTGGGACGATGCGGTACCCTAGCCGGCGTCCTTAGCGAAAATGAGTAAGATTTTGAAGTGAAAGCATGCTCGCGTTGTTACGAAGAACTAGAACTATAAATATTCCTAAATCCCTAGTTTTGAGGATTCCGCATCCGCATCGTTCCATAAGGAACTTTCAATCCGAAAAAAAATACACGCCGAATTGAGAACCTCCTCCTTTTTCGGAAGTCTGTTAAAAAAACTAGCGCTTCAATAAATAATATAAAATCAGCACACAAATCGTAAGCCAAAAAGACGCGGTAGGCCTCAAAGAGATTCTAGCTGGTTAGTCACCCGATGACACGGCGTTATGTCACACCTGGCTTTGACACATGACTTTGAGCTATATTTGTTTTCACGCCCGTTCCTAGGAAACAAGGTGTGAGGCTAGTCATGTGTAATTTTGGACGCGACGCAAGGGTGATGTGAGACTTTGAGGCGTTTAAAACATTATTATACTATATATAGTCTATATATATATAAAATTCAAAGTCCTGGCTGACTGACTGACTATAACTTATATATCAACGCACAACCTAAACCGCTGGTCCTAGAGACAAGAAATTTGGAGGGTGTGTTCTTTGTGAAGAGTAGGTATCCACTAAGAAAGGATTTTTCGATATTCTAGCCCAAAGGGGTAAAATAGGGGTTGAAAGTTTGTATGAAAGTCCTTCGGTTTTCAAGTTATAGCCATAAAACTTGATTTTTAGGCTACCGGTTTACAATGAAGAAATTTCGTCATTTTTGAAATTTCTATCCTCGAGGACGTTAAAGGAGGAAGGAGCATTTTATATGATACTAGCTGATGCCCGCGATAAAGAGTAGCCTGTGTGTTATTCCAGACTATAAGCTTTCTCTGAGCCAAATTTCATCGAAATCCATCCGTTCTGGCGTGATTTAGTAACAATCATCCATCCATCAGAACTTTCGCATTTATAATATCAGTATAGAAATAATACTTAATATCTGCATTCAAACATTTTGAAAATGTCCTTCCCCGGAATGAAATGATTTATTTATTTCACGTAGGACAATTTGTGCCACTTATGAAATGTCGTGAATCTACCACCGAATACCTGAAAAATACCATATATGCCTATATAAAAAATAAAATCAAAACACTGAGTCGGTTAAGTTTGTGGAACATAAACCCCTAATTGGTTTCTTCGCGGCATCGTACCGGGATGCTAAATCGCTCGGCGGTACTTTGCCGGTAGGTAGGTACTTAGTATTTTACAGCTTGTAGTTAATCAGTGGCTAATAAATAAAGCTATGTTAGTATAAGTCCTGAAACTGCACGGAATGACACCGCAACATCAAATAGTTACATCACCGTTCGCAGATGGTTTAATCACTACTCGTATAATAATTAGTGCGAACTGGCGGCCCGCCTTCTAGTTAAAACGTTGATGATTTATAGACATACTATCCATCTATACTATACTCAATGATTAAACGAACTTACCCGTAAGTGAAGTTCGATCATAATTATACGAGGATTCGTCCGAAGAGATTAGCATATTATAAATGCGAAAATTTTGATGCATGGATGGATGGATGTTTGTTATCTACTCAATCACGCCAGAATGGCTGAACGGATCTGGATGAAATTTGGCACGGAGATAGATTATACTCTGGAATAACACATAGGCGACTTTTTATCCCGGAAAATTAATGAGTTCCCGCGGCAACTTATTAATTTCCCGGGATAAATAAAAGCTTATATCGTTTCCCATGTTACATCCTATATATCTAATATCTGTATCTTCTATCAAAATCGGTCGAAAAGATGGGCCTGGAAAGCGAAGCAGACAGACAGACAGACACACTTTCGCATTCATAATTTTAGGATGCATAGTAACTATGGATTATAACTGCGAAAGTGTGTCAGACTCTGTCCGCTACGCTTCCATGGCCCATCAATTCAATTGATTTTGACGAAATATGGAACAAAGGTAGATGCATCAAAACATCTTAATCCACCCGGACGAAGTTGCAGGTGATAGATTATTGGAAAATAAAAGAACTCTATTTTGTGATCATGAGGAATAATTAAATATTTCAGTGGGTAAACACTGAATTTTGTATTAGGTAAACATTATTTGATATTAAAGTGTAGTAACACTTGTATTCTCACTTGATATGTTGGTAATGATCCTTAGGTTATATTTGTGAAACTAAATATTTAAATTTATTCATAAAAGAAAGTGTAGACATTATTGAAATAAATACTAACTAATTTAGCAACACAAAGTGTTGATAGTTAAGCTTCAAATAAATAATGTAATTTAGAAATAGGTCAATTGACTATCATAGCGTTTTAAGAGATATTGTAAAATAGTTACCTAATTAAATTATAATTCTTTTTTAAATGTGGAGAACTATTTGATAATTATTATTGTGATAAATGATTAATCATAACTGTATTTTGAGTAATGATTTACTGTAATTAAGAATTTATGTAATATCCATTGATACTTCCTTTTGATTCTTAGATTGGATTTTGATGTATTTTTCTACTTCTAGCTTAAACTAAATGGTGTATTAACTTGAAAATGCTTTTAATAATTAAGAGTTAAGTATATTAATTAGTGATTGGAAATATATATTCGTTGTTAATTCCGTTATACAGTTTGTTATAAACAAAATGCTGTTACGTTGTCAAACTTGGAATAGGAAAGAGGTGTGGGTATATGGGGGGGGAATCTTAACCTATAAAACCCACTGTTCTTATGAGATAGGGGAGTTTTTGTCTACGAGCCACCTAGAATAAAGATAAGTATTCTTGCTGTAACTCTTTATATTTAATTGTTGTATTGTTGTATTTATTGGTATATTTGTACTAATTCCTCTGTGAAAATATAATCTAAATTGTGTAAATACTTTATATTCATTTTGAACTGATGCTTTGAATCTTTCAATAATATAAAAAGTGTTAAATTTTGTATTTCGTTTAATTTCTTTTCCGTTACTACTTTTGCTTTGAAATAGGTTAATTATTTACTCTGGAATATAATACCATAATGCTAAATTTCTAGTATAGAGTTTTATTCTTTTGCCTAAAAAGTTGTGCTTTTAAAAGGAAGGAAAGGAAGGGACTCCATAAAATCAGTTTCCTGCCTACATTTTTGTTTAAAAACTTATAAAGGTATACACAATTAAGTACATAGTATTATAATTTCTGCATAGTAATAGATAGCTACTTGTTAAATTCAAGCTCTACCCTCAATATAATTTAATACGGGCATCATCTCACTAGTCTTAGGTGAGCGACAGAAGGCGTCGCCACACGACGCGATGCGATGTTGTCCTACGTGAAATAAATAAATCATTTCATTCCGGGGAAGGACATTTTCAAAATGTTTCAATGCAGATATTAAGTATTATATTTCTATACTAATATTATAAATGCGAAAGTTCTGATGGATGGATGGATGTTTGTTACTAAATCACACTAGAACGGATGGATTTCTCAGAGAAAGCTTATAGTCTGTTATAACACACAGGCTACTCTTTATCCCGGATGCTTAGTTCACGCTGACGATGTCGCGGGCATCATCTCACCCGTTGTCCTAGGTGAGCGACAGAAGGCGTCGCCACACGACGCGATGCGATGCGACGCCTGTAGTATGTGACCCACGGCCCTTGACACCTTTCAAGTCTTTCATTGGGCGTCCCAACTTTACAAGCCATAGAAAATGACGTTACATCTACGTTGTCGCGTAGATACATACGTCTATGGCGTCGCAGCGCGTCGCGTCGCTCACGTAGGACAACGGGTTAATCACTCTATAATGAATGGGAACTGGCGACCCGCCTTCTAGTTTATTCAATATACTTGTTTCTCAACATGTACCGTCAACTTGATCCAGACCGGGAAGTCTCATCTGACTGATTAGCTGAAAGTTAAAACGTTGATGATTAAATACTACTAGACTAGATAATGCCCGCCACTTCATCTGCGTATACTTACTGCCGTACTCAAAGTAGCTTAATCATTACTTAAGGAACTCTTTAGTATAGTTTTTGTATTGAAATATAGATACTAAGGAGTACCTTAAGTAATACCTTAAGCGACTCTTAGTGCGGCAGTTAAGATTTTTTAATATTCCGGGATAATTAAGTAATGTATGTGTGTATATGTGTTAATACAGGGTATAACTAATCTATCTCCATTCTAACTTTCAGCCAAATCGGTTCAGTGGTCGTGAGTTGGCGTAAAGGAATAAACAAATATCCAAACATGCGTACAATCCTTTACAAATCACAAACTTACGGAACATACAAACATACAAACTTTCACATTTATAATGTGAATAAGACTACATGATGCTCGCGACTTCGTCCGCATGGACCTAGGTATTGAATAAGAAAACATGAAAAAATAAATTTGATTGAAAAATTAAAAGTAGCCTATGTATGGCACCGAGTACATAATTCAAGCAAACTGGTACAGTTTGAGTACGGAATCCTACAAAATCTATTAATTTCGTAATAATTTATTTTCATTTCAAAAGGAGTTCATCCAAATCTCTTCAGGCAGAAACTCAGATACGAACCATACATGAACCATGAAAACATATAACTCCTGTTTTTGGACAGTCGTATAATAATGATGTTCGACAACAATAAAAACACTCGAGTCTCGGCCAACTTTTCTAACAGACCGCGCGTCTAATATCTATGATACAAAAATAGCCGCAGCACGTGGATAGTGATTAGTGACTGACGTAGTTATAATAAACTAAGATGAAGCGATAGAAGACTATAGCCCGACAAACTTATCTGACCCGGTGACAGCGTCGCTAGTAAAATATGAGAAACTAGAGGTCACCCGCGACTTCATCCGCGTACAATTTCTGATTTTCTATGAGATTTTCCCGCTGCAAATGGCCTACTTATAGCGGCTATAAAGCTTACGCAGGTTTTTATTATTTAAAATAACCCAATAACCTAAATGCCAATTTTCATGACTTTAACTTCAAAAACTTGAACCTTCGTGCAAGCTTCCAACCCCAATTTCACCCAATTTGGGGCTCACCCCAAAGCTCTCGTTAAACTGCTTACAGGTTTTTATTATTTAAAACTAAGTACTTAAATGCCAATTTTCATGTATCTAACTTCAAAAACATAGGACTTTCATACAAACTTCCACCCCCCATTTCACCTCCTTATGGGCGAATTTTCTCAAAACCATTTCATAGCTTATGTCTACACTATGGAAGGAATCTACCTTCCAAATTTCTAGTTTGTATGCTTTAAAGTTCCTGAGATATCAGTGAGTGAATGAGTGGTTCGCTTTTGTATATGTCACCGTAAGATTGTGAAAACCGTTCAGATTGCAATCTAATGCTTTTTATCTCGATAGTCTTTGTAAACTGTCGACAGATTGTGAACCGTTCAATGTTCTGCGTGTCAATTTTTTAATAATCACTGTATTTACGTTTTATTGTCTCTTTCTTGTAGGTTAGGTTAGGGTTCGGCATAAATCAGGTTCTATCGGGTTAATAATATACCTAACA
This sequence comes from Erebia palarica, assembly GCA_964035005.1. Lineage (NCBI taxonomy): Eukaryota > Metazoa > Arthropoda > Insecta > Lepidoptera > Nymphalidae > Erebia > Erebia palarica. The sequence continues at coordinate 14,634,584 of OZ035993.1, read as the reverse complement.
GATTACAATCTACCGAGAAAAAAAGCGTTAGATTACAATCTAACGCTTTTCACAATCTTACGGTGACATATATATATATATATACAGGGTTACAGGAAAAGTCGACCTAGATCCGTTAAGGGCGTGTAGTACACATCATTTCTGAATGATTTCACTATGGAACCCCCCATCCTAAACTTAACCGTTTTCGAGATATTCGAGTTTAAATTTTTTTTATGAAAATGCCCAATTTTTCGGCTATTGAATTGAATATTTTGAATTTTTTTGACTCTTATGATAATTTTTTTAATTTTTTACATGAAGAATGAGATGCTTAATGACCTCAATGACTAAAATTGCACGTAAGTTAACTAAATAGGTCATTGTAGACGATCGAAACATAAGAAAATAAGTACAAATTATAAAAAAATATTTTTCTTTTCAGGATATCTCAAAAAATTATTATGGCACTTGCTCTGCAGATGTGCTTAAAAACATCTACATTTTATCAGCTATCCAACGAGGTATAACAACTTAGGGTTGTATTTAAACTCATAGAAAAAAACATAGTTGAAAAGGTTCAGGTAGTAGGTCTAACGGGTCCCTCGGCTATTGTCCTTCAAGTTAATCCGGTGTGTGTGAGCGAGACAACTTACGATTTATGCAGGTGAGAGTGAGAAAAATAATGTGCAAAAACAAGTTTGGGGATACAACATGCCCATTGTTTTGTATTTGGTCGTTTGTTTGCTTGCCATCCATTTTAGTCTGCTCATGCGATTCGTCCATGGTAGATGCGAATTATTGTGCTTTCGGATTCCCACACGACTTGGCTTTGTTTCTGGACTGATTTTTCTAACTGTGACTACTGTGCTTGTTTACTGGACTCTGATTTGTGCTTGTGATACTGGACTGTTGAAAATGGCAACATACTCGAACGAAGAATATGCGGATATGCTTATTTGCTACGGATGCTGCAATTGCGTGTCCGCACAAGCTCGGACTGAGTACATACGACGCTATCCCGACCGTCGAGTACCTGATGTGAGCGTTTTCGACGGAGTTTACCGACGACTTCGTGAAACTGGCTCTGTTTCGCGACGACGTACGGACTTAGGAAGACCACGTGTCATTGATGACGACGAGGAACAAGACAACGAAATCGTAGAACGGTTCAGAAGAGACCCAACCACTTCGACCAATATTGTTGCCCGTGAACTGGGCCTAACTCAGTGGAAAGTGTGGTTTACTAAATGTTATTTTGAACTGATTTATTGTTTCATTTAGCTTACTGCAATCACCGACGATCTGTACGCCAACTATGAGTTGAGCGTGAGTAACTGTATCCGAACTAGCGTTAACAACGCACCGATTACGTTATTTTCCGAACAAAAGCCAGTAAATAGTCACTTACGCTCTACTAATAGTTGGCGTACGGTCATTATTTGTACGATCGACGATCTGAACAAAAAAAATGCTATAAAAACTGAATGATCTCCTAGGTCAGGATAGCGGGACATCGATGGATGCATGAAAGTTGTACCTAGCCGAGGGAGGCCTATGTTCAGTAGTGGAAGCCAGTAGGCTGAAATGATGATGCTGAACTAAACAAAGCCAAGTCGTGTGGGAATCCGAAAGTACAATAATTCGCATCTACCATGGACGAATCGCATGGGCAGACTAAAATGGATGGCAAGCAAACAAACGACCAAATACAAAACAATGGGCATGTTGTATCCCCAAACTTGTTTTTGCACATTATTTTTCTCACTCTCACTTGCATAAATCGTAAGTTGTCTCGCTCACACGCACCGGATTAACTTGAAGGACAATAGCCGAGGGACCCGTTAGCCTACTACCTGAACCTTTTCAACTATGTTTTTTTCTATGAGTTTAAATACAACCCTAGGTTGTTATACATCGTTGGATAGCTGATAAAATGTAGATGTTTTTAAGCACATCTGCAGAGCAAGTGCCATAATAATTTTTTGAGATACCCAGAAAAGAAAAATATTTTTTTATAATTTGTACTTATTTTCTTATGTTTCGATCGTTTACAATGACCTATTTAGTAAACTTACGTGCAATTTTAGTCATTGAGGTCATTAAGCATCTCATTCTTCATGTAAAAAACCAAAAAAATTATCATAAGAGTCAAAAAAATTCAAAATATTCAATTCAATAGCCGAAAAATTGGGCATTTTCATAAAAAAAATTAAAACTCGAATATCTCGAAAACGGTTAAGTTTAGGATGGGGGGTTCCATAGTGAAATCATTCAGAAATGATGTGTACTACACGCCCTTAACGGATCTAGGTCGACTTTTCCTGTAACCCTGTATATATATATATATATTTTTCATCTATATATATATATATAGATGAAAAATAAAAACAAAAACTAAACAAGCATAAAAATTAGTTCCAATTTTGGCCATTGGGCCAGATATGTTTTTGGGACTATACTATTTGGATGTAATCCTTGAGGCTATCACAAATGAAAGCCACTGACATATATTTTTTATCCATTGATGATAATGAAGATGCTATGAAAAAATTTATAAAATAAGTTTCGTAGCAAACCTTCAATGGATAAAAAATATATAGTCCATTGAAAAGTTACATTTGGGGTTGCGTTTTTTAGAGGACACAATTTAATTTTTTTGATCAGTGTAAAGTTAAAACCAAGTTTGTGGGGTCGCCACTCTTGTCCCACGGCCGCCATCTTGAAAATAGGGGTTGAAATGGTTTTTACGATATACCTATCTCATAAACTATTTATTTGATAAAAAAAATTGATAACACTTTTTGTTGCAAATTAAATTCTCTACAACTTTGGTCCAGCAACTTTTTGTCGTAGAACTATAAATAAAAAAGTTATAAGTGAAAATCTTCAGAAATTCGAGAAAAAATTTATATTTTTCGATGTAACTTTTTTTTTCATTTTACGAAAAAATGATATCTGACCATTTTTGTAGATCGTTTTTTGGGGAACAACTTTTATTCGCATAATTTTTTCATTAAGTCAATAGCTAAGGTTTTACAGCGCTCCGAAGTGAGTACTATTTTGAAGTACTCTTAACTATACCTATATTATACGTGTGTACTAATTAGATATGAGCGCCGTTTGAGAATGAGTCGGCGGCGGCGCGCCGACTTTTGGAGGACGGCGGCGGCGGCGTCGGCGGCGTGGCCTTGGAAAAACTACCTTTCTATGGGAATCAATAAAATACCATAATTTTCGAATCTTAACACGTTTATATTAAAGTAAAATATTACACCATACACCTAATCAAAACCTTGATATAAATAAAATATTTTTTGGGATCCATTAATAAAAATTTAAAAAAACAGTCATCAAAATTAGTCTTGAGATCCAGTGAACTCAAATATAACGAAACGGATTAAAAATCTAACCATTTAGTAGGTAAAAACTGCCAATCCCGTTAACATAATAAAAGAAAATCAACAAATATAATCTGAGGTTAATAAGCAGCAATAGGCATCCACTACTAGACATAGACCTTTTGTGCCAACGTTGCCTATCCTTGGTTGTTTTCACCCATTTGATGCCAGCCACTCTCCGGATGTCGTCGCCCCACCTAGCCGAGGGGCGCCCTATACTCCGTCTGCTGAGACGCGGTCTCTATTCTAGGACCTTACGACTCCAGCAGCTGTCGGTCCTGCCAAACGTGACCAGCCCACTGCCACTTCAAATATGCTAGCTTGGGAGCTATGATTATTACTTTAGTTCTTTGGCGAATTAATTAGTTTCGGATTTTATCCCTTAAAGAAATTCCGAGCATAGCTCTTTCCTTAGCGCGCTTAGCGACTTTGTTTGACTTTGAAGTTTGTGGACTGGCCTCGATGTCCGTGTCCACGTTTCGGCACTGTAAGTCATAACCGGTAGGACGCACTGATTGAAGACTTTTGTCTTCAGGCATAGGCGACGAAAAGACACGACGCAGTTTGCCATAATATGCTACCCACCCAAGCTGTATTCTCCGTTCGTCTCATCTCTTTTTCGGAACTGCTGCTTCCTACTTGCAAAATTTGGCCAAGCTATGTATATTCTTGGACAGAATAGATCTGTTGACAGTAATCGGCCCCGGAACGACCAATTCATTGAACATGACATTGGTATTGTCATCCGGAGACCGACACGCCAGGAGACATCGTGAAGGCATTCAAGCATCTTCTGCAGCGAACTTGCGATGATGACGATATCATAGGTAAACTCTGTTTTTCTGTGTGAAATGTGCTCTCCGTCCTCGTTGATGCCTTTTCCATTCCAGTCGAGCGTTTTAAAGACATCTTCCAGAGCATTGAGAGACAGTTTCAGTTTCAAAAAAAAAAACAATAACTGGTGACATATTAGTACACACGTATAATATAGGTATAGTTAAGAATACTTCAAAATAGTACTCACTTCGGAGCGCTGTAAAACCTTAGCTATTGACTTAATGAAAAAATGATGCGAATAAAAGTTGTTCCTCAAAAAACCGGTTTTGACGACCTCCGTGGCGCAGTGTTAAGTGCTGTTGCCTTAACGTGCGGAGGTCCCGGGTTCGATCCCCGGCAGGGTTTGGAAATTTATAATTTCTGAATTTACCCTGGTCTGGCCTGGTGGGAGGCTTCGGCCGTGGCTAGTTACCACCCTACCGGCAAAGACGTGCCGCCAAGCGATTTAGCGTTCTGGTACGATGCTGTGTAGAAACCGAAAAGGGGTATGGGTTTAATATAACTGCCATGCCCCTAACAGGTTAGCCCGCTACCATCTTAGACTGCATCTTCACTTACCATCAGGTGAGATCGCAGTCAAGGGCTAACTTGTAGTGATTGAAAAAAAAAAAAACGATCTACAAAAATGGTCAGATATAATTTTTTCGTAAAATGATTTTAAAAAAGTTACATCGAAAAATATAAATTTTTTTCTCGAATTTCTGAAGATTTTTGCTTATAACTTTTTTATTTATAGTTCTAAGACAAAAACTTGCTGGACCAAAGTTGTAGAGAATTTAATTTGCAATAAAAAATGTTAACAAATTTTTTTTATCAAATAAATAGTTTAAGAGATATATCGTAAAAACGATTTCAACCCCTATTTTCAAGATGGCGGCCGTGGGACAAGGGTTGCGACCCCACAAACTTGTTTTTAGCTTTACACTGACCCCCCTACACGTCAAAAAAAATAAAATTACGTCCTCTAAAAAACGCAAGGTAAGGCCTAAAAATGTAACATTTCAATGGACTAATATGTCAGTGGCATAGAATAGGTCTTTACCTATGAAATCGCCGTTTTGTATGGAATAAGTGAAAGTACTTATTTATTCAAACTTTTTTATTTCTGTTATTCGAAGTAATCACCCATCCCAATCGACGCATCTTTGCCAACGCTTTGGCAGTTTATTGATGCCCGTCTTGTAAAAATCAGCTGGACGGGAGGCAACAAACTCTTCAAAGGCATTTTGTACTGCCTCTCGGGAATTGAATTTTTTACCCACTAAAAAGTTGTCTAAATTTTAGAAAAAGTAATAGTCGGTAGGTGCAAGGTCTGGTTGCTTGGGAGCATGAGCGCTGCGGCTTAATTAATGTAATAGGAAGAGACCATTCACCGCCTGCAGTTATAGCAGCAATGCTGGCGGAGGAAGACTGGGCAGGCGAAGGCCGTCTCCTTTTGTGAAAGTGTAATGATCCAAAAGGAGACCGCCGAGCGAGTTCGCGAGCGCACCGACCCTGCTCAGAGACGGCCACATCAGGGTGGCAGTGATCAACGCCCTGAGCTAAAGACATGAGGTCATGAGGTTGGATGCAATTGGCCCAGGGAAGAGCCCAGCATGGGCGACGCGCAAGGAAGGCTCCGGCGCAAGTTCTTAAGAGTTCCTTTCATCATGCGCTGAGGGTGGTTACCGGGGGGGTTTTAGTGGGTACAATCCCACATAACCCGGTCTCCCTCCTAGGAGATCGGGTATCTTACGAAGATTTCCCCCCCCGTCAACAAAAAAAAAAAGGTGCAAGTGCTGGTGAGTAAGGCGGATGAGGGAGAGCTTCCAACACCAGCTCTTGCAGCTTGGAGACTGTCTGTTGCGCAGTATGGGGTTGCGCGTTGTCGTGAAGGAGCAGTGGGAACGACCGATTGACCAAAGCTAGTTGCAGATCAAAGTTGCAAGCTTCTCCATCATTCTCTCCAGTTCTTCACAGTACACATCTGCAGTAATGCTCATGGCGTTTTGTAAAAAGCTGTGGTGAATCACACCCGCACTAGACCACCAAACAGTGACCTTCACCTTTTTAGGGGTCATTTTTGGTTTAGGGCTTTGCTTTGGGGCTGAACCAGGATCTAACCAACTTGCTGAGCACTTTCAATTGTCGAACAGAATCCATTTTTCGTCGCACGTAACAATTCGTTTCAAAATTCCTTCATTTCTTTGCCTGTTGAGCAGCGCAAGGCAGGTCTCGACGCGTACGTTGCGCTGGCGATCGTTAAGGTCGTGGGGCACCCATCTATCAAGGTTTTTCACCTTGCCAATTTGTCGCAAATGGATCAATATTGTTTTGATGTTTCGTCAATCTTCCACGATCGCCTTATATCATTATTGTTGACCAAAGACTCCGGACGACCACGAGCTTCATTTTTCAAGTCAAAATTTCCAGAACGGAACCGGGAAAACCAATAACGGGTTGTGCGTTTGTTTGTACAGTTCGCTCCATAAACGTTTTTGATGTTACGTGCCGTTTGTGTCGCGTTGGTGCCACGACGGAACACATATATTCCATAATTACACGAATTTTGAAAGTATCCATTATGACGAAAAAATTTGAAATGTAATGAAAATACAACGCTAATCAAAAAACAAAAGACTGAGTTTGTAAAAAGAATGTCACGGTTTTAAAACAAAATTAATTTGAATTTAGAATACAGAGCCATATCAAACTTTTTTTTATTTGAAATGACCAGTACTGAAGAAAGGCAATTTCATAGGTAAAGACCTAATATTAATAGTGAATAGGGATGCTGGTGGAAAAGGCATAAATCACCCTTATGATTGTGTACGACTTCAGCCGTTCATTCATTGTTTTATATTTAGACATCGCGAGGCTGGCAGATACCTTCCGATGTTTGTCTGTTCTACAATTTTGGCGGGAAACCGGAATGACTGCAATACTAAATCGAACGATACCTATTTTGAGACGTAGCGAACTTAAACTCAATTTATTTATAACATGTAGGACATACAGATTGCAGGTGTCTCATAAGCTACGTCATGTTTTGACTCTACCACCGGTTCGGAAAGCAGATCTGGTGAGAAGAGCCAGCAAGAAACTGCCTCGCTGGTCTAGGTGGATAGCATGTGTGACAGGGCCTCATGCCAATGTAGACATGAACACAAATATGAAATAAATAAATGTTCGGCCGCAGTCGAACATTTATTTATTTCATTTATCCCATAAATCGTTCATTTCGAACGAGATCCCGGGTTCGAGTCCCGGGTCGGGCAATAGATATATTGGGTTTTTCTGACTAGAAATTCTCAGTACTAACCCGGAGCTAGGAAGTTGGTGGTGTTTCACCCCAGTGTCTTGGAGAGCACGTTAAGCCGCCGGTCCCGGTTATAATCACTAACATGATAATAGTCGTTAAAGTTCGCCAACCTGCATTGGAACCGCGTGGTGGGTCTAAACTCTAATTCCCTCTCTCCTATGACAGTGGAGGCCTGTGCCCAGCAGTGGGACGTTAATAGGCCGTAGTGGTGGTATCATAGTTGGCACTATGAAAACAAAACTAGGAAACATTGTATGTAATTCGATCTGTCTGTAATAAAATAAAATGATGAATGACAGTATGTATTAAAACTGAAGGACAAATTGCAATGCATATCAACAAAGTGACCTTAAATCCCATTCATTAAGAATATGCCTGAAAATAATAATTTTATTTGTTTGTAATGGATAAACTCAAAAACTACACATCCGATTTTAAAAATTCTTACTTACAGTAAGCTACTCAAGCGAGTCACATAGGATATATTTTTTTATTCTGAAACAAATTAGATAGTCCGTAAAATTGCAATAATGTGAATTTAGTTGGAAAAAATCGTCTCATCTGAGCTTGCGTGGCATGCGCTGCTTAAATAGTAAAAGTTAGGCGAAAACAATGTATGGTGGAATTGTTCCTCTCAAAAAGATCTAAAAACAGTGCATGATAGCATATATCTATCTTTTAATGTTGTCTCACAATAACCATTTTTATGATTTTCAAATTTGGGCTAAAACAATGCTTTAATTTCAAAGGTGATTTTACTGACATAGTATTAATCCTTATCTGTATAAAATTGTTTGTCATCTCAAGTAATTAATATAGACCAAATTTGCTCTTTACACCATTTAATTTAGAGGAATATCATAGAAATAAAGTAACGTGCATAGACATAGCCGCGACCTGCAGTGGCAGGAGGTGATATCTCAGTAGCTGCTAATGTAAAACCTGATGTGCTGCCCAGTGCAGACTGGCTATTACTGGGTATGGACTGTTATGATGATAAATGCTAACCGTGCGAAGCCGGGGCGGACCACTAGTTCTTTGATAAAAAAACACAGATCAACGAGAGTTTTGCATGGGTATAGTTGAGGACCTGGAGAGTGACATAGGCTACTTTTTATAATGGAGAATGAAGGAGTTCCAGTGGGAATAAAAAAACTTAAAGCATGCGGACTTAGTTGAGGGCATCAGAATTTATGAAAAAACATGTGGACAAAGTTGTGGGCATCATCTAGTTCATAAATATCATTTGGATTAAGTATTTTAGTGTAGGTAGTAAGAGATGCATTTGCATGTAACTAATTGCGACTTTAAATAATCATTATGGGAATCTCTACATCCAATGATCACATTACATAAATTAAACGCTTGTTAAAATTAATTTCATACACTAATTCTTGTTATCATCATAATTTTGAACCAATGCCAATAATAACAACGGATATGCAATTTTCCACAACTATCCACAGGTGAGGTGATTACAGGACCACAGGAGCCATACTGCCAATGCTTAAAGCAATATTGTTTCATTGTTGATGAGTTTCGTATTTTAGAATGATAGGAGCGTCAAGGTATGTGACATCAAACTGTCATTTTGATTAATATTGCTTAATTACTGCTTTTAGCATTGGCAGTATGGCCCCAGATTGAGAATTATAAGGAGTGATCGGAATAGGTAGTGCAATGCTGTGGGATTTCATGACTATGGATAAGCCATGAAATCTCACTAGGGTGGCATAACTTAAAGAGTTCGAATATTTAGAAATATTATGCCGAATTTTTGGTGGGCTACTAGTATGGTGAGTCTGGGTCCTAAAATACATACATTCTCACCATCCTCCTTTCAGACAGATTTGTCTAAGTCTTAGTTTGTGCTAATGTATAGCTCTAATAGATCAGCCAAAAGGAAAAAATGGTTGACTGATCTAATACATCTCTAAAAGATCAGTGAGAAACCTTTTCCTTTTAAGAATATATTAGATTAGATTAGATAATATGGCCACTTCTGTTTATCACAATCTTTAAACAAAACTAAATTGACAGCTTTAAATCTAGTTCTGTCCCTTTAGTATTATTTAAGGTTTAGCAATATTTTTAATGTTGTAATTTTTGTTTCTATCAATCAAAAATTAATAATAATTTATTAACTTACCTACTAATTATATAATATTTGCACACTATTAATTTAGTTGAATGTTTATGAACAGATTATTATCTTACCAAGATTATGTACCTACAAACATTCTTGCAAATAAATGATTATTTATTTTAAAAAAAAAACAAAATTTATTTATTCAAATTAGGTACACTGTACACTTATTGATGGCTAATTACTTATAAAATACTATCAAATATAACCTTCGAAGAAAAAATAAATTTCACATTTGGCAACCACGGACAAAAACATATGGAAATAAAAACATATTGTGCGAGGGTGCACTCTTATACAATAGCCTACCTGATACTATTAAAGAATGTAATAATACTTTGCAATTTAAGAAAAAGCTGAAGATATATGTAGCGGATAATATTATGTAAAATATACTTATATAGCTCATTAACATTAGGAAATTGGAGCAATAATATAAATTAGTAGTAAGACAATTAAATTATAATATTTAGTATATATAATGCATGCTTCTGTGTAACTACTAAACTTATGTTCAATCTCTTGTTAAGTGAACAGTGTTCTTTTAAGAGAAATAAATATCTTTAAACCGAAATATTATGGTGATAATCAGTAACAGTATCTTAAAACTAAAGCTACGAGGGTTCTAAGCATGCCCTGGTCTAAGAAGAGGTCACAACAAACTCAGCCGGGAAGTATTTTAGTAGAAGCTTTAGTTTAGCGATTGTGCCCTACAGAATCAGTCCCAATGTGGTTAATTTTTAAAATACTGGTGTTAGGGGTTTGATCCTCAGGTCTAAGGACCTAAGGACTCACTTGTAACTTTTGTGAGTAAACTAACTATTGAAGGTTTAAGGGAATCAAATGTTGTGTCAAATCATAGTGAGGAAACCTACAGCCCAAGAGTTCTTATAAATATTCTAAAGGTGTGCAAAGTCTGCCAATCCGCACTTGACTAACATGGTAGACTATGGACCAACCCTTCTCTTTCTGATAGGACCCTCCTACTCAGTAGTGGGCAGGTTGTGGATTGAAATGATCATTATAGCTTAGTGGTAAGAATTTGTCCATGTTCACCAAGAGACACAGGTTTGATATTAGTTTAAGATACATTTAAGTAATTGTCATTTATTTAACAATAATCATTGTTATGTTCATGAATGACTTGGACTTTTCACATTGATAGATGAATACTTTGTTGCGCACATAAAAAAAAGAGGACAGATATCTAAAAACTACCACCACACTACTACTCCACCAGGCAACCTTTGATCTTGGGAAAGCACCTTTGTTTAAACAAGCCGTAAGTACTTTTTACTTACTAATTAAAAAACTGTAAGCCAACAATGGAAAATTCAGGGGGTCCCCCCTTTATTGGATGTAACACCCACCATATTGATTTTTTTGGAAGTAAAATGTAGCCTATGTTACCTGGACCATAATAAAAAATTGATTGACACACAAGTGGAACGTACATGCAAACTTACCTACATACATGTCTATGTATATTATATGCTAAAATCATAGCTCTTCCTTTGGCTTTGGCTTTGCCATACTCAAGTAAAGAGGTAAACTTTGAGCTAAATTTTCTGTAAAACTTTTTCTGTACAAAAAAAAATTACTTGTATTATAATACTTACTTTACTAAGTTTGGGAATCTTTTACTTGTAACTAAGACACTTTCAAGAAATGTCTGAGCCATATTTATTTTTATACTCTTTGTTTTTGACAGTATATTTTAGCAGGCTTCTTTAGTTTTTTGCCAAGCATTTAATATTTTCTCAGCATTTTCTGAATGCAACAAACATAGCAAAGATTAGTATAAATAATAACTCTTTTTATTTTCAAAGGCATTTATACTTACAAGCATCAAGGGAACAGCAATACAAACCGTTTCCTAAAGACAGTACCTATTGTTTATCCAACTAAATCTGTATGCTTGATAATTCTTAAATGCTCTGAAGAGAAATGTTTAAAAATTATTTGAGTACTTGCCAAAGGTGTGGACCTACCATCTTGCCAAGGGTTTGAGGGCTCGAAGTACTTGGTGACTATCTGATCGTCGAGTGGAAAACTGACTTTCCTGTTACATTTTTTCTCCTTTACATCACTGCAACTAACACTGGTTTCGGTAACTCCAGTTTTTTCACTCACGCCCGAGCATGTAACTTTATCATTGGTAGACATATCTCTCGCGAAATCTACCACCACATATCACTGCTGAGCACATTAGGTAGCAAAAATATAACACAGCAAAATTGTAATAACATTGGAGTTCACACAAAATTCGTTTTGACACTACACTTGGGAGTCTCCTCAACGCGAGATAATCGCGATATCAGCAGCCATTGCTTAAAATTATTACGAATCGACTGTTTTTTGAGGTTTCTATTTCTCGTTTTCGATTCAAAACAATACACCTATCATACACCGTTTACCGCCATATTGGATTGAAGAAGACAAAAGCGTAGTTTTCCGTTTCCGACGCTAGGGGACGCTTTTAAAATTCTGTGTTGCCATTTAATAAACAATATTTGATTTTAAAATTAACCTTGTGAAATATAATCTAATTTAAAATATGCAATCACAATGGATGTTAAAATGTATCATACAATTAATTAAAAATAGATAAAATAATTTATTATAAAAATTAATATTTTAGTGAAGCTACTCGATAATAGATGGCGCTGTACTAAAACTTTTTAGCGCCATCTATTACGTACTTAACAAATTGGTAATGCCAAAAGCTACAACTAGGTGACCATCAAATACGCTATCAAACATATATTTTATTTAAACGACTTCCTGAAAAAAGGAGTATATTGTTTTCAGGGTTCATGTATGTATGAATGAATGAATGAATGAATATACTTTTATTGTACACCAAAAAACAATAACAACAGTAAACTTAGCTAATAACAGAGGAAGTATACAATTTGGCGGCCTTATCGCTTCACAGCGATCTCTTCCAGGCAACCAATGGTTTAAAAGAACATAGCTACAGAAACAACCGGTAGATGGTGCAGAAATAAAAAAATAAAATAAAATATTGATATAAAGCTACAAATCGTAATACATATACATATATAATATACATACTAAATATAACATAAAAACCATAAATACTACACATATAATATATAAATAAACATACATACTTAAATATACTCACAAATAAATAAATAAATGTTAACCTCAAAAACAAAAAAAAAAAAGAAACAATAGGTATCAAAATATATAAAAATAAACTACAATATAAATAATATTATTGTGGCAAATAGTATTTCTTTAAAAGTCTTTTAAAGATATTTATAAGATATTTATATTTATGTATGTATTTACGTATGTATGTATGTGAGTTTGTATATTCCACCATAACTTCTATACGCCTGAACCGATTTTGATAAATGAGGTATCGTTAGAATCCCTAGCTTTTTCCGGGTGACTTTTTTTAATAGTTGATGGCTAAAGTTGAAAAAAATAATCGAAAATAAGATCTAGAAAATGATGAGTTGATTCCAAAAATATATAACACTATATAGTTCAATATCCAGTGATTCACAAAAAAATATCATTCAATAAAAATGTGATTTAACTAGATTAATTTAGATTTTTAACTTTTTAGTTCGTTTTGTGGCAGGGCAGTCGTGTTTTTTAATTTTTTTAATTATGACTTTTCCAATTCTAAGAGAAGAACTTTCCAGCCTACGCATCCTTAAATACAACCTAAGAATTATTCAATATATATAATTCTTAGGTTGTATTTTAGCGGTTTTTAGGTTTGGTTTTAGGTTGTATGTAATCTATCTAGCGAAAATGTAAACTGTCGAAAGATTACAATTTAACGCTTTAGTTTTCGATAGATTGTAATCTGTTAGGTATCCTGCATTTATGTCGAACCATAACCTAACCTACAAGAGACAAAAAAACGTAAATATAATGAATATTTCAGAAATTGACACTCAGAACATTGAACGGTTCACAATCTTTCGAAAGTTTACAATTTCAAGACAATTTCGCTAGATTACAATCTTACGGTAACGGTAAAGAGTGCAATGAGGTGTCATGTACCTTAGTCTAATGCTCTAAGCCTAATACCTGAAAACTTTTTTTACGTAAAAAACTAAGGCCAGTCACTCACTATTTCGTTTTGCGATACTATTGCGAGATTTCGTTGAATTTTGACTCCTTTGATATTGATTCTCCTGCATATTGAAGAACAAGGAAGTTTCCAATTTTTGGAGTTTACCTACTTTAGAATCGATTTTCATATATAAGCCCGGGGTATGAAAATGTATGGGGAGTAAAATCAGTCAAACTTACTCCGTTACGTTATTGACTTTATGTTTCCATGGTAACACTTTTTTATTTATTGTTGTTAAAGTTAAATAATACGCAGTTTAGGTAACTAAATTTATTTATTTAAACTCAACATCACATTATAAAGTTGTTTTACAAGTGTAATTAATCTCTTAAATCTATGGGAATTCTATTATTCAGTACTTTATAAACACATTTTATTTTATCCTGTTTTAAATATGATCATTGATCACGAACCTAACTTAGAGCTTTAACAGAAAGATCAAAATTACGTAACTTTTATCTTTACGGATCTCGTGCGCAGATTTATCTGAAAACTCACTGTATTAACATCCCAAAAAACTACTTTTAATTATTTATTTATAGAAAAGCCGACCCATGTAAGCCTGTATAAAGTCCGTCAGTCAAACATATCTGGCCCGGTGGCCAAAATTGGAACTTATTTTTATGTCAGATAGGTTTGAGTTTTTATTATATTTTTCATATCATACTACGACATTGTAGGTTGGGTTGCTATCAAGTAAAAATAAAATTTTCGTAGCAAACCTTCAATGGACTATAAAAGTGTGTGTGTCCAATTTACACACGGCAGACATGAAACTTCAGAAAAGTAGCCTACGGGAGAATGAGATAAATATAATTTGTATTTTCTATCTCATTCCCTCCTGTCGCTTTTTCACAATTTTTTTATTATCCACTGAGTTAGAGAATAGGGGGGATTAGCGCGCATCATAACTAATTTTAGTAGATATGTTGTTGAGATAATAATTTGATGAGCTCACGGAATATTTTGCGCATATATATTTTAAATAAATATTCATCTCATGAATTTAAAAATAAAATTATTTCACATGTAAAAATAATACTGAACAATAAAATTCAATATCCATCCTTTTTATTTTGTAAAATTCTTGTATAAGTAAATCAGATTGTTAACAAATATAACTAATTAATTAAATATAATGATAATAATATGGACATAACAAAATACACAAATTACACAATTTGTGCTAATTATGTTGTACACACAAAACTACAAAATTACTTGTCCAAAAATAGGCCCTGCATTTTTTTCCCATAGGAATCATTGTTAAATTAATTGAAAAATACTAATAACTCTTATGACTAAATTGATTTTCATAAATTTTGATGAGAAAATGATGTCAAGTTTACTCACTAAACCAACCGCAATCTTTTTATATTGTTAAGAATTGGGTATCAATATGAAAAAAACTAGACTTTTAAAATAATTTGGCAATGGGGGTCCGAGGTATCTGTTTATTTTGGAAAAGGGGTATCTTGCCCAAAATAGATAGGGAACCCCTGGTCTAGAGAGTAAAGTGAAAATTTAATTTTTTTTAGTGAATTTATTGCGTTTTATAAAAAGTTTTAGGATAAAAGTTTTCCAGTGTTACGTAGAGAAGTATACAGGTTATTAGTATTTTTAAATCAACCTCGTAGGTTCTAGTGACCGCCTGCGGCTTCGCTCCCATCGTAATTTTGAATAATCCGTGGTAATTAGAGTTTGTGTACAACAGAATTAGCACCAATTCAAGACTTACAACTATTTTGGTGCTTTGATAATTTTCGTTATAGGTACATAGCTTAGACGAATTAACCACGGGACGCATAATATCGGCCATATTCGCCTTACCCTTCTAGCCGTGAACTGTGGCAGTTTCGCCGTTAATTATGACATTGTGTTGTCTAGTGATCGACTTTTTCATACACTAGTGTCAATAATAGGGTGATGCCTATATTGAAAATAAATTATTTCTAACTGATTATTAAATAGAGGGTTTTCCAAAAGACCTAAAATTCACATCCTCGGTTAGTTTTAGGTTTGATAACCATTTTAAAATATTGATTAAAGAAAAAAAATGCGATTAAATTTTATGACGACACAATGGTGAATTTCATACAACTTCCAAACTAGAAGTGCGTTTTTATGTTTGATAAAAAGTTGCTGATTTGATTGAGTTGTCATCATCCCTATTGGACAGAAAAATGACAAGGTACTCTCCCCTCGCCCCGCAAACGTCAGTCGAACGTGATTTTATAAATTTTTCTTACGTTTCCTATCCCGTGTTTATTTCATCCAAGGTAATGGTCATTAAAAGTCAACATTCGATCGGAAGAGCAAAGTTATTTTTTTAGACCCAGACTTAGAAACTGCTGTTCTTACAAATCGTTCTAGACTTAGTCACTGAATGGTGCCGATTCTGTAATGTAACATCTCTAAACTAAACTAAAATAGCAGCTTTAAATCTAGTTCTGTCCCTTTCCATAGGGAGTATTATGAAAGGGTTAGCAATATTTATAATGCTCTGATTTTAGTTTAGTTTAGAGATTGTGCACTACAGAATCAGCCCCAATGACTCTTTAACGCCAACCCCAAACCGGAAAAATCCGACCTTTTCCTTGTCTCTATTATAAAGGGATCATCTGTGCAAAAGGGGTTAGATATTTTTACAGAGCCTGGTCTACCTACCGTTCCGCAATTTTTTTTTTTTTTACAAAATGACAGCTTATAATACCTATATAAATCGAAATCTGGCATCAATACAAGCAAGTATTATACGAGATAAAACCTTTTAAAGCGTCCGAGGTATAAACTATCAAAGCTGTACTGCTGGTGTCATCATTGAGTAGGTTATAACTTTGATAGATTATATCTCCGAAACCTGACGCTTTAGAAGATTTTGTTTCATATAATACTTGCAAGTATTAATTTAGAGGGACGAGTGGCCTAGTTGTGACAACGCATATCAGTCAATTGCGACTGTCAAGCAATGTTGACCCAAGTCGGTAATTGGATGAGTCACCGAATTTGGAGTTTCAAATATTTTGGCCTTTTCGTTTCCTCCGTGCTTCGGAGTGCACGTTAAGCCGTCGGTCTCGGTTATTATCACTAACACCTGATAATAATCGTTACAAAACCCTAAAAGTTTAAATACTCTTAGCCGAGTCGAATGCGAAAGGACGTGAGAAAGAAAAGAAAATAAGAACATTATGTGATTAATGGAAGGGGGTCACGACTCACGACCCTCTGTAATGAGAATCATTACTGCCATGCCATGTCTCATGCCAGCTATTGAGTAATACAGGTTTTATAAGTGGCCGCTATTTCGAGGAAAAAAATATTGCAGAATGGTTGGTAGGCCAAAAGTTTCAAACCCCTTTGAGCTCCTTTCTAGCTCCGAGGGTTTGGGCCGGGCGTTGATGAATCAATCAGTCAGGACTTTATTTTATTGTATGAAACATTTGAATCGTGTATACTAACCTAACAGTTCTTGTTAAATGTTTTAATAATAATACATCCTAAATTATAATCGAGGATTTTAGTAATATTTATAACAAATTATACACAAAATGAAACTTAAAATTAAAAAGCACAATGGCATCTTCGCGTTGTATAAGTATAGGTAGAAATAAATAAATTCGTTTGACAGATATGCAAAAACTGTTAAAAATTAAAATATCAAAATTGCTCAGTTGAAATATAGAGATTTGCAAAATCAGTACTAAAAAGTAAAAAATATCTTCATTGTTGTTTCAATAAAATTTTGTGTATAGTGCATATGACATTATATTTCATGTTTTTTTTTAATATAATAGATAACTATTTTATTAAATACTTTGAATATCATCTGGTATTAGTATCTGGTCATTTCTCGCGTAGAAAAATAGCTATTAGGCTATAATATAATAGGTTTGGATATTTTTAATAAATATTCGAGTTTTAATAAAAGCTTTAATATTTTTCCTGTTTTTAAAAAACGAAAATGTACCCACCGATCACTGCCCCTATTATAAATGCGAAATTATGTTTGTTTGTTGGTTTGTTCTTCAATCACGCCGCAACAGAGCAACGGATCTATGTGATTTTTAACATGGGTATAGTTGAGGACCTGGAGAGTGACATAGGCTTTTCAAAATTTTCGGGATAAAAAGTAGCCTATGTCTTATTCCAGACTATAATCTATCTCTGTGCCAAATATTATCCAGCTACGTTCAGCCGCTCCTGCGTGATTAAGAAACATACATCCATACAAACTTTCGCATTTATAATATTAGTATAGATATAGCTACGCGAGAGATTCTTTATTAATTTGATATACATAAATATATAAAACTTTTTTGGTCTATACGTATGTTTTACGTAATGGCTATCAAAATAGTGCATATTTTGTCTGTCTGTCTTTTGCGCCGGTGTCACTGACTCTCCTTCTTAATTTTTAGGTCTAGGGCGCAATCTGGAATAAATAAGAGAAAATAGTAATAAAAAAAAACTCAAATTTAAAACGGAAGTGCGCGAAACTGAAAATTATAGTTGTTATGACCTTTTTCAAGATGCACGCTAGAAAAATAGTGCTGAGAATTTAATTTAATAGCATAGCATGTTTAAAAGCATGCTAAATATTTATAGTTTATAGCCTAGCTATGGTTTTATAGCAGTTTTGAACAACTCTAATTTTGGATGAACTTACATACAATCGATTGTACATACCATTGCTATCGTCGTAGTAGGCGATCCGTCTCGGCGCCAGCTGTTTCCTCTCGTGAGACCTCCGCTCTTTGACGCACAAGTTCAACACTCCATCGGGGTCTTCTCGCCTTGTGACGTCCCCCACTTTGTCAATAAACACCGTCTTGGCGCTGATTCGCTTCTCCTTCTCCTTAAATACATAAGAGTATGCTTAGAACGTTTTGTAATTATTGTCAACTATATAACTGTTATTCAACAATCAATTTTATTTGGTTTTCATTTTGAATAAAATATTTTTACATAAATAATACTTTTTTATGATACATAAGTAAATATTATCTTTAACTAGATGATGCCCGCGACTTCGTCCGCGAGGATTGTTTTTTGATTGCCAGAAGAACTCTTTCATTTTCCGGGATAAAAAGGTAGCATATGTCCTTACCCTGGGACTTAACCTACCCCTATACCAATTTCATCAAAATCGGTTGAAAAGAACTCTCGTAGCAGACGGACAGACAGACACTTTCGCATTTATAATATTAGAATGGATTACTATTATTAATTAACATTTGACTCCTTACAAAACCTTCTTCTACAAAAAACAATAACAATTATTGTAATAGCCCAAAACTTTTTGCAGGTGTATAACTATAATCAGGTTTTTCTAAAACTATTTGCAAAATAAACTTACCTTAAACATATGATTAACACTCTGTTGAACCAACTTCTCTATCCGGCATTCAAATATATTTTTATCAATTGTATTGTCAAATATATTATCCTTTTGGCTGATGAATATATTCTTATCTATTTGGTCGTCGAATATATTTCTATCTATTTGCTTGTCTACTGGTGGTTTGGGTGGTGCGGTTTTGATAAGGTTTTGCTTTTGGTCGTGAGATTCGAGTAATCTTTCTGGTTCCAAGTCTGGTATGGTTGTCGGATCTGATCGTTCTTGGAGGATCTGTAAGATAAATGTATTTGGTTATGGACACGGACTGTTTAATTGACAGCAGTAAAATGTCAAACTTTGCAGGTTTAACATTTTGACGTAGAATCATGAAAGGATTTTGACCATTTTTATATGAGATTTGGGCCATTCTTGCGTCTTAATGAAATTAACGGTAAAACATTGGAAATATACTCAGGATCATAAAATCAAAAAAATCACAAGATATTCAATGGGAGTTTGGAGTAATCAGACTTTTAGAAGTTGCGGCCATCAGCTAGTGTGATATAAAAATATAACTACACAGTACCTATTGAGACTGTGCAGTAATACTTTATTATGGCACTAGTGCAATAATGTCACCAACGTCGTTTCCATCGTTAGCTCACCTTAGCGACATGGCTCCGCAATGTAGCGAAGCGGTTCCGCAACTCGGTCCTCGTGTGAACCAAGGAGCGTCGCTCGCTGAGCGCGTCGGCTCGGCAAGCGCGCACCGCACGCAGCTCGCGCGCCAGCTGACGCAAGTGTTCCACGCTGCGGCGACGACTGTTCTGTGACGCTAGCTGGAATAGGGATGATGACAACTCAATCAAATCAGCAACTCTTTATCAAACTTAAAAACGCTCTTCTAGTATGGAAGTTGTATGAAATTTGCAATTGTGACGTCATCAAATTTCAACGCACTTTATTTCTTTAATCTATATTTTAAAATGGTTATCTTACTTAAAACTAACCGAGGATGTGGATTTTAGGTCTTTTTGAAGACCCTCTATTTAATAATCAGTTAGAAATAATTAATTTTTGATATAGGCATCATCCCAATTAAATATACACTGATTTCATTAGGAAGATACTTTTTAAATTCCACTACAAGACAGCCCATGACTGCGATCTCACTTGATAACATGTAATGATGCAGTCTTAGATGGTAGAGGGCTAACCTGTCAGGGATACGGCAGTTATATCAAACCCCTAAATTATTTGACCTACAAAATAAATATCCATATTGACTGCCTGGAGTCGAAACCGGGACCTCCCACTTATAACACCACTGCACCAGGGGAGGATATTGCCGCGATATGAATATGACAAAGCCCTGTAAAATAGGCTATTATCGCTCTAGTGCGGTTTATATGATCAATATACGTATTGATCATATAAACCGATTGTCCAAATTGCCCCATCCATTTACCGACTTGGGTCTACTTAGCTTACCCTGCGTAATTTAAGCATCTAGACCACACGCTTATCGATCTCTATGATATGATTTTTCTGTTTGAATATACACATCCAATCCTATTTCATCGTCATGTGGTTGACCACGAAAATTGATAGCTCCATACACACGTCACCTAAAGCTACCAGATACCAGGACAACTTGTTTCACTTCCACCACCACTATAGCCCATTAACGTCCCACTGCTGGGCACAGGCCTCCACACTCATAGGAGAGGGAATTAGAGCTTAGACCCCCCACGATGCTCCAATGCGGGTTGGCGGCCTTTGACGACTATTATCATGTTAGTGATAATAACCGAGACAAACGGCTTAACGTGCTCTCCGAGGCACGGGGGTGAAACACCACCAACTTCCTAACTCCGGGCTAGTACTCAGAATTTTCTAGTCCGAAAAACCCAATACTTAATTATGACCCGACCCGGGACTAGAACCCGGGACCACGCCGGCCGCAGTGGAACATGCCAACCACTAGACAACGAGGCAGTTAGGCAAGCCGACCCACTGTATGATACAGACTCTGTGGTGATAGCGAGCATGTTCTCACGGTTACTGCGTCGTCATTCACCACTAGCAAGTAATACGAGATGTCAGTGTAATGCAATACATAACATGGTGGACTTCTCAGACATCCCTACCTATATTATAAACTAGATGATGCCCGCGACTTCTTCCGCGTGGATTGAGGTTCTTGGTTCCCACGGGAACTCTATTTTCCGAGATAAAAGCCCATGTGTTATTCCAGACTATAACCTATCTCTGAGCCAAATTTCATTCAAATCCGTTCAGCCGTTCTCGCTTGATTGAGTAACAAACAACCATCCATCCATCCATCTATCCATCCATCCAAACTGTCGCATATTTTATAATATTACAAGTATATTATATTTCATAGAGGAACTGCCAAAAGACGTAATATCCATGTCCCGTGTTAATTTTATGTTTGATATCTATTTCAAACTATTGATTAAAGTAAAAAAGTGTGATAACTTATTGGTCATTCATTTCCGAAATAATCGTAAACATACAAACAGGTCCAATACAGAATGTCCTTTGACAATCCTTTTTCATTTGAAGTCTGTTTAAAATCCCACACCAAGCGTGCGTTTTGAAAACAATAAAGTTGCCACTTTGACTAGTTGTCAAATACCCAATTGTATGACATTTTAATGATACTCGTTTCTCATAAACTCACTCTGTTCTTAATCCGTCTGCGGAGCATCTTCAAGAAGGCCAGGTCATCCTCTCCAAGGTTCAGTTCGTGGACTCGTTGTGTATATTTGCATGTTGGCAGCCCTGCTACCTCCTCAACTGTCATGCCTATGCCGCGTGCTGAAATAGTGTTGCCATTATGGTTTCATCATTAGGGTTTAGCCATAGTCCACCACTCTGGCCAAGTGCAGGATGGCAGACTTCACACCCCTTTGAGAACATTATAAAGAACTCTCAGGCATGCAGGTTTCCACCACTTTTATAGCATGTGATTGATACTTATAATATAAGTGTGTCTTTCTGTTTGTCTGCAAAACTTTGCTGGCCCATCTTTGCAACCGATTTTGATGAAATGTGGTTCAGAGAAACGAACGACATTGAATGCAGAGTAAATGCATGTGTCACCATACATTTACTCTGCATTCAACTTGAACTATAGGTAGCATGCCGGGGAAGGGCAGGCTACTTTTTACCCGACTCCGGAACGCACAGGGTTATGTGTTCAGTCTTTATATGATTGTATGTTCCTTGCAGGACAGCCACAGCCCAATTATTATCCTGTTCCCTAAAGAATTAAAAAGAACTTAATCCACTAGTACAAAGTTGCTGGCATCATCTAGTAAAAAATTAACAGCACAGTAAATAAAAACTTTTAGAAGAATCAAGTCTTTTTCGCTCTGCTTATAGATTATATTTTGACTTTGTAGTGTTACAAACTGATGATATGCAAAAGTGTGTCTGTCTATAGATTGTCTTTTTGTTGATATATATGTTTGAACCATCCTCTTAAGCAATTTTGTAGAAAAGAGATCACTCAGAACTCAGATTGGGTTAGTTTTAATTATTTGTCTAACAAATATACAATTTGCATTATTAAAAGGCATTTTTTAACAGAACTCAGTATTATATACAATTTTTATTACTTACTATACCTTCTAAGTCAATTCTCTGAGATAATATTCAGGTTTGAACTTTTGAATATTTAGCCTCAGCATAGATGTAATTGTTTTGTCAATAGGTATTTATTTTTAGAATGATGCAATGGGAGTCAAATGAATGGGATGATTTTTAAAATGAGAGGGGGGAGAAAAATTCAAAATAAAACTTACAATAAATAAACTAAAAAATAGAGTGTTTAATTTGTTATGAGTTCTATTCTATTTTAATATTATGTTGATTTAAGTTGGCCTCCACTTTCAAAATTAGCCTAAAAGTGTAGGGAGTAATCACTTTTAGTAAAGTGGTAGCTTGTATTCCTGTGACAAATCTCTCATATACTTTTTAGCCCAGAAAAACAGAGATTATTATAGAAATTAACCCAAGCAGACAAACTTGTAGTAATAATATATGTAGAAATTATTTGTGTATAATAAAATAGGAATGTTCCATTCCTAATATTATAGGAAGGTACTAAGAACTTAATATTAAAAATTACATCGACAATTTTAACTACACAAGGATTTTTATACTTTTAAAATGATATTACAAATAAATAACTTATGTATGTACTCTAATTAGGCCATTCGTTTCGCAACTTACACCTTATGAAACAGTGCACATATGTACCTAAATATTCCATAAAATACTGAAGAAATAATATTCACCGGGTAACAAGAACTTAAACACAAAATATAATCAAAAACTTATCAAGTATTTTTGCGTCATACCTGTTGATTCTAAGAACTATGGTGTCTCGAATTTCATTCCTAAAACTACATTATATACACCTACCGTCCAATATTTCTTGGTCCAATTGGTAAGAAGGGATGTTCTTCACGAAATCATCCATTCTACATGATTCTAAACCAAATAAAAACACTTTTCTGCTAAAAAACTTGCACTGCTTATACTTCTCAGACGATAGGTTATGTCAATCTGTCAATGTCAAAATATGAATGTCAAATCGTGTTTTTACGTGACACGTGTTGCTACCAAAAAAAATTGGCAGTCATAGGGACTGCAGGGGACTGCCGTGGGATTGCCGATAGAAGTGAAAACGAATATTTAAAATAATTTAAAATAACAACACAGCACTTTTAAAATAATTAAAATATAAACCTTAAAACTAAGAAATTAAAGTTTAATTACGAATGTATCTTTTATACTTAAGACCTTTTGTCTTAAGAAGAATGGTGTCGCGAAGTGCCAGTCATGGTTACACAACACTTTTAAATAGAAACCTTAAAACGAAGCAAATAAAGTTTAATTACGCGTGTAACTACTATTTATACTTAAGTTTTAAGAAGAACGGTGTCGGTCTCGCGTGTCCACGTTTTTACCCCCTACCAAAAAGTGCTCAACGCGCCTAGAAGTTTCTACTACAAAAACTTATGCCACGTGGACGAAGTCGCGGACATCAGCTCGTAACATCATAAAATACCATCTACATTACCGCCCATAGACATTTCAGAATTATTAAATTACTAGCTGACCCGGCCACGCGTTGCTGTGGCTAAAGTTTTTGTTATATTACATTATAGTAAACAATTGTGACTGTCAAATAATAACAGACAAATAATTAGCTGAATTATACGGTACGGCGGACATCAGCTCGTAACATCATAAAATACCATCTACATTACCGCCCATAGACATTTCAGAATTATTAAATTACTAGCTGACCCGGCCACGCGTTGCTGTGGCTAAAGTTTTTGATAAATTACATTATAGTAAACAATTGTGACTGTCAAATAATAACAGACAAATAATTAGCTGAATTATACGGTATTTCGTTCACTACAAAATAAATTTAATTAATTTTATAGCGTCAACAACACGTGGTAATTATGCTGTTAAAATGTAGCTTAAATGACACGTTCGTAGATTTACCATAGCAGCGCCATCTATTGATTACTTACTCAACCCAGTCGAAAGGTATCGACATCTGTTAGAATCATTTGGAGTTAACAGATAATTGTGACTGTCAAATAATAACAGACAAATAATTAGCTGAATTATACGGTATTTCGTTCACTACAAAATAAATTTAATTAATTTTATAGCGTCAACAACACGTGGTAATTATGCTGTTAAAATGTAGCATAAATGACACGTTCGTAGATTTACCATAGCAGCGCCATCTATTGATTACTTACTCAACCCAGTCGAAAGGTATCGACATCTGTTAGAATCATTTGGAGTTAACAGATAATTGTGACTGTCAAATAATAACAGACAAATAATTAGCAATAAATTAAAATTGCGACTAGAGTCTGGCTAACGAAAGTAGAGACTCGAATTATTTGCAAACTTTTTATATGGCAATACTCAACTACATTTTGCCCTAACAAGATGGCGGTTGTCGGTGATTTGCAGTGATTAGTTGTGATCTTGTTTACGAGCATTTACGCGTTTAAGAATGAATAAAACAATTAAAAGTGGAGTGCGGAAGATGTTGTTTTGCATGATTTCCAAATTTGAAGAAAAACAACGAGAGAAAGATGCAAAATTCAAACAAAAACAAGATTGTTTACGTGTTGTGTTAGATTTTTTAAGTCAGTATGACGCATTATTTTGATACTTTGTTTGTATATCTCTCTTTTTAAAAAACTATATCTCTATTTTCATCCACATTCATTATACATTTCATTAAACACCTTAATAATACCTACTAAATGCAACTTCCAATTAAATGGTTATTTTTCATTGGTTGTGGTAGGTAAGTAAATGTTACATTTATTAATTTGTAACACAAATTATTTTCTTTGACAGAAAATCTGGAGGATGTAGCAGGAGTCGATGAAATAGTGAGAACTATTGAAAAACTTACTGATTTAGAGCAGAATGACAGGATGAGAACCCAGAATCAGTACTTGGAAGAAATAGCTTCAATTACTGGTAATTTTTTACTAAGCACAAGATTTATACACAAGAAATATAATGTATAATAATAATATAATTTGCTATTGTCAATACTGTACCTAATCGTTGTTTAATCATTCTTTACAGGAGTAAGTGTTGCAACTTTAAAAAGAATAAAAAAGGAAGGTGCGCTAAATGATGGTGTGTGGAATACCCCAGGAAAAAAACGGCCCCATAAACCCACAGTGTCTAACTTAGATAGTTTCGACATAGATGCTATTCGCAACAAAATCAATGATTTTTATATTGTCAGAAAACAAGTTCCTACATTGAGGACACTGTTAATGGAATTAAAAGAAAGCATAGGATTTAATGGATGTCGGGAAACTCTTCGCCGCATACTACTAGCTAATGGTTATGAATTTAAGAAAAACAAGAATGAACGTTCAATATTAATTGAACGTTATGACATATCTGCCTGGAGACATAGTTTTTTACGAACCATAGCTTTGAAACGTTCAGAAGGAAAGCCAATTATTTATTTAGATGAGACCTATGTCCACAAAAACTATAAGCCCAAGAAGTCTTGGCAAGGTCCATCTACGAGTGGTGCAATTGAAAATATTTCAACGGGAAAAAGGTACATAATTGTACATGCTGGATCAGAGAAAGGTCCTGTGCCAAACTCATTGTTAGTTTTTAGCACAAAATCGACAATGGCGGACTACCACCATGACATGAATGCTGCAAATTTCAATTTTCAAATGGTTACAAGAAAAGCTCATACCCAATTTAAATGAGCAGAGTGTAATAGTAATGGATAATGCAAGTTATCATTCCGTCATTGTTAATAAAGCTCCAACAACACAAAATCTGAAAAATGAGATAAGAGAATGGCTTACTTTCAATGATATCCGGTATGAAGATTACCACACAAAGGCAGAGCTGCTATGTTTTGTAAAGCAGCACACACCAGACCCAGTATACAAAGCTGATGAACTTTTAAAGCAGAATGGTCATGAGGTTTTGAGACTTCCTCCCTACCACTGTGATTTAAATCCTATTGAGCTTGTATGGAGTTTGGCTAAACGTAAAGTGGCAAGTAAAAATGTAGCCTTGACTACAGTAGAGTTAGAAAGAATGATTAAAGAGTCGTTTGAAAGCATTACATCAGAGGATTGGAAGAAAATGTGTGATCATGTCATGCATATTGAAATTAAATACAAAGAAAGAGATAGAATTACTGAAGAAAATTTAGAAAGTTTCATAATCAACGTTGGAAATAGTGACACCAGTGACTCGGATGAATCTTTGCAGATAGAAGCTTTGGATTCAGATTTTGACTATAGTGACTAAAATAAATTATTATTGAATATTGTTGTTTTTTCATTCAGGCAGGTGGTAGGTTTTTTAGTATGCAATCGGTTTCAACAAAAATAAGAAAAATAATTCTAAAGTATCAAATTAGGTTACTCCAGGTCTGTCACACTAATTTTGAGTTTGCCATACTAACAATTTTTAAATTTGCCGCTCTTTTCCAGTCTCTACTTTCGTTAGCCAGACTCTATAATTTGAGATTTAAACTATCCTATCTCTCAAGTTGGATCGAACTGCACATGGTGTGCGAATTGTGATTTAGGTAGGTAGATTTAGAAAAGTGGTTTAGGAGTCCATTGAGGACAAACATTGTGACACGAGATTTATATATATTAAGAAGATTAACCTGATGACTTTATTGTAAATTATTTATTGTATTATTTAGACGCGTTGAGTACTTTTTGGTAGGAGATAAACTTGTGGATTCACATGACCGCCATGCTCGTGAACACCGACATGCTCGCGTTGTTACGAAGACAAAAGGTCTTAAATGCAATTAAACTACATTCGTAATTAAACTTTATTTGAAAGGCTGAGCCTGAAACATGATCATTTTTTTGAATTATATCCTGTACTTGAACAACAAATACCAAAATAAGATTAATATTGGAAACGAAATTATTTAATTTTTAATAATATGCTACAGTAATTTTAACAGAACTTCACAATGATGTCAAAAGATGGTACTCTGTAAAAGTTTATTCTTTTCTCCAATAACTCTTTAGATCTTTTGCGTCTAATGTTAAAAGTTAACTATTATAAATCGTAAAAACTATCAGTACGGTTACTCCGAGTTTGATCGAATTTGAAATACGTCTCACTAAAGTGAGGTGAGAGTGAGCTCCTCCATATATCTACAGCCAGCGCTCCAAGCGGCAACATGGTGAACAAAAAGTCACCGAGTCATTCCCACTCCAAGTGAAATTCGATTTGCAATGTAAAAATTCGGAGTAACGCTACAGGATACCGCAAGGTCTCAGTTCGGCATGAACCACTAGTAATATTCGTTTTCACTTCTATCGGCAGTCCCTATGACTGCCAATTTTTTTTTTAAATATTAAATACTGTATAGTTTAAACCCACGTATTCCGATCTCTGTATAATAATAATATTATCAATAGTAATAGGATATTATGGAAGGCCAAAAATACTACCACTTTTAGCCATATACCTACATATCAAAGTTTTACCAGTATATATAATGTACTCTGTGGTTTTAGCCACATTACGAAAGCAATTTTTTTACAATACTGACCACTTTTATTTTAAGTAGCCCACAGAAGTAGCCACAAACTAGATTGTCTTAATAACGGCAACATGTCTATGGCTCTCTCGGGAAAAACAGGCAACTCGAATTGGATTCGAGTTACACTACTCGAGTTAGCAGGAAGAAAATAATGTACGTAATTTGTTAGAAACTACTTACATATTTCACACCTCAGGGAAAAAAGCATAAGATGGAAATTGCAATTTTACAGGAGAGCAAAAGAACTGTTACAATATCAATAACTTTTTTTCTGTAGACGCAAAAGCATGTTTTATACATCCTTAAAAAGATAAAAAATACAGCACAACATGAATATTCGTTTATTGTTATGTTTATGATTACCTAAAAATAGCAAATTAATATTGGAGAATTTTTGGTAATAATAATTTGCTTTAAAATGCATACAGGCGTCGTTTTGTTTAGTCTATTTTCGAGCTTTAAAGCGTCTGACAAAAATTTTGGTCCATGGAAAGTATCTGACACTTATGATATTATTTTAGAATATGATTTTACAAAACTTATATAAGTAAAAATCAGCCATGTTTTAAGTTAAATTTAAGTTGGTATTTAAACTCTTACTTTTAGTTACCTTTGTTACCTGGTACCTGCCCAGGTGTCACAAGACGAGCTCCACAGTCACGCAGGTATTCAAAGAACATGAGACGCTACTGAGAGCCTAAGGTTTCATCTTTGTGAAAATAAATAATGTCTGATCGCTTTGGGATCTGACTCTATATAGTGCGCACCCAACGAATAAATCGCGCTCTCGCTCTCGCTTGGTCCTTTCATTTACCGCCAGCCCAAACCCGAGTTAGGGAGAATTCAACTCGAGTTAACTCGAACTTAGCACAACTCGAGTTAGTAAGTCGGGTTGACACATTTCTATAATAAAATAAATATTGGGCTCTCTGGCAGTGGCTTCCACCCACAGCTTCCACCGACTATGGCATGCGAGGCTATCTCACTAAAGATGTACTTTTGACGTCATTTCGATTATCAACCTCTTGTCAACTGAGTTACAGAATACAAAATTTGATTTTGACAATTTTAGATTCTAACAGACAAGCCGGTGCCCATCAAATTTTAAAAGCCACTGAGATACAGAATAGGCCGGCAGAAAAAGAAGTGGCTTCCAGAGACAAGTAACTAAGTTAATGGCTTTAGGGATCCGCAAAAAGTATCGATACCTGAGTAGTATCGATACTTTCGTTTCGATACCTAGTATTTTTGTACTCGATACTTTTATTCTAGTATTTTACTAAGTATCGATACTTTTACCAATTACTCGATACCTTGTCGCATCACTAGATTACACACATAATTTCTATACAACTTCTCTTTTCGATGTATAGCGTTGTCTCCCTCGATGGACTACAGCTTTCGGGGAAACACCTACTATGGTCTATAGATTGCTTGGTAGGCAAAAACTAAACCCCGTAGACAAAGAAAGAGATATAGACAGGGCGAATACAGTATGCGAATGCGATAGCGATATCTTAATGCGATATTTTCTTAATGGTAACTAAGTATATTTTTTGTTATTTCTTGTAGCATTCATACGAGTCTTTACAAACATAATCTGTTTTTATCTGTAACAATCAGGTAAAATTAAGGTCAAAATTGTAATATTAGGTTATGTTTTCCTATTTACGTTCAAGTCTGCTTTTGCAGCCTAACTGCCTAACACACAGCAATACACCATCGTCTTTTACCATTAAACCACTTTTTTCGTAAGCTACGAGTTCAGTTACCACTTTGTCCAATTCCGATTTCGTACGAATATGGGCGAATAACGAAAATGACACATGATTTTCTGACCTGAACTGTCAGATAGGTCAAACAAAAAAAAAGTGATACGCTGAGCAGGACAAGGGACAACATTTTTTCGCTCTTTTACTCCTTGGCATTAGCGTATATTACTCATCTCTTGTCTTGTTATAATTACTCTATGGGGAAACCCCTACTATAGTCTATAGATTGCTTGGCAACAGCTTTCGGGGAAACCCCTACTATAGTCTATAGATTGCTTGGCTACAGCTTTCGGGGAAACCCTAACTATAATCTATAGATTACTTGGCTACAGATATGTTACTTGTCTCTGGCTACAGCGCCTACAGCTTTCGGGGAAGCCCCTACTATAGTGTATAGATCAGGGGTTCCCAACCTGGGTGCCGTAGAAAGTACAGAGGGGCGCCGTGAGGCGCTCCTCTGTACTGATTGGGTAGTTTTATTTTTCTTAATTCTTTGTTAGAAGTAGCAGGTGTGGAGATTGAAAATGTTCATGAGTATATATACTTAGGCCAAATTCCAAGAGAGACAAGAGAAAGAAGTTGCAAGACGCACTGAATACGCCTGAAAGAGCTATTGGGCTATGAAAGAATTGATGAAGGGAAACCTTTCATTCGCTTTAAAACGTAGACTCATGGATATATGCATGCTCCCCATCCTCACTTACGGTGCCCCAGACTTGGTCTTTGAATCACAGATGTTGGCGACAAAGCGGCAAAACTGAAGTGGGATTGGGCCGGACATGTGATGCGCATACCCGACGACTTGTGGGCAAAGGCTGCAGCACACTGGATGCCACAAAACTCAAAAAGACGTCGAGGAAGGCCGAGGCGCCGCTGGCGCGATGAGGACTGGCCGCAAACATCTATGGACCGAGATAAATGGAAGGAAGAAAGGGAGGCCTTTACCCAACATTGGGACCCTACAGGCTGCTAATAATAATAAAACTTTGTTAAACGATTTGTTAAAATTTATTATTTCTAATGAAAAAATAAAATCTATTTCATAGCGTGGATGTTTTATTTTTAAAAAATATTATTCGATACCTATTCGATACCAAGTAGTATCGATACTTTTGGTTCGATACTTTTATCGGTATCGATACTTTTCATTCGATACTTGGCATCGAGTAGGTATCGATACTTTTAAAAATTTGCGGATCCCTAAATGGCTTGTTCAGAGTTCAGGCCAGAGACAAGTAACATCTTTTGTTTCCTGGTCGGTGTATCAGGGGAGAAGCGTTGTCTTTTCTTTTTTTTTGGGTGTTTTATTGTTCTATGCAATAATATTTTAACGGTAAGTAAAAATTATAATAAATTTCTATCATATTTCTTGAAAGGGCCTAGTGAAAAAACTATTATTCTAATACTACTTCATATTAAAATAACGCTATTTTGACTGAGCATGTGGTGCTTTTACAAACCGGCACAATTTAAAATTCACAACAAAAAAAATGTTTGGTTAACGAGTTTGAGCAAGATAACCTTGATTTAGTTCAATTCTACAGGCCAAATCCCTGTTTTTTTTAATTTATTTAGTTGGTAGTTTTAACACAGACCCATATATATATATTATTATATTTCTTCTCACGGATTATATATGAAACTTTACCCTAAAAGCTGTTTTCAGGTCAGGAAAGTTTAATAACTCATAACTGCTTTACAGTTTATATCATTTACTTCTAGTACATACATAAGAGTAGTTTTCTTAGGAATTTGGATTATAATGACTCGGCTATCCGAATAACTAGAATAATCCTTAATCCATTAGCCTAACTTACTTTCTAATTAATATTATAGATGGGAATGTGAGGAGTTTTTGTTTGTCACACTTTCACAGTCCAACTTTTCCAACCGATTTTGATGAAATTTAGTACAGACATAGCCTTTGCCCTGGGGCATATCCAGAGAAAGGACATATTATTGTTTTTTATAATAGGCTAGACAGCTTTTGCTGTTGCGCCTATGTGAACAAAAGAAAGAAGAAAGTAAAACCTTTTTCAAATCAAATATCAAATCTTGTGCTTTGTCTATAAGTGGTTATACTGTCTTTCGTATACATAGGCTTTTTGTCACTAAAAATAGATTTCCCATGGGAATAAAAAATCAACTTAACTTGAAGACTTCCCTACTGTCTTAAGTCTCATTCACTTTTGAATATGGAGATTTTTTAACCCAATGTTTTTCCTTTTCTGTAAAATTTTTCAAACATTTTCTTTCATACAAACCTTGTCACAATAATTATAAACACAATAAAAATGAATAAGCCAAATAGGTGCCACCGTTCTGAAAGCTGAAGTGATGCGCTTACATAAACTAAGCAATTGATTTTTAATTAGGTATATATGAAATTTGAAATACATAAATGTGACGTCATCAAATTTCAACACACTTGTTTTCTATAATTTATAGTTTAAAATAATAATACCTAAATAAAATCTTTATTTGTTCCAAAATAAATAGTAGGTACAGTGTTTTTTAAATAACCCTAGACCCCCAAACTAGGGTAGCCCGTATTTTGGGGGTCAAATGGTTATCAAACTTAAAACTAACTGAGGATGTGAAGTTTAGGTCTTTGGGACCCTCTTTCTAGTATTCCGTAAGAAATAATTTACTTTTGGCTTAAAAAGCATTATGCCTATTATGAAGACAAATGGCTTAACATGCTGTTAGAGGCAGAGGGTTGATGAAAGCCAAAGTTATCATAGTAATCATCAAGTTGATGGTTGGTCAATCTTCTGACATGAGATGTCACTCATAGGTACAGTTCCACAAACTTATCCGACCTGGCGACGTCGCTAGTTTATATGAAAAATAAAATAAAAACAAAATACCATACAGGCAAAAAATTTGTTCCAATTTTGGTCACCGGGTCATATAAGTTTGTGGGACTGTACACCTTATTTACTTTTAAAACATTAATTGGGTAGGTACACATATATTTTCATGAAATAAGAATGGACTTTTTGAATCATTTATAACTTTCAAAAAGTTAAAGCTGGTTTAGAGGGCCCTGCATGGTTAACCCAAAAGTTATATCAAAATCAGTCCAGTAAAACCAGTTGCCTTGCGCGTGATTTAGGGACTCTTTACACTTGTTCCGCTTGATTCAGCATATTTGTTTTTTATGGAGATGCATACTCCGGATGCCCAGCTGAATGCATGCCTCCACAGTCCACACAACATTAATCACCAGCTTTGTATGTGTACAAAAACCGAATCGAGCCGGACAAGTGTGATTAGTCCCTAAATCGATTGACGCCTCTCACGCATGCGCATGTTACTTTTTTGTCTGTCGAGCGAGACTAGTTCCACCCGTCAGTCATACCCGTTGTCCTAGGTCAAACCGTGCCTAGGTAAGCGACGAAAATGACGCAACGCAACGCTACGCGATACGACGCCATACGAAACGACAAACTCATCTACGCGACAACGTAACTACTCAATTGGTCAGCTACTGTTTGGTACTGTCGCGTCGTGTCGTATAAAGTCGCGTTGTCCCGTTTGTCGCTGACGTATGACAGGGCCTTACCAAGTCAAACGTACATTAATTGGGTTGCTCCACTCCGCTTCAGTGGATAGACAGCCTTAGCTAGGTACCTATTAAATAGTGTCCAATTTTTTTTTTCTCTATATCTTTGTTATTGTGTTACTAGAAATGGAATCATATTGTATTTTATAAAAGGTTCGAAGGAATGCGACGACACAAGTAAAGTACCAGTGTCTAAGCACTCCTTATCATGTTTTCCTTCCTTCCTTCTTGGGGATGTGGCCATGCAGGGCTCTGGATAGAGAGCCGGTATCACTTTGCCTGATGCCCATCTATTATGATCGCCACCATCTAAACTTCCTGGCCAATACTACTTGCTGCTTAGGAACAACAGCAGCTTCTGTTCATATATTAAGGACTAATTATTTTGTCTAGTTTTTAAGGAGTACCTATTATGATTTTGTACATGTTTGTTGAAACAACAATGAATGAATTGTATTTGCAAATTGAAATACAAATCCAAGTGTTTGTTTATGCAGAGATGACGTCACGGGATCGCCACAATCTGTCTCAGGACTGGGATCCCATGAGGGAGGACTACGACAACACATACGACGCTCAGTACCCTGATGAGGAAGTCAGGTAAGCTACTACTAGTGTCCTACTACAGAAGTAGGTTACTATAGAAATCGACATAATCTCCTATTCCTAATGTTGCCTGGTAGAGATGGCTAGCATTGTTAGCTAAAATCCTTCGGCTTGGGCCAAAACTTCGGTCTATTTTGACCGGACCCGAAGGTTTAGCAGCCTAAGGGCTACTTTTTCAGTCGTCAGATAAAGTTTATCTGAGAAATAAATTTGAGGTTTTGACAGATTTTGTATTGAAAATCCGTCAAAGCGTCAAATTTATTCCTCCGATAAACTTTATCTGACGATTGAACAATTAGCCCTAAGACGAAGATTCGGCAGATACTAGCTCTTATAAAAATACAGCCAACTTATATCTGGACTGAGCGAGTGGCGAAATTCCTTACATTCAACAATAAAAATTTTAGGACAAACACACACAGGGTACATTTTATTAGTTCCATCGACACAGTTAAGTTATTAAGAGTATGCTTTAATGTGATTCCCGGAAAACTCTTAATTTTCCGGGATAAAAAGTAGCCATGTCCTTCCCCGGGATGCAACATACCTTTGTACCAAATACCAATTTCAAGTATTTTTAATATACTAGCAGATGCCCGCGACTTCGTCCGCGTGAAATAAGATTTTCAATTTCTCACGGGTACTCCCTAATTTTTTGGGTTAATATAATTATATAGTCTATGACACTTACAAATAATGTGGCTTTCTATTGGTACCAGAATTTTCAAAATCGGTTCAGTAGATCCAGAGATTACCCCCTAGAACCTCACAAACTATACCTCTTTATTAGTAGTTTGTGATATAAGAGCGGTAAATAGGTTTTTACATACGAGCTGACTTGACGCCGGTCGAGAGCTGACCATCGTCACGAGTATGTAGAAACCTTAACGCCCGTGTATCACAATATTTTTCAATACATTTTTGAGAAAACTTGAAAATAAAAGTCGAGTAGGTAGGCACTAGGTACTCACTAGTAAATGGTTTTTCACGCCCATACTTTACTTTAGATTTTTAGCGGCTATTATAAGCGCGGATTTTTTCTCAGATCTATAATACCTAATTGTTGATTTAATTTTATGATTCCACATCACATGTATCACTCATATTTATTGATAATTTATAAGAAAAATTCAATGACTCTTTTAAAAATAGCGCGCACAGATTAAATATTTAGTATAAACTACGGCGCGTTGTTGTAATTGCGGTTTTTAATTAGATTCAACACTCTAGGTTCTAATTCTTAGCTCTCAGCCTTTACTTTTTGATTTATAAAACATAAAACAATTTTTATTAATTATATTAAATACAATTTTATTTTATGAATTACTTTCATCAATTCACATCTAAATGTCATTATTTTTTAGGTTTTCTACATATAAAAACTATATTATTATGAACCATCTTGCAAGAAAACTTTTTTATTTAGAAGTAACGTGGACTTACAAAAATTAAAAAAAAAAAACCGCAAATTTACTACACGAGGGCAGTAAATATTTTAAAAGTATTTTTATTTAAAAGGGCAGTAAATTTACCTTACAAGCCCTGTTTACTGCCTCTGTAAGTGCATTTTTTGAGCAAGTGTATTGAAAAATATTATATAAGTATACTAGCTGATGCCCGCGACTTCGTCCGCGTAGATTGAGGTTTTTAGTTCCCGCGGTAACTCTTTAATTTTCCGGGATAAAAAGTATCCTATATCCGTCTCCTGGTTCGAAGCTACCTCCCCACCAAATTTCAGCCAAATCGGTTCCCGCGGGAACTCTTTAATTTTCCGGGATAAAAAGTATCCTATTTCCGTCTCCTGGTTCGAAGCTACCTCCCCACCAAATTTCAGCCAAATCGGTTCAGCCGTTCTTGAGTTATAAATAGTGTAACTAACACGCCTTTCTTTTTTTTTATATATATAGATTTTATGTATGGACTTTTTTTTCGCAGTGGCGGCGTGCAGCTCGACCACTGCAAGCTATACGTTACAAACATAACTAAAGCTATCAACGAGGAGGGTCTGCGCACTGCATTCGCCGCGTACGGGAACTTGGTGCGGGTCCACCTCAGCAGGGACCCGCTGAAGAGATATGCTCTTATTACCTACGAGACTTCCAGGTGAGGAACGATTTTAATAAATTGCTAGAACGCAATAAGGATTTATCGGTTTGCGTTTTTTTATAATGTTCTATGCTCGCGGCTATCGCGTGGTTTAATTCTGTAGTGCGTACTTATCCTGATTATGGCGTTTACACCAGAGGCGTGCTACGTTGCTAAAAAAAATCAAAATTCTTTATTTGCAGAAACATTTTTTACAAGAGATGTTATTTATTAATTTTCCAATGTAAGTGTTTCACCTTATATATAATCAGGCATGCAAAATTACATAATAATATATATAAATATTTATGTCACCGTAAGGTTGTAAAAACCGTTACATTATAATCTAACTCGCGAAATTCTAAACTGTCGAAAGATTAGAATTTAACGCATTATTTTCCGGTAGATTGTAATCTGATAGGTATTTAAACCAGATAAAGGCCGGGCACTACTTGTTTGTTTATGTCGAACCCTAACATAACCTACAAGAAAGAGACAAGGAAACGTAAATAAAATGAATATTTCCAAAATTGACACTCAGAACATTGAACAGTTTACAATCTTTCGACAGTTTAGAATTTCGCGATTTAGATTATAATCTAACGGTTTTTACAATCTTACGATGACATTTATATCTATTGTTTTAAATTTAAAAATTCTTCTATTGTGTAGAAGCACCTTTCCATAAACCACCTTTTAAGTCTTGACTTAAATAGATTGAATGTAAGTTCCTTAAATTGCTTCCGGAATTTTACTGCGCAGTTTCTTACTAGGAAACTATGCTACGGATTTATGTCAGACCTACTAATAGGAGCGCTTGATTTCCGTAGTTTAGATCACTAGATCAGTTTGCTAGCCACACTAGCTGTCCCTTTCCGCTGAGAACATTGTGAAAAGGATAGTAATAATGTTTTTTTTTTGTTGCAGTGAAGCAAAGTTGGCGATGATGAAACTAAACAGGACTGAACCTTTGAAATTCAATATACACGTAGCGCATAAGGTAAATGTGTAAACATCTATACTAATATTATAAAAATGCGAAAGTTTGGATGGATGTTTGTTACTCACTGACACACGCCAGAACGGCTGAAAGGGGCTGCATGAAATTTGGCACAGAGATAGATTATAATCTGGATTAGCACATATGCTACTACTGCGGGAACCAAAAAACCTCAATCCACGCTGACTAAGTCGCGGGCATCAGCTAATGTAATGAAGATCCGGCTAAGGGTGTTGGGCCACGCGCATAGATGGGTTCCGTATGTGCCCGTTGTTTTGACAAATGTGGCCAATTTTGATCATAAAATTACAGACATTTCGGACATATTTTTATCGTAATACTGGCTAATGCCCGCGCATTCGCCCGCGTGTATTGAGGTTTTTCGGTTCTTGCGGGAACTTAATTTTCCGGGATAAAAAGTAGCCTATGTGGTTTTTCAGACTATAATCTCATTTCTGTGCCAAAGGACAATGTTCCGTCACCATACTAAGTTCGCCTAAGAACTAACAGTCATAAAACATTGATTACTGGGTTCAAATAAATACCTTTTTATACTTGAGAACAGATTAAAACAACGGACACTTGCTAAGAAATGACTTATTACCAAAAATATTTTAAATTTTGAGGTTATTTCAACTTTCATAATCAATCTGCTTGAACAAATAAATACCATCTTTATCCAATTGTAATAGAGCTGTAAATAGCATGTAGATAAGAAAAGATTCGCCGTAGTTCATCAAAAACATTACAGATGGCGTTAGATATATTAAATTATTGTACTTTCAATAGATGGCGTTGCGAGATTCAGAATACTAGCGCACTTAGCACTTTAAGCTGCTTTTATCTTGTTTCTTACGATACGGATCTAGCGCTCAAGCGGTGGTATTGCATATTATTTTAACCTGTAAGCTATTGGTCTGTGGTTAATAATCGAGACACGGAAACGTATAGTAATCAATTTAATACCCATTTATTTATTTTGTAATTAATTTGAAGTGTGGGCAAACTCACATTGTCTAAATGTAAAGTCATGAAACTTTGTCCAAAACAGAAAAACGACTCGCAGCTATCGCAGCCGAGAGAGAAAAGGCACAACAACAAAAACAACTACGGTGCGGACGCGATCAGTTACCGGAACGACACCGGCGCATACTCGTACCGGAACGACAATGACAGCGTCAGCAGCCGGGAGCGACACAGCTTGTGAGTACATTATTAATTCAGGGGTCATACTGTCAACTTAAGGTGCCAGCGGAGGGTGAATTGCCCATATGAACGTAATACCAAAATAATTTGTAATTCGAGAATATTTCCACCATATTATGCGATTATTAAGATTGTTCTTGTATTTATCTAGGTCCCTGGATAATTATTTTTTCAAAATACTTTCCCAAAATTAAATGTAAGCGCATTGCGTTTTGCATGTTTTACGACATAAATTACATGTTTTCTCCTTATTTGTTTCATAATAAAAGCAACGATATCTTACGTACTAATTGATCAGGAACATAGCCTATATTGTCAAGTAACCGAATAATAACACAAAGTTAAAAATACAACAAGTTATCATTCATCATTTTTGGTATTTACGGAACAAGACTAAATGTATAACAAATTCTGTACGCTCATATTGCTATCGCGCTTGCACACGATCATGTGTCATCAGCCAAATAGAGATAACAATATACCGTCAAATTTATATTTGCGGGTTGGATATAAATTGCGAGCGGTAATCGCCGGCCTCTTAAGCAAAATTACTAGTTAATTCATTTATTTAAATCACACATTTGTGGTCCATTTTAGTGTTAGTAACAATATAATCTTAATAACTATGTTAGTACTTACAATCTAACGTGTCAGTAACAATTTTAACTTAATCTATGTTAGTTCCTAAAAACTAAAAGGGATTTAGTCCTCAGTATGAGTTTCCCCACCAGAGGACTATCCATCTTCCCTGCTATGCTATTCAGGATTCTATTGCTGCTTCCACGGACTCTGGAGAGCAGTGATGCGGTTTTCTTGCGCCAGATGGCATCAAACGCCTACCTCGTTGGTCAAGTGGTTAGCATGTTCCACTGCGGCCGACGAGATCCCGGGTTTGAGTCCCGCGTCGGGCCTAATTAAGTACTGCTTTTTTCTGACTAAAAATCCTCAGTACTAGCCCTGAGCTAGAAAGTTGCTGGTGTTTCACCCCCGTTCCTTGGAGACTGGAGAGCACGTTAAGCCGTCAGTCCCAGTTATTGTAATTCTAAAACACGAAAGTCAAGAATAATGAAACAATATGGCTTTTTTCCAGTATGGCCCCAGTTATTCAAATAAACCTTATTGTCGGTGGTACTGTGGGTAACGGTATGTATAATACTATACTAATATTATAAATGCGAAAGTATGTTTGTTTGTAGGTTTGTCCTTCAATACACCGCAACAGGGCAACGGATCGACGTGATTTTTGGCATGGGTATAGTTGAGGACCTGGACCTAACATAGGCTACGTTTTATCCCGGAAAAGTGAGGGGTTCCCGCGGGAATAATAAAACTTAAACCACGCGGATGAAGCCGCGGGCATCACCTAGTATATGATAACATCCATTGATACTGTTGGGATTTATTGAATAAATAATAAAATATATGAACCCTGAAAACATTACGCTCCTTTTTTCATAAACATCCCCGCGATTGTGTAAGGAAATCGTAATCGTTTGTCAACCTAAAAGATATAAAGATAAAAAGTAGCCTATGTCCTTTCCCGGGGTGCAACCTATCTCTTTTCCAAATTTCATCAAAATCGGTTGAAAAGATCGGCCGTTATAGCGTAACAGACAGACATACTTTCGCAGTTATAATATTACCCAAATCAACAAGTATTGACTTTATCTCACATCAAGAGAAGGGACGGACGGGAGGAAGGCGGGGACGGGGGGAGGGTCTAGTCTAGTCTCTTTGTAAGATAAAATCAATACTGCATCACCTAGGATACCTGGCATGAGCACTAGTTGCTGTTTACTCGGTACTGTACTCGGCCATTTTACATCCGGAAGTCGTGCGAGTAACAAGCTAGTACTAAGTTGGTACGTATCCATAAAATTAATACGTTATAGTCCCACATACATACTGGCCCGGTGACAGCGTCGCTAGTAGGTATGAAAACAAAAACTTAACAGGCATAAAATGAGTTTGACGGACTTTAGTGTTAAGTTGATTTTATTTATTTATTTATTGATACGACATAGCCGATAGGACCTTACAGTATCCCAATACGTCGTATCAGGCTACAATATGTATTACATACTACAATTACATACATTACTAAAATTACACATACATCCCAAACAAAAACACTAAAAATAGGAAAACAATAAAAACACATTAATTAAAGGGGTTTGAACCTTTTTGTATGGAAGCTGGCATAGCGACCTGCCGTCATTTTGTTTTTTTTTTCAAAATCGCGGCGCACGATGAAAGTGGTATGTATGGATAGAGGACACATAGACGAACAAATAATGTCAAGTAACATAGTACCCCAAAGTGTCACGTTACCGAGATATTTGGAGGTAAAGATAGACATATGAGGACAACGACAATCATTAAAAATAGACTTAATACGTGTCTACATACTGAAAATTTATAGTTCATAGTCCGTAAAGTGCTATGGATTTATAGCAGTTTTGAACAACTCTAGTATTGAATAGCAGTCAAAGGTAATTAATTGGTCGCAGTTATAGGCATATAAATATATTATGATGTTCGTTTTAGTTTTTAATTATTATACACACAAATGTATCCCAATAATTATTAATAACTGGATGACGCCCCCGACTTCGTCCGCTTGGATTAAGGTTTTTTTAATTACCGCAGGTACTCTTTACTTTCGAGGATAAAAGGCAGCCGCCGTAAACTTCCCCGCGATGTAACTTACCACTATACTGTTTTTTTAGATCATAGCTAAGAACACTCTCGATCAAGTCACTTTTCACACAAAAAACTATATCAAAATCGGTTCATCCGTTTGGGAGCTATGATGCCACCGACAAACTCAGATACACACAACTTATTACACCCCTCTTTTTGCGTTGTATTAAAAACCTATCAACACGATTGATTAAGCACCAGCTCACGAAAATAATAAAGTTGTTATTAGAGAATAGGTAGTTTTAATTTCATTTATGTTGTGTTTTTGTTATTGTTTGTTTATTTAATTTAAAGGGGATTGAACCGATCTGGCATAGCGACCTGCCGCCATTTTAATTTTTTTTCAAAATCGCGGTGCACGATGAAAGTGGTATGTATGGATAGAGGACACATAGACGAACAAATAATGTAAAGTAACATATTACCCCAAAGTGTCACGTTACCGAGATATTTGGAGGTAAAGATAGACATATGAGGACAACGACAATCATTAAAAATAGACTTAATACGTGTCTACAGGTGTTAGATTGTATCCAAATAATCGCTCCCAGATTGATTATTATTATTACTGTTTATTAGAAGAGAGTAGGTACATTACATACTACTCGGAGCACGTGAAAACTACTACTACAATTAATTATTTGCCTACTAAATCGCATCGCATCGCAATGAATCGCTTTATTATGTCAAAGTATCACGCGCGCGCGTATTGGTTTTGTCTTAATGTCTTTCATCCCGCTGCATTATGAAATGAACAATAAAATAATGTCGTTGCAGACTTAGATTATTTAATTGCTCGTTGCAGAGATATGTGGAACTAAAGATCGCTATACCTAGTAATAATTAGAACGATGACACACATAATGGGTTGGGTGGTCGGATTGTACGCAAAATAATACAAATGAATAGTCAACAGCAAGGAACATATTTACTACGGGGAGAAGAATGACAACTCCATACAAAAAAAACGGCATTAAAAATAGCGCCATCTGTTGCTGACCCCCAGGAAACTGCCGAATGCGGGAAATTTAAAAACTAGCGGGAAATTCAAAACAAGCTTATTTTTAAATATTCATTTAAAGGCTACCTGTCCACAAAAGCAGAACTGGGAAACTAACCAGTATATTAATAGTAAATTGCACACTAATTGAATTATAAAATAAAAATAAATTAAATTATTGTGCAATTTCACTGATTACCATCCCA
This sequence comes from Erebia palarica, assembly GCA_964035005.1. NCBI lineage: Eukaryota > Metazoa > Arthropoda > Insecta > Lepidoptera > Nymphalidae > Erebia > Erebia palarica. The sequence goes on along the minus strand of OZ035993.1, from coordinate 14,592,165 downwards.
GCTTCGCTTTTGTGGACAAGTAGCCTTAATTTATAGAAACAATAATTAATCATTATTCTTACTAGTAATTAATTAAAAAAAACAATATTTTGGCTCTAAGTTGGAATGTCTTTATTTTAACAATTATAATATTATGATAGAACAATAAAACAATATTATGCATCTAGCTAACAATATGTAAATGGGCAGAAATATAATTAAATATTATGAATCCTATCAACAACATTTCCACATGTTTCATTTTAGTATTAAAGTTTTATAAAATGATACTAGTACTGCCAACTAATTAGTAAAGGTGGTGTGCTTTTAGAAGCTATAAATTTGAGTGATTGTAAAAACAATTTCATTTCAGTTATAAATGTAAACTGAGATGAAACTTTTAAATTGGTTGCAAAAGGCTTCCCTCTCCTCATAATCATTAATATGCTGTTTAATAGGTGAGTACATAGCAGGTTGTTACAATAGTATAGTTACGAGCCACAATCTGCCGCCACAATATGGCGTGCAAATTGTTACATTATATATGTCACCGTGAGATTGTAAAAACCATTAGATCTAACTCGCGAAATTGTAAACTGTCGACAGATTGTGAACTGTTCAATGTTCTGAGTGTCAATTTTTGAAATATTCATTGTATTTATGTTTTCTTGTCTCTCTTGTAGGTTAGGTTAGAATTTGACATATATAATCAGTAGTATCGGACTAATATACCTAACAGATTACAATCAACCGCAAAGTAATGAGTTAAATTGTAATCTTTCAACAGTTTGTGATTTCGCGAGTGAGATTATAATCTAACAGTTTTTACAATCTTACAGTGACATATACAAAAAATACAATTAAAACACATAAGCATATTATTATGATGGGAATAATTCATTCATTCAACCACTAATAATTATTATTATATTAATAATCTTCCTCAATCTAAAAATCACTCTTATTATCATGCAATCTACTCAGATTCACTGTATCGCTGTTAAGGGTGTCAAACAGCTTGTCCATTTTGGATATAACGTCCGCCGTCACAGCTGCATCAGCAGTTAAGTGATCTGTAACAGAACATTTCATTTTACTTTGGAGATTTAAAATATACCTATGAGAAAATAAGAATATTGTATTAATTTTGCGACTATTGCAGGAACTTTTGCGGGATAAAAAGTAACCTTCCTCACTCTCTTCGTCACCAACTATACCCATATACAAAACCACGTCAATCTTTATAGTGCCAATAGTCTCAGCATAAATATAACTGTCTGTCTGTTTTTCACATTTGGTTACAAAACTCTAAGAACATCTAGGAAATATGCTTTATTGCATTATTGACCAATACCTTGCGCTATTTTAGCAAACATGCCAGCAACAACTGTGTATTTTTTGTTAAAATCATCTAATTTATCCTAATTCATTTGGGGTTGACGGTTCCAAACAGAATCAATCAATCAAGCCTCAAGAGTCAGTCAGTCAATTAATCAATGAATCAAAATCAATATCATAAAATATAATAAGTACTAACTGATGCTTGCGACTTTGTTAGCATGAATTGAGATTATTTCCTGTAGGAACTCTTTAATTTTCTGGGATAAAAAGAAGCTTATGTGTTATTCCAGACTATAATCTATCTTTGTTCCAAATTTCATGCAGATCTGTTCATTTGGGGTGTGATTAAGTATCAAACATCCATCCATACATCCAATCTTTCGCATTTATAATATTAGTAAGAGTTAGTTAAGAAGATAACAAATGTTTCAGTGTTTTAAATATTTTTTCTTGAGAGAAAATGAGAAATTAGAGCACTCAATTAACTTACCTCTATATCCGGAGAGGCAAAACGTCTCAATTTCTTTAATGGAAAGTTGACAAATGCTGTTTCCTTAAAATGTAGATGTTATAGCATTGTGTTCTGTGTACAATTTGAACTGAAAGTCTATATATAGGAGCATTGTTTTTCTGCAATATTTTGCCCACAATTCACAACTGCAACAAATAAAATGAATGAATAATTTTAAGAAAATTCCAATTTATCATTTGCTTCAAATGGTGATGAAAACCATCTTAAAGAAATCTGCAAGCCCGAGTTCTCTGGTGTCTGAAGTCTGCCAATAAACACTTGGCAAGCATGGTGGACCATGGCCAAACACTTCTCACTGCGAGAGGAGACTCATGCTCAATAGTGAGCTGGCAATGGGTGGGAATGATGTCGATGATGATGAGTACAATATAAAACTAGTATGGTACAATAAGGGTACGTTACCCTTAACGCATGAATCTAACCTAAAACAAATTATAAAAGTAGGTACGTACCGCAGACTATTAGTGGTACCAGGTTTCGGAAATCAAAATAATGAGGTTTCACGGTCATCGGCAGGCGAAGAACCACACTTAAAACGTTTCCTTTTATTCTCCTTCATAGTTAGGTAAATATGCGTTAAATTAGTCTAAGCTTAGTTAATTGAAAACACAATAGAGCCACTATCTCGTAAACAACAACACGGGTGATGTTTCGGTTATCGGCATTCAATGGACGGAGGAACCTAGTTAACAGAGGTTGCATAAATAGATTTTCACACACAAGAAATAACATCACACGTCGGCATTTTTATTTTCCTTCTGTTTTCCTTGTGAAGTTAGTAATTGGGGCTACCAAGTTAATACAACAAAATGGTACAATTTTGTAAAATTTATATATCAACTTTCAAAGAACGTATCTCTATTTTATATTGCATGACTATTAATATTATTCCATTGAAGTAGTATTAAAATTGAATACATATGCTGAAATATTATTTCAGGCGTCAGATACTTTATCGATGTAAAATGGCTAAAACTACCAGATGGTAGCTTTTAAACTTCTTGGCACCCACGATACATGACTATAATTGCCAACTCTAAAAAAAAAACATTAATAGAGACCGAAATTTCGGTCTCTCATAATGGAAGAGTTCCTGGCAACCCAGTTCTGACCCCCGTAGGTATTCCAAAGCTTGCCTACAGAGACGACCCCGCCTGGTCAACAGCTCTATCCCGCTCCCGCCGTACTTTTTGTTATGACACGGCTTGTCTTCCATTGTCTTGCCGGTAGACAAGCATAGGAAAAAATACGTGCAACGAGTGCGAGTGAGACAAAAATATAATGTTTTCCTAGCCGGGCAGGGACTCCAGGGTAAAAAAGTGAAAGGCATCATCAGTATTCATTATTCAGTTTGCCAGTTGCCACTTTGACTCCCAATGTGCGCAGGCGTTTTGTACGAGAGTTCGTTTGTTTTTTTCTTTGCCGTGTTTTTCATTATATTACTTGTTATTGTTGACTCTGTTGTTATATTCTGTTGACTGTGTTGTTATACCATTGACTCTGTAAGTAGTTAGGTAGTTATTTTGACCAAAATGACAAGTCATATTGGTGCAAGACAGTGCTTTTTTTGTGGAGTGAGCACTGTTCGTGGACCGCGGCGAAGATATCAGCGACCCATACAGTCTTATTTGTTAACTGGAGACTACATAGCTGATCATCAAAACATCATTGAATACGCTCGTCATCTGTTTGACAATCGGCAGGTCAGTACATAATACTATACCTACATAACTATTAACCCTACTTTCCTTAGGTATACATTTTTGTCCATACAACAATGTACTAAATAAATACATAGATGAACAATATTTTTACGACATTAACTTTTTTGCAAATACACTCAGCGGCACGGAATTTGGCCCAGAAGCACTATGTACTCTATTATCAAAATTAACGGCGAAACGGTATTTTTTTTCTTTAAAAACATTTATTATTTATTCAATTCTTAAATGCAATTGATAAATAAACCAAAAATGTGGTAACTTTATTAATTTTTTAATTAAATAAAAAAAACACAATACGCTCTTAAGTTACACAATTGTTAATTAAAGAATTTTACAAATTAAAGCTAATGGTTATTAACATTAGTAGCGGGTATTGCCACCTCTGGCTCGGATAACCGCCTGCATGCGATCAGGCATGCTGTGTATAATGTTTTTGATATCCACTTGAGGCATTTCTTCCCAGGCAGCCACCAGAGCGGTTTTTAGTGCACCGAGAGTCTCTGGAGGGTTGAGACTTGATCGGATGCATCTTTTAAGCATGTCCCTACGCGGTACATTTAAAAATTCAGCAATCTCTCGCTGCGTTCGCCCTTGACTGCGGAGCAACACAGCTTGAGAAAATGCACCATCATTTGAACATTGAATTTTATCTCACCTGTGTTTCGTGCGTTCTAGCGACGAACTAACGTTATTCGTCACAGAAATTAAAAAATCAAGGTTTTTTGTACTTACCCTCTTAAAATCAACAAAAACTAACGTGTTGACAATCTGCCACTTGAAATTCTCATTTACGATACCAAAATCGCGTGTTATCGGGTTGTTTATGTTTGGGCCAAATTCCATGCCGCTAAGTGTAGTATCATCAGAGTTGCGTCACAGCGCGAGGTGCACAGTTAAATCGTATGGGATTGGATTCTAATAGTTGTGTATCAAATCTCTCTGACTGATACATTAAAATACTGAATGTAAAAAGTAAAACTATACAAGCTGCACAAAAAATAATAGAGTGTAAGCTCTACTTACCGAAAATTAAGAGTTATTGAGAGTTTTTGTTAAATGAAGATTAGAAAAAAGAACATAATAAAAGTCAACTCGACAATAGTCGAGATAAACACATGTTAGACAATTATAACAAAGAAAAGAACGCTTTTGTTGAATTTGGGTTAATCCATTATACCTATGATGGATTTTATGACCCTGTGTCCAGTAGGTACTATTTATTTAAGGACAAAAGTAAATTCGGTATAATGGATTTATCTTCATTTGAAGTTACGTGAAATAAATGCTTATTGACGTCCAAATAATGACGTAATATTGTTTCGCTATTATAGTCATGTCTTTTGTATTTTTTCAGATAACAGTGCAGGACAGAATATGCAGACCGTGTTTGCAACGTGCTGATCGTTTTGTGTCAACACAAATAAGAGCTCAAGAGGAAGAGGAAGCTGCTTTAGCATCACAGCGAGCAGCTACTGATGATGTGCTTGAACCCTCATCCAGTCAATCATCAGAATTGCGGAGTGATCCACTAAGAGTTACTCCCCAAGAGCCTGTCCAAGATATTCCTCTCGAGGAAGATAATATTGTTCCAGAGCAAGCAGAAGAAATGCCTCAGATGCCAAATGTGCCTCTGATGTCTGTACCAGGTTTCTTGCGTTTATCTTTTAGTTCGACGAACTGCATATTATATCTATATATATTAGCATTATATGCTATTATAGCAGACTGCAATCACAGACAAAATTTGCACAGGATTAACTTGATGTTAAGAACAAATATTTTGTCTTAACAAAATATATACATTCTGCATGGAGTACAGGTTTGTGAAGAGCATTCGAGAGATGGGGCTTTGTGGCTCGATTTTGCGGTATACGGTCGTCCAACAATAGATACTTTTAATAGTGCACAAATAGCAGATATGTTAAAGATGTTACAAAAAAAGAACTTAAAATATTTGAATTTTGATAGATTAGAGACTATCGATGATACTATTTTTAATTATTATATTGGGTTTACTAAAGAGAACTTTTTAACTGTTTTAGAAGAAACCCCTTCCTTAACACACGCTTTTAAGAAACCTAAAAGAGCCCTAGCAATTGTAATGACAAACTGCACACTGGTGATTCCAATGATAGAATAGCAAGCGTCTTTCATGTATCTCCGCAATTTATAAGCAGAGTTATGAAAAAGACACGAAACTGTCTTATTTTAGAATTTGTTACAAAACACTTGGGCTTTGACCATATTTATGGACCAGATTGCGCATTCTTATATAGAGATCAACTTCGTGAGCGAATTTTAAGAATCCCACATATATTATTTGCGGAACCTAACTGTGATCAGTTGATAAGTATTTGTGATGGCACTTATTTTTATATTCAAAAAAGCTCAAACTACAGGTTCCAAAGGCTATCATACAGTTCCCACAAGTACAGAAATCTCTTAAAGATGTTCTTAATAGTAAGTCCTGATGGATATATAATTGAAGCGTTTGGGCCTTATACGGCCACCAAATCCGATGCCACTATTATGGAGGAATTAATAAGCGAGGATGAAGATAACCCTTTCCATTGGTTCTTCGAAAACAAAGATATTTTTATTCTGGATCGAGGATTTCGTGATGTAGTCGAGAAAATGAACGAGGTTGGGTATAAAACCTACCTGCCACTTACAAAAGACGACGACCAACGTCAGCTTACTACCCAACAGGCGAACGAATCTCGCAAAGTGACGTTGTGTCGTTGGGTAGTGGAAACAATCAATGGTCGTTTAAAAAACCAATTTCGTCAACTGAGGTCCCAGTATGTCAATATAGCCGCACCGCATCTAATACAGGAAATAAAAATAGCCGCACCGCATCTAATACAGGAAATAAAAATAGCTTGTGCTTTGTTAAACGCATTCGGAAAGCGGTTGGTAGACAACCGTTGTCAGAAATCAGAGTTATGATACAAAACAATTTCAACCAACGCAGAGCAGCTTTTCAAGCTATAGATGCTGACCACGGCTTTGAGCAGACCTTACCAAGTAGAGCAAGCGAGAAGTTATTACGGTGAACAGGTTAAAGAGAATGGTACATTTTTCACCGAAGTGTATGAAGATTTAGAAATTGATTATAATCTTACCCTATTCGGCATTGTAGCTCTCAATCCTTGGCTCGCAAGAGCTAAAATACATTCGCGACATCAAACCACCAGCATGTATTTCGTTTACATCTTGCTGGAGAATAGTTTACAAGGCAGAAATAAAATCATTGGACACTACTGTAACTGTCTTCGGGGAATGCGAACCCTCGGATGCTGTGCCCGTGTTATGTGCATTATATGGTACATGGCTTGGGCTCGGCATCAAGAAACCCATATTCGACCTCCTGCCGAGTTTTTGGATCATGTAATAAGGGATGCGGACGATGATAATTAATCTTGTATTAGGTGAATTAAAACAAGCACATATATTCTATATCGTGATTGACATGATCTTTATCGTGATGACATTTGTTTTATCGTGATTTCAACACACAACATTTTGATTTGAAGCAACCTGATAGCCCACTCGATGCAAATATGCATGATACGTGTTAGATAGATTATAATTCTTTTTAGTGCAGATTCTGTACGTTAGTATTATTCCTTATTCCGTGATTGTACTTACAGCAATAAATAAATGATTCTTAACATCAATCACATGCCTTTTGTTTTATTTTTAACCAGTAGTTAGGTAGTACAATTATTTTTACTATAGTTGTTATTTTTTGGTACAAGTAGGTACTACATATCTAACTAGCTGCAATACTTACCCACTTAAAAAATGTTTTCAAGCTAAGTGACATGCGACCAACGCGACATGTCGACTGCGTTTCATTATGATGCGCTTTAGTAGAAAAATAATTTATTATAGTAGTAGTTTTCTCGTACTCCTAATAGTAAGTAATGTACCTACTCTCTTCTAATAAACAGTAATAATAATAAATCAACCTGGGAACGATTATTTGGATACAATTTGACGCCTGTAGACACGTAATAAGTCTATTTTTAATGATTGTCGTTGTCCTCATATGTCTATCTTTACCTCCAATTATCTTAGGAACGTGACACTTTGGGGTACTATGCTACTTGACATTATTTGTTCGTCTATGTGTCCTCTATCCATACATACCACTTACATCGTGCGCCGCGATTTTGAAAAAAAATTAAAATGGCGGCAGGTCGCTATGCCAGATCGGTTCAATCCCCTTTAAATTAAATAAACGAACAATAACAAAAACACAACATAAATGAAATTAAAACTACCTATTCTCTAATAACAACTTTATTATTTTCGTCAGCTGGTGCTTAATCAATCGTGTTGATAGATTTTTAATGCAACGCAAAAAGAGGGGTGTAATAAGTTGTGTGTATCTGTGTTTGTCAGTGGCATCATAGCTCCCAAACGAATGAACCGATTTTGATATAGTTTTTTTTGTGTGAAAAGTGACTTGGTCGAGAGTGTTCTTAGCTATGATCTAAAAAAACAGTATAGTGGTAAGTTACATCGCGGGGAAGTTTACGGCGGCTACCTTTTATCCTCGAAAATTAAAGAGTACCTGCGGTAATTAAAAAAACCTTAATCCAAGCGGACGAAGTCGGGGGCGTCATCCAGTTATTAATAATTATTGGGATACATTTGTGTGTATAATAATTAAAAACTAAAACAAACATCATAATATATTTATATGCCTATAACTGCGACCAATTAATTACCTTTGACTGCTATTCAATACTAGAGTTGTTCAAAACTGCTATAAATCCACAGCACTTTACGGACTATGAACTATAAATTTTCAGTATGCTTTTAAATACGCTATGATATAACGCGCTTGTTATAAGAAAGCGTGTGGCCGGCTGGCAGGTGCGTGATATTCATAACGCCGTAGTGTCATGGCGGCTCCTCACATAAAACGTCATCCGCGCTATGGAACAATAGCGCGCTATGATATTGCGCTACGTATTATATTAGTGGTTCGCCCCGAAGAGACCTCGCGGTATCCATAAGATAGTTTTAATTATATATTGACTATATATTTTAACTATATATTTAACTATATAGTAGTTAACTTTTATCTGAACTTAATTTTTATTGGAGAAACTTTTACAGAGCGCCATCTATTAACATCATTGTGAAGTTCTGTTAAAAATACTGAAGCTCATTAAAAATTAAATAATTACGTTTCCTTATAATATTTATCTAATTTTAGTATTTTTTGTTCAAGTACAGGATATAATTCAATTGATTGATCAAGGTTCAGGCTCAGCCTTTCACAAAATTAAGACTTCTGAGGGAGGTTGGACGTTCGAAAATCTCCACTTTGAAAGCCCCCCATTTCGTCAATTTTAGGCGAAAAATTAAAAAAAAAAAATTTTGGACTTTATTCCTAGTTCCTACTTATCTTTAAAATGATATACCGCAACCCTATGTAACGCTATAAAAAATATTTTTCTTCGCATTCGCTTCTATGAGATCCCCCTGGAATAAAGATTTTTAGTATTTTTTAAGCCATATTCGGCTGGAGGCCGTCGGTTTGCATATTAAATTTAAATTTAAAGTACGTTCAGTAATTCAGAAGTTATAAGGCTCTGACAGACGGACGGACGGACAAGTGCAAATTCACTCAAGTAAACTCCGATACCTTCGCTTCGATCGGTCAATTAACCACCTCTATTCAATACCACCCCAACGCCCCCTGTCCTGGACCCGCACTCCCCCCGGAACCCTCCGTCCTGGCTACCTCCCACGCCCTGTAAAAAATCGATATTGCATCACTTAGATACTGCACACGAGCAATAAGAGGCTGTGTAATGTAATTACCTGGGGCCCTATAACGATATACCAGAGTTTGACCAGAGTAGAATTAAATAGGGTAGCATAGATATTAGACACCTACAGGTTTATACTTTACTAGCTGATGCCCGAGACTTCGTCCGCGTGGATTGAGGTTTTTTTGGTTCTCTTTTTGGAACTCTTTAGTTTTCCGGGATAAAAAGTAGCCTGTGTTGTTCCAGACCATAATCTATCTCCGTAAGTACCAAATTTCATCTAGATCTCTTCAGCCGTTCTGGCGCGACTGAGTAACAAACATCCATCCATCCATCCCAATTTTCGCATTTATAATAGGTATTAGTATAGAAGTAAGGATAGGACAGAAAAACGAAGTGTCTTAATTAGCACATTTTTGGAAATCAACCAAGAAACTTTAACAAACTACTTATACTTTTTTTTAAATAGCTATGGCACGGACTTACTGGACGAAACTATATTTTTAAAGTGCAATATTTTTCTTCAGGGAATAAATGTAGCGCGTAAATGGGTCGTGCATTTCTCACCTCAGGCGCGGTGTGTCCTTACCCTAATACTGTATAGCATTTATTTAATGCTATAAGCAGTTGTATTCGGAAACTCAAGACACAAAATATATTAATAAATCATTAATAAATATTCAACATAACTTCGCTCAGCAGCGGCGGCGATAGATTATTTGAAAGTATTCAATGGAGTATTTATTTTTAACTATGGGGTTTAATGTGTCTGTGGCTTCTTTTATAACTAGCATTGTATGTTTTATCTGTCTATATTAGCGGCACGCTATGATGGCCGGTTTGACGTTTGTCCGCTCATGAAGTTCCGTATTAATTGATAACGACTTTGAAGGAAATAATTGTATTACTTTATTGACGATAGTGATGTGCAGAGATTCATAAATTTTATCGAATGTAGTTTTAGGTTTAGGACTCAAAATTTATTTATTAAATTGATTTCTTAAATGTATACAAGTGTAGAAAAATCAGTTTGCACCATTTAAGGGGTGAATGTACTTGTGAATATGAACAATTTTCACTATGTGGACAAACCTCTGAAATCGCAAAAAAATATCAATAAATTTTTAAAAATGGAATCTAATACGATCGTCAAATAGAACTGTTAAATTAATAAGGGAAGATTATGAAAGAGATGTGAAAATAGATAATATTATAGAAAACGAACATATAATTATTAATGTATGTGATGATAGCAGTGACGACAGTGAAAATAGTAGTATGGACGAATCTGATTAATTATGGCCTTTTGTGGCACCTTTTTTGGTATCTTTTGTATTCATATGTTTCTTGTGTGCATATAAAGTATGTATATTCATTTTCGTTCAAATATTCAGTTCGTTCAAATAAATTAAATAAACATATACATTTTTGTTTTATTAAACCTATTTAATCAGGTACAAAAACAAAACTTAATTGTTTTTTGTTCGAGAATAAATTGACATTCCACATCACTATTGTAATGTGTCAAACCGGCCATCATAGCGTGCCGCTAGAGTAAGGTCAGCCAATCATGGTATCGCATAGTAATGGAATCTGTTGCCGCTACAGCGCTTCAACAATTTTGCCACCAAATCCTATCTTCATTCACGCGTGTGCTTTAAAAAAGCGCTAGAAGAGTTAAATTTTTACTAATAACTTCGGAATTTGAATGTTGCACTGCCGTACGTTTTTCGATATTTTGTTGTAAAGTTTTCTCCAAATTGGATTATTTATAGTGGAATTAGTGTTTTTGGTTACTTGGACAGTGTTAGTTATTGAATTCCCGTTAATTTGAGGCATAATGCTGTTAAACAAGTATTTTTCATCACTGAAAACTGCCACCGAGGACGCGTAAGTTTCGAAGATTCAAAATTGTATCTTTTAAATGTTTTAGCAAACGTTTTTAGTATTTTACAGTGATAATTGTTTAGGAAAATCATATTTTCGTTAAATATCGGTAATGAAAAACTCTAAAGCGACGCGAATTTGTGTAATGTACTTAGTAGGTACTAAGTACTGTATTGAAATGGCGGTTTGTTTATGATAAAAAGAAAGGGTAGTTTTTATGTCTAATCTTCCTAAATTGTCCTTCATTGACCCGGGCTGGCATCGCATATAATGGCCTTACTCTGGAGACTAATATTAATTGTTATATCACGTCCTATTTGAATTAAGAGCGAAAACAATATTGAAAACGTAGCTACCTTATCTAATTACACAACTTATTGGGTGCGCGGCTGGTTGAATTCCTTGTATTTATATGGACGACATCACACAGAAAGCGGACTTGAGACGGTTGACGGTTTTTGAGAAAATTCACCCCTAAGAGGTTAAAATGGGGGTTGGAAGTTTGTATGAAAGTCCTTTATTTTTGAAGTTAGAGACACGAAAATTGACAATTAAGATAATAGCTATAAATAATAAAAACCTGTATAAGCAATTTTACGAAAATCTACCCCAATAGGGTTGAAATGGGGGTTCGAAGCTTACATATAAGGGCTCCCAAGTTTTTGAAGTTAGAGACTTTAAAATCGGGATTTAGGTTATTAGTTTAAACTTTGATAAACTGTATAAACAATTTTAGAAAAATCTAGCCCACAGAGGGTTAATGGGGGTTGTAACTTTGTATGAAAGTCCTGTGTTTTTGAAGTTAGAGACTTGAAAATCAGGATTTAGGTTATTCGATTTAAATAATAAAAACCTGTATGAGCAATTTTACGAAAATTCACCCTAAAGGGGGTGAAATGGGGGTGAAAGCTTACGTGAGGTTTTCAAGTTTTTGAAGTTAGATACTTGAAAATCGGCATAAAGGTTATTTGTTTTGAGTAATAATTAAATGCATAAGCAATGTTACGAAAATCTACCCCACAGAGGGTGAAATCAGGGTTGAAAATTTGTATGCAAGTCCACTAGTTTAGCAAAACAACTCGTAGAGACTGCAGGTGTCTAACCAAATAAAGCGAATACGGCAGAATTTCAAGTAAACTATTTAAGTTTTGCGTAAAACACTATTATTTTAATACGACTGCCTGAAAAAATGAGTATATAGTTTTCAGGGTTCATGTATGTATGTATGTATGTGAGTTTGTGTTTTTGTAGTTAGAGACTTGAAAATCAGGATTTAGTTTATTAGTTTTAAGTTATAATAAACTGCATAAGCAATTTTATGATTACTGGATTAATTTGATCCACCCCAAAGGGCGTGAAATAGGGGTTGAAAGCTTGCATGAAGGTTATAAGTTTTTGAAGTTAGCATTAAGGACTTATTAGTCTTAAATAATAAAAACCTGCCGATGCTATATAGCTGCTACAAGTAGGCCTTTCGAGGCGGGAAAATCTCATTCAGAAATCAAAAATCAATAATCTCAAAATCTCATAGGAAATCAGAAAATGTACGCGGACGAAGTCGCGGGCGACCTCTAGAATATTATAAGAGTAGGAGCCTGAAATATTATTTACATTATAGGCAATACATTATAATAGTGTAACTTGAACACTTTAAATTGAATAACTTTGTTTGCAATGATAAGCAGTCAATGTCCTTTGCTGCTTATGAGTGCGAACAAAGTACACAATACACTTTCCCCGGGATGCAACCTCTGGTTCTTCTCAAATGGCATTCAGAACCAGCGGTACATTCACTTGATGATTCAAAAGCACTTGTTAAAGTTTACTTGATTGAAAAACATTTGTACTTTTGAATAGTACCAACTCGGAAGTAATGAGAAAAAATTTCTGTTTCAGGAAACAAAATCACTATGCCAATAGTGGAAACAATGACATGTCTTTTCAAGATGAAGATAATGCGGTAAGTTAAAGCTCTTGTTATCTCATTGCTGAGGCTAACTTCCATGATGTTACCCACTACCCATGTAACTACTCGCTGCCGGCTGATTTTGTAGAGGGCTCCGACCAGGGCGTGTTTGGAACCCTTATAGCTTTAGTTTTAAGATACAGTGGTTTATTATCAGCATCGTGTCTTACATTATTTAAACGTGACGTTCAGAAGGTGTACTGTGTAGGTACCTATTTTGAATATTTATATACTTTCAGTTTGAGTTTGATGATCTTTGAGTATGGGTGTCCTTCCACAGGTTACCCTACTTCTATCTTAGACTAGTGTTTAGCCAGTGATTGGAATAGGTAGTGCAATTTGGAGTGAATGACTTGAAACAATCACTAGTATGCCAACAATAAGTACAATTGCAGGATTCCTGTATAGCGGGTTTATAATCCCGCTTTTACTGTATTATATTTTATCTGCAAGATTTCTCATTTTTATTATCCATGTTGTAAGAACTCTGTTAGGAAACCAGGGATGACCACCCGTTTCGAAACATTGTGTGTAGGTCACGCAAAGCATTAGGTGGTCATGCGCTATATCCTAACAGATGCGTACTGAAGACCATTTATTATGTTTGTGTTGTACCCCCAAATGAAGGTTTCTTTCATCAATTTTAGAAGTTACAAAGTTATTTCTATAGTATAGCAAAGATCAAAGTGATTTTCCACTCATAGTATTTGGCATAATGGTTATTATTCCTTGCTTCTATTGCAGCTGGGCTTGGAGCCGGGGCTGGAGCTGGACATAGATCTGCAGTTGGAGCAGCTGCAGCTGGACTACCTCAAGCTGCAAGAGGAGGAGCTCCAGTGCCGGAAGCGGATGCTACTGTACAAGAAGAAGAATGTGAGTACAGTACAATCTCACTAATCCGGCAATTCAATAGACCGATACGTCCAATATTGCGGCACTTTCCGCCCACGCCTTCCTCGCCACGTACAACAGGCTCTGTCGTCGTCGACCTGCTAACATTAATACAAATACATATATCATATTATTCTCTTTATCAAATTATTTTTTCTTTATAATCCAATAAACCGAACATTACAATAATCCAGCACCCTTCTGGTGTACTATTACTAGTGAGTATTTGACTTCCCTGGCGCTGTGTTGAGCGCTGTTGTCTTATCGTGCGGAGATCCCGGGTTCGATTCCCTGCAGGGTCAATTTAGGAATCGTATGATTTCTGAATTTTCCTTGGTCTGGCCTGGTGGCCGCTAGTCTATATATATAAAAGCGAAAGGTCACTGATTCATCACGATATCTCAGGAACTATAAAGCATACAGATTTGAAATTTGGAAGATAGGTTCCTTCTATGGTGTAGACGGCCGCTAAGAAACGGTTTTGAGAAAATTCACCCCTAAGGGGTTGAAATGGGGGTTAGAAGTTTGTATGAAAGTCCTTTATTTTTGAAGTTAGAGACACGAAAATTGGCAATTAAGTTAATAGCTATAAATAATAAAAACCCATATAAGCAATTTTATGAAAATTCACCCCAAGGAGGGTGTAATGGGGGTTGTAAGTTTGTATGAAAGTCCTATATGTTTGAAGTTAGAGACCTGAAAATCGGCATTTAGGTTATTAAATTTAAATAAATAATAACCTGCATAAGCCATTTTACGAAAATCTACCAAAATAGGGGTGCAATAGGGGTTGGAAGCTTATATGAGGGTTTAAAGTTCTTGATGTTAGAGACTTGAAAATCGGGATTTAGGTTATCAGTGATAAATTATAATAACCTGTATAATCAATTTTACGAAAATCCACCCTAAAGGGTGCGAAATTGGGGTTGGAAGATTGCATGTAGGTTATAAGTTTTTAAAATCGGCATTAAGCTTATTACTTATTAGTTTTAGCCGCTATATGTACCTAGGCTTTTTGCAGCGGGAAAATCTCATAGGAAATCAGAAATTGTACACGGACGAAGTCGCGGGCGACCTCTAGTATATAGATAAAACTATCTTATGGATACCGCGAGGTCTTATAGGACTATTACACAGCACTTTTCACAGGGACTCTTTAGCAGATTCAGTGTAGTGTAATAAAGTTCAGGGAGGAAGGGTCCCGGTCTGCCTAACTGCCTGAGCGCTCTGTAGTGTAATAACATTTAGGGCGGTTAGCGAGCTCAGTCGTCATACGACCAGCTTAGAGAGTAGTTGTCTCTATGGCTTGCGCGTGCATTTTGTCAATATATCGTGTGCTAAAGGAAAGGAAGTTTTGTAGTTCTGATAGACATGTACAAAGAAATGCCTTATTTATGGAGAAAAGAGCATAAAGACTATATGAACTATACTATAAAATAGTATAGTAATTTACTATACCTACTTTATGAACTACTAGCCCGTGACTTCGCCCGCGTGTATTTAGGTTTTTTTGGTTCCCGCGGGAACTCTTTAATTTTCCGGAATAAAAAGTAGCATGTCCTTCTCCAGGACGTAACCTACCGTTGTACCACATTTCATCAAAATTGTTTGAATAGATGGGCCTTGACTTGGCATCCATACTAATATTATAAACGTGATCCACGCGGACAAAGTCGCGGGAATCATCTAGTTTATAATATTCGTATGGATGCTACTTTTTTTGCTTAGATCTTTTTTCGATAGTATGGGTGCCATAAGCAGTGAACGATAATAAACATACTAAGATACACGTCCAACTCTCTTGACGTTCTCTTCAGACTGATTTAGTTCCCGGTGGTAAGTGCAGTGTAATAGCGACGGCAAAACTAACGGCCACGCCAACCCTTTCCACAGGGCCCGGTGAAAAGTGCAATGTAATAGGCCTATCAGTTCGGGGCGAACCACTAGTAATATTAGGTCCTTACATATGAAATTGGCGTTTTGTCGTACTGCCCACTTTGATCTCTAATATCTCCTCTTTGGTTAGGAATTTCAATTTCAAATTTATAAAGCTATTTACTCATGCTTTTGTGTTTTGAAAATCCTAATTCATTTGTTTTTTTCTCTTTTGTTTTTTTCTTTGCATCACTCAGTTTACAAAATGGAAAACTTGGAATATCGCGTTATTTACGAGTACGAGTTCCATCGTGGCACCAGTGCTGCAGAAACGGCTCGAAGGATTAATGATGTGTATGGCGGCGGTGTCGCAAAAGAAATAAACAGTGCGTTTTTGGTTCTAACGTTTTCGTTCTGGAAATTTCGACCTGCAGAACAAGCCCCGTTGACGGCCGGAGACCAAAGTTGATAATGAAGAATTGAAGGCTATTGTGGAAGCGGATACATCGCAAACCACGTCCGAGCTAGCTGCAGGTTGCGGTGTTAGTGATAAAACTGTTTTAATCTACTTGAAGCAAATTGGGAAGGTGAAAAAGCTTGAAAGGTGGGTACCTCATGAATTGAGTGCAGCAAACCGACAACCGCGCGTCGACTGCTGCGTTACATTAATTAAGGGTCTATATACAATCAGGCCGAAGCCAACTGTAGGTATTTAACTCGCTATACTACAGCATATATCTGTACGCATATATAGCACTACGCTCTACGCTCGATTTTATAGCCAACTAACCAATTTTGTTACTTGAAATATTTGATTATTATTTATTTACTACATAATATCTATGCCTCCGTGCCACATTATTGTAGTAAATACTAGCGGACGCGTCCCTGCTTCGCTCGGGTGAAATTTTTAAAAATTCCTTGGGGGTGGAATTTCCAAAAATCCTGAAACACGTGTTCCTTTATATTTAATTGAAAGCCCAAATACCAATTTTCATGGATGTAAACCGAAAAATAAAGAACTTTCATACAAACTTTCATTCCCTATTTCACCCCTTTGCGGGTCGAATTTTCGAAAATGGTAACACATGTACTTCTTCATATTTAACCGAAAGCCCAAATGCTAAGTTTCATGGCTATAACTTGAAAAATGAAGGACTTTCATACAAACTTTCAACCCCTATTTTACCCCTATGGGGGTAAAATATTCAAAAATTTTGAAACACTAATTTCTTTATTTAAAACCAAAAGCCTAAATACCAACTTTCAGGGCTATAATTTTAAATTTGAAGGATTTTCATGCAAACTTTCAACCCGTATTTTACCCCTTTGGGGGTGGAATTTTGAAAAACAGTCATACACGTACTTCTTTATTTTTTACCAAAAGCTGAAACACCAAGTTTCATTTATATAACTTGATGAA
Source organism: Erebia palarica (assembly GCA_964035005.1). Classification (NCBI taxonomy): domain Eukaryota; kingdom Metazoa; phylum Arthropoda; class Insecta; order Lepidoptera; family Nymphalidae; genus Erebia; species Erebia palarica. The sequence goes on along the minus strand of OZ035993.1, from coordinate 14,574,755 downwards.
GATGATGGACTTTCATACAAACTTTCAGCCCCTTGATTTGAAAAATCTTTCCTTAGTGAGCGCCGACATCATAGAAGCAACCTACTGTCAACCCCAGTGGCTTGGTTAGGCTGTGCGTGGATAGCCAGTCAGGACAAACGATTTTATATACATATATAGAAAAAAGATTGACATATTAATATTATAAATGCGAAAGTGTGATTGTTTGTTGGTTTGTCCTTTAATCACGCCGCAACGGAGCAATGGAACGACGTGATTTTTGGTATGGGTATAGTTGAGAACCTGGAGAGTGACATAGGCTACTTACTGTTTATCCTGGAAAATTAAGGAGTTCTCGTGAAAATAAAAAAAAACTTAAACCGCGCGGACGAAGTCGCGGGCATCAGCTAGTAGACTATAGATATAAATAGATTAGGCGCCCGATCATTCACAAACGCTAGGTACAGTGTTCATGCATGTACCTATAGTAGTACTTTATAGTAGCATAGTAGTACTTATATATGTCACCGTAAGATTGTAAAAACCGTTAGATTATAATCTAACTCGCGAAATTCTAAACTGTCGAAAGATTACAATTTAACGCATTATCTTCCGGTAGATTGTAATCTGATAGGTATTTAAACCCGATAAAACCTAAGTGTCCGGCCTGCGGCCGGGCACTACTTGGTTATTTATGTCGAACCCTAACCTAACCTACAAGAAAGAGACAAGTAAACGTAAATAAAATGAATATTTCAAAAATTTACACTCAGAACATTGAACAGTTTACAATCTTTCGACAGTTTAGAATTTCGCGAGTTAGATTATAATCTAACGGTTTTTACAATCTTACGGTGACATATATATAGTATATTATTTTATGTAAGTATGGTAGGTATATTATAGCTGAAAAAAGTGTGCGATAACGTCATCATCAAAATTTAGGATATTGTCAATACTCACGAGTCACAACATTCTATCACTGAGCGGTTTTCGGAGCTGTTTCGAGTACGGACTTAGTTGACTTTAGAGTCATTTTTAGGGTTCTCTTGTCAGCGCCGTATTAGCATTTTTCGATATTGGACCGATTTCATTCAAAATGCATATCTGGAGTTTCCCAGGATCACAAAACAGGAAACTGTTACTAAAATATTACCGATGGAACGCCATATATCGATTTTGAATGAAATCGGTACTACAACAAAGAATTGTATGGCGCTGGCTTTTTTTAATTTTGGTAACAGATTCCTGTTTTGTGATCCCAGATATCGATTTGAACGAAATCGGTACAATAACAAAGAATTTCAATATGCGTGATATTGATTCGAGCTCGCTTTCGAATTTCGTATTTCTTTCTGTTTTCCCGGTAGTACAACCAATTTAGATTGTACTACCGGGAAAAATCATTTGGTTGTAGGAAAACAACCACTAAAATTTCAGTGTGTAGATGCGGTTTTTAGGGTTCAGGACCCAAAGGGTGTCAATGGCGTGGCCGCTCTGCGAAATGTAAAAGGCACAGATAGATGGGCGCATACACAATAAATGTTCAGTTATGTAATACTTATAACGTGTTAGATATTTTACACCGGTAGAAGGAATTTCATCATTCAGGCGGGTAGTTTCCGTTTTTTTTTTGTATCTTCTATCTTTCTATTAGTAGTTTGTGAACAAACTACTAATAGTAATTTTATATTTATTTATCTATTTTACAAATGTTTATAATCTACAGTGTCGACCAACGAAATTTTGTAAATTGTTAAATCTAGTACGATGATACGGAATCCTTAGCTGGTTTTTGTTTTAGATATGTGTAGCATCTGAGAAGGTTATAATATTAAATAGTTAGTCCACCACACTTGAAAACAAAATAATCTGAAAAAATACTGGATAAAGATGCAATTTTTGATTTAGATTGGAAAGATAGCTTCTGAGAAGCTATACGTCTTCTGTTGAGTTTCTTGCCTAAAAATAAAAATGATGTTGGGTAACAAGTAACAGTTGTAAATCAAAGATTGTAAATATAATAAACTCGCCGGCATATTTAGTAATACCTACTAATGTATCTATACTATAATTTTACAATCAATGGTCCCTAAAACTCCATGGCTTAGAAGTGCAGTAGCCTGCAGGCTGCGACCTGTGGAGCTGGGACCTGGAGTTCAATTATATAGCCTCTGCTTATTACCCATAATATTTATACATGTAGAATGTAGAACAGCTATTATAGAGGTGTCACATATAAAACTAAATGGTACGGAACCCTTCGTGTCCGACTCGCACTTGACCGGTTTTTATTTTATTGTGTGTATATGTCACCGGCAGGCACTACTTGATTATTTATGTCGAACCCTAACCTAACCTACAAGAAAGAGACAAGAAAACGTAAATAAAATGAATATTTCAAAAACTGACACTCAGAACATTGAACAGTTTACAATCTTTCGACAGTTTAGAATTTCGCGAGTTAGATTATAATCTAACGGTTATGCAATCTTACGGTGACATATATGTCATTGTAACGAACGATTGGTTTTTGCAATCTTGCGGTGACACATAAAATAAAAATGTAATCAATCATTCTCATTCACACGATTCATGTGATATCTACTGCCCGCTGACAGACAGACAGTCAGACAGACGGACAGAAAGTCTTACTAATAGGGTCCCGGTGGCATACTCAGGGTACGGTACCCTAAAAAAGAATAATCGTAAAATACCTGTAAAAATAGTAAAGACTGACGTAGCTGCCGCGGCAGGGCCAGGGTTGCCAAATTTGGTTTTTAAAACTACCGAACAAGGACGAGACTGAGTTGAAAGAAACAAAAACCACTAATAATTATTTTACGCATGATTTTATAACATTACACACAGTAGGCGTTAAAAGCTACAGATATGCATAATTTTGCCTTCACCATGTCTCCGCTTGATTTGAAATTAAAAATCACAAATGGTTGACCTGCGCAGCGCTCACGTTTCAACACGATGCGAAAGAAAGAGATGGAAAACGTCACGATCCGCAAATGCAGCGAGCGCGTGCGCGAGTCGCGACAAATCTGATACTACATTAGGGTGAAACTGAATAAACCAAACCACTCATACGGTATTTTTGTTTTATACTGAGCTAAAATACCGAACACCTGGCAACCCTGGGCACGTTACTACTTAGCGCGTCGCCCGTGGTAGGAGCAAAACGAACTCTACTGAGTGGAATCTCAGATAAAATATAACTATAGATGGAGCCATATTGTGACTGATAGACCGAGATAGCTTATGCCTTTACACCCTTGTAAGAAAGTGACGGATTCATGTTTTTATCCCCGTCACCCGGTTTTTTTTATGTATCACAATTTGAAAATATATTTCATGTATTTTACATGAACTGTATTTTCAGTTTCAGAAATATGCTAATCAAGTTCTTATTTGTATGAAATTGAGTTGAAATTTAAAGAATGTGTAGCAGCAGTACTTATCGAAACTTAACTTATAGAAAAATGTGCGTTTTTATCATAAATGAAAAAGTTGGGAAATCGAAATTGACTCAGATAATTTGAAGTTTATTTTTTAAAAGGAATGAGGATAAATTTTATATGTATAATTTTATGTGTAACCTTTTATTGTGCCAGCTGGCCCACCATTTCTGTACCCAACCAAAACATCGACATCCTGTCGGGGTAAATTGTGTATGTGTGAGTTTAGCGATACTGCTTCCCAGAGAAAATTAACTGTGTTCGCCCTCTATATTCTTCCTTTGTTCTGTGGCGTTGACCGCAACCTGCATACCTACTACTTAGTATTCCTAGTAACGTAATCATACTAATATTATAAATGCGAGTGTTTTTGTTTGTTGGTTTGTTGATTTGTTGGTTTGTCCTTCAATCACGCCGCAACGGAGCAACGGATCGACGTGATTTTTGGTAAAGTCTGTTCCAAGCTGCAGACATTATTTTATTATTGCTTTTTTTTATTATTCTGCTTTTGTTAACTAAATGTTTTTCTATTCTAAGAATAAAAAATAGAATACCTACTATTTTATTTATCCTTATGGTTATTGTGATAAAATACGAATATAAATGTATCGATGTAATATGCGAAATTCTCCTATATCTGTACGGTGTAGGCGGCGAGGTTTGATGCCACGGCGGTGCCTTTGACAAAATGCGGCACGTGCCGAGGCGGAGCAGTCAATGGCGACCATATCTAAACGAACAGACTTTATAGGTATAGTTGAGGACCTGGAGAGTGACATAGGCTACTTTTTATCCCGGAAAATTAAGGAGTTCCCGCGGAATTAAAAAAACTTAAACCACGCGGACGAAGTCGCGTGCATCAGCTAGTCTTACTAATAATAATTTGTGAAAGGATTTTTTAAAAAAATCAACTTGAAGAGTTCAACCGATTGAGCTGATATTTTAAATAAGTAGGTACACATGTAACTTCACGGATGAACTCATGATGGAGCTAGGAGGTGGTCGCAGGAACTCCTCAAATAGGTACTCATCATAACTCCTTCGTGTTTGGGCTCATTGGATTTGCCTTACCAAGTAGGTACGAGGTACTAAAGACCTAGAATGTAGCTGGTGTCCAGGGTCTCATGATGGAATCGGGAGTTGGTCGCAGGAACTCCTCAAATACTCATCATAACTCCTTCGTGTTTGGGCTCATTGGATTTGCCTTACCAAGTAGGTACTAGGTACTAAAGACCTAGAATGTAGCTGTCTCCAGGGTCTCATGATGGAATCGGGAGTTGGTCGCAGGAACTCCTCAAATACTCATTATAACTCCTTCGTGTTTGGGCTCATTGGACTTGCCTTACCAAGTAGGTACTAGGAACTAAAGACCTAGAATGTAGCTGGTGTCTAGGGTCTCATGATGGAATCGGGAGATGGTCGCAGGAACTCGGTTGATTAAGTTGTTTGGTTCAGAAATGTTTATGGAACCATTTCGTGAACTTCGATCTATTACGAAAATGGGTTTGGAAATCTCGTAGAAATCGGTATACCTAGGTGCTTACTTTTGAAAGAAAAAACAAGTAGAATTCAGGATCTCCTACTTTTTTGAATTCTGTCCGAAATAAACGGAAATTAAATTGTATGTAACTTTTCCAAATAAAATTTACATTAAATTATGGCATAGTACTTACTTTTAATAATAATATCATTTTTTTCCATCCGCAGTATACAAAACTGGACTCACGTAATCGTAATTTTTTTCTTGGAAAAAAGTGTTACACCCATCCGTTCACGAGCGCGTTTCAGCGCAAACTGAGGCGAAAAATCAAGTGCTCGGATATTTTCCCTAGAAAAATGTATGAAGAAATTATGGTGGGACGGATAAATGACTACGTACTTTATTTGGATGCACAATGTGATATTGTTTAGATAGAGGACTATATATGCCATCATTTTTTAATAAATTACAAATTAAAATATGCAGCGGATACATAGATGGATGGGGGTTCCTCAACAGACCCCATTTTTCGTCATTTTCTGCAGTTCTTGCGTTCGTAGAAACGTATTTATTCCGAAAATTTGTATGGGAGTGTGCATTTTTTATGGGGTCTAACTAGAGATGAATACATTACCTTTAATTTAATACCATAATATCCCAACAGCTGTTATTCCATTTATCTATAAATCGTACCTGAAATAGTATCATATCCGTATAAGGGGCCTTAACCGGCACAATAATGAAGGGATTTTAAATCTTTAAATCGAATTATTACCTGTGATGAAAAGTGGATCCTGTACGATAATTGGAAACTCTGGCGAACCAGCCAAATCCTGACCCAAGCGAAAATTGACTCAAAAAATATAACTTGTGAGCGTTTGGTAGACTAGTCCCGGTGTCGTTCACTACAGCTTTCTTAAATCTGGCCAGACGATTACGGAGGATGTCTTTTGTCAGCAACTGCAAACCATGATGGAAAAGCTAGCTGCTAAACAACCGAGGCTGGTCAATCGCTCTTGGCCACTGCTGCCTCAGGACAACGCTAGACCACACACTGGACAACAGACGGCTACCAAATTAGAGGAGCTTCAATTGGAATGTCTAAGACATCCACCGTACTCCCCGGACCTTGCTCCAACAGATTACCATTTTTTATCGAAATTTGGAAAACTTCTTGCAAGGGAAAAAATTCGACTCCGAGGGGGCAGTCCAAAGCGCCTTCAAAGATTTTATTGATTCCCGTCCGAATGGTTCTTTTAGTAAAGGGATCAATGAACTACCTATGAGATGGCAAAAGTGCATAGATAGCAATGGTACATACTTTGATTAAATAAATATATTATATTTAAAAAAATCGACTTTTATGTTCCTCCCTTACAAAACGCCAATTTCATATGTATTGACCTAATATTAGTATAGTATAGATGTATGTATATTGTTTCAGAGTCTGTCGAAACCTATCGCCCACCGCTGCATCCTACCCGATGGCAGGATTGTCGTGCGCAATATCAATGACCGGTAACTATTGCATATTCACTTATAGTCTAGGGCTCTAAGCAATGGGACAGTCCGTTGTATGGAGAACGCCGCATTAAATCCTCAGTCGATGAAACTTGGCTGAGTTTTATTTAGTATTGGATGATCCAAAACTTACACAAAAATATCCAACTAAAAAAAACCGGTAGTTTGGTATTTACACCTAAAACTTAATATTTTTGACTGAATATTTTCTCGATTTCTTTTTTTTTTAAATAATAGTAGGTAGTATATTTACACTCAAAACGGAAATAACAAATGAAATTATCATGCAGAACATCGATATTTAAACCGATTGTATTATCAAATCTACACTGCGTTTAGGCGATAATGTACCTTCCTGCTTTAATAATTGGGTATAGCATAAAAATACCTTTCTTCCTTTCTGATTTTTTATTGGATATTTATAATATACGTTTATCATACTATAAAGTTTCGTCGCCTGAAGAATTATTGTTGGGGTCAACTAGCTTTATTGCCTAGACTATTACTGTAATTGCTAATTTGCTTGTCGGCTCTCCTCAGTAGAATTTTCTTTCCGAACCAATGGTTGAGTCAATACATGACGTAACGGAGATGCACACCTGTATGTCCTACGTATAATAAATAAATTCAGTATTGAGTCACTGAGTACATCATATATCAACATTTCCAGATTGATTAGTAACTAATGACTAGTGTTTCTAGTTGAGGGACGAGTGGCCTAGTTGGGACAACGCATATCAGTCGATTGCGATTGTTAAGCAACGTTGACCCAAGTCGGTAACTGGATGGGTAACCGCATTTGGAAATTTAAATATGGCCTTTTCGTTTCTTCCATGCCTTGGAGAGCACAATAAGCAGTCGGTCTCGGTTATTATCTCTAACATCTGATAATAATCGTAACAAAAACCTAAGAGTTTAATTCTCTTAGTCGAGTCGTATGCGAAAGGACGTGGAACCCACCGTATAATTATCCCAAGAAAACTCCTATTATTTCATTAATGGAAAGGGGTTACGACGCTCAGTAATGAGGAATACGACGCGAAGAGAGAGACTAGCGTTTCATTGTTGGGTTTGTTTCTTTGTTTCATATTTTGGCACTTACCCGTTGTCTTAGGTGAGCGACAGAAGCGACGTGACGCGAGACGACGCCATAGAATATGACAAACTCGTCTACGCGACAACGTAGGATACGTGAAGGGTCAGCTGCTGTTTGATACTGTCGCGTCGCGTCGTATCGAGCCGCGGTGTCGCGTTTGTCGCTCACGTAGGACAAGAGTAAAACTCAATCGTATATTTGTCACATGTAATATATTAATCATCGTTATACAATAAAACAGCCAGCATATCGGAACTTTTATTAATTATTATAAACGGTGAGTGGAATATACTTCTAATATATATGTCACCGTAAGATTGTAATGACCGTTAGATTATAATATACCTCGCGAGATTAGGAACTGTCGAAAGATTGTGAACCGAACAAACTGCTTACAATTTAACGCATTATTTTTCGGTAGATTATAATCCATCGAAGTGAAACTGCTAAATTACAATCTGTCCCGCGTTAAATTCGTCAACTGTCCGAAGACTGTCCCTGATTGGTCGGTCTTACAGTAGGCCGTTTTGTGTCCATAGAGTTAGGAATGAAACAGAGGTGTCAGTCAAATAAAATAAATGAACTTCAAGAATTGTGACATAAAGTATTTATTTATTATTTAGTAGGTAATCAATAATTCTTACATAACATGGTTTTTACACAAATTTAGGAATATTGAAACCGCAAATATTGGCACCACATATTTATGTTCCAAAGCGTGAACAATTTTGTCTCGACGTCCATGTCCAGTGGCAATATGTGCGTCGAGTATCGTTTGATAATACTCTTCCGTTGGAATTATTTGTACTACAGGATCTGAGATATCCTTTCTCTTAATTATTAAAATTTTCTGGTTCCCAATATTCATTACATCGTATTTTCTTGCATGATGGTACTGCGTGTTTGTTGGTCGCCTACCTTAAGATTTTATTATGTTGTACTTCTCTAACAATTTTATCACACTTTGTATTCTTTGATTTGTCCATTAAAATTTTTTACTATTTTTATAATGCCCGCTGTAATAGTTTTGCAACTCTATGGTAAATTCACCCTGATTAACAATAACTGGTATTTCTGAGTATTGTTGATGGATAAGCTCAATATCCGACATTGTAAATGTTATCAAATGAGATCACATAGGTTCACGCGCATAAAAAATATTAAAACACGGAAAATATCCGGAATTTAAGGCTATGTTCGGTGATTAATACTAACTTATTTATCATTCAAACTGCACTTCTTTGGTTAATCACAGATTAATTTTAGTTCCACAACAATTTTATATAACTAATTCTAAAGCTGTGAGTTATTTTCAACACGAAATCAATTTACAATCACCAAAACACTGTTTGTTTACTTTCGACAACAAATGAATTATCAAATGAATATGGCGGCGCACGGCATATTCCGGTCAACCAATCAGCGCGCGAGGTGCGTTCCGTCGCACAATTTGACGGTTTCACTTCGATGGATTCTAATCTACCGAAAGTTAATGCGTTAAATTGTAAGCAGTATTTTACGGTTCACAATATTTCGACAGTTTATAATCCCGCGAATTATATTATAATCTAACGGTTTTTACAATCTTACGGTGACATATACATATAATACTAGCAGATTTGCCCGCGACTTCGTCCGCGTGAAATAAGTTTTTTTAAATTCCCACGGGAACTCCCTAATTTTTCGGGATTGACATGATTATGACACTCACAAATAATGTGGCTTTCTATTGTTACCAGAATTTTCAAAATTGGTTCAGTAGATCCAGAGATTACCCCCTACAGCGTCAAAAACTCACAAACTTTACCTCTTTATAAAATTAGTATAGATACTACTAATACATATAAATAATATATGGATTATACTAATAATAAATAATAATTTCTACTGAGGTAGAACATATTTAAGACTAATAATAATTAATTCACCCCTGCCACACTATGTGAGGGACGAGTGATCTAGTTGCGACAATTACGCATATCAGTCGATTGCGCTTGTTTAGCAACTTTGACCCAAGTCGGTAACTGGATGGGTGACCGAATTTGGCCTTATCGTTTCCTCCGTGCCTCGGAGAGCACGTTAAGCTGTCGGTCCCGGTTATTTTTACTTTCATCTGATAAACAAACACCTAAGAGTTTTAGTCGATTCGTATTCCGGAAGGACGTGGGAGTCCACCGCATTTGAGATAATCCCAAGAAAAGTACCATTACCACCAAGATCCCCAGCGATGAGGAATACGACGCAGAGAAAGACTACGATAAGCTACGCTACGATATATAATTTTCCTTCTTGTAACGTAGTGTGCACTTTGTTACAAGAAGGAAAATTATGTAGCGCAACCATTTTTGTTTTAGTCCAATTTTTTTTTTGTGGATTTTGAAAACCAGTGCAGGGGTGATCCAAATACCTGAAAACATGTCTACTCGTACATCAGATAAACTTGCTAAGTTTCAAATCTCAGCTTTTCAGGTTGTGCATATGATAGATCAGTCAGTCGGGACAAGTCTTAGTCAAAAGTAGTTTCAAAGTTGCTACCAACTTGGTCTGAGAAACTCATTCAGATATTTTAAACTTTTTTGGAAAGCAAATTATTTATGATTATGATTTACTAGATGGATTAAGTAGTTTATTCAAAGTTTCTACTAACTTACCAAGTTGGTCTGAGAAACTCAGCCGGATGTGTTTAATCTTTTACTAGATGGATTGAGTAGTTTATTCAAAGTCTGAGAATACTGTTTAATTTTCCGCTATAAAATGCAGCCCATGTGTCAAGTCAAGGTATAAGCTAACTAAATTCTAAATTTCACCCAAAATGGCTACTGAGCCATTGCATTGATGACTGCATCGTAACGTGAAGGAGTTAAAAGAGTAATTGTCGGCTCTTCTCAGTAGAATAGATTTTTGAACCTGTGGTAGTCTTGACTTATCATAATTGACTCAAGTTGTCCTGCGTGAAATAAATAAATCATTTATCATTTTTATAAGTGTCATTTAAAAAACATTCAGTATCATTTGTAAAATTAGTAAAATTATTTATCACCATACTTACCACCACTACACTAGCGGCACGCTATGATGGCCGGTTTGACACATTACAATAGTGATGTGGAATGTCAATTTATTCTCGAACAAAAAACAATTAAGTTTTGTTTTTGTACCTGATTAAATAGGTTTAATAAAACAAAAATGTATATGTTTATTTAATTTATTTGAACGAACTGAATATTTGAACGAAAATGAATATACATACTTTATATGCACACAAGAAACATATGAATACAAAAGATACCAAAAAAGGTGCCACAAAAGGCCATAATTAATCAGATTCGTCCATACTACTATTTTCACTGTCGTCACTGCTATCATCACATACATTAATAATTATATGTTCGTTTTCTATAATATTATCTATTTTCACATCTCTTTCATAATCTTCCCTTATTAATTTAACAGTTCTATTCACAACCTTTTCCCAGTCTCCTTTAGTCACATGTTCACAAGCTTCTTCTAATAATTTTAGCATTTTTTTTGTGGTAAATGGGGGTTCTGTATTGCGTCTTGCAGCATATCCCTTAATTTGAGCCCACACCAACTCAATCGCATTATACTCACAATGGTAAGGCGGTAACCGTATAACTCTGTGCCCATGTTCTAATGCTATTTCGTCAATGACGTATCGGATCTTGGTTGGTTTGTTTTCTTTTAAAAGACGTACTAATTCCGCTTTTAACATATTCATGTTTGCATCTACGCCATTTTTACGAAGCCATGCGACGATATCAGCTTTCTTTTGGGATTGGGCAGGTGGCTTGTCAATTTGCATCGAGTGGTATGGGGCGTTGTCCATAATTATAATAGATGGTTCAGGGAGGCTACACAACATTGAGGTAAACCATTCAGTAAACTTTTCTCCATTCATGTCTTCATGATAGTCTCCAGTGGTTTTTGACGCAAAAGCCATGAGAGAACCTTCGACAAACCCGTTGATGGTTCCGGCGTGACAAATTATAAGTCGCGATCCTTTTCCTACAGGAACTTTGGAAGTAGATGCTGCTGTGTCATCGTTCCAAGAACGGCCTACAGTATGGTTAGCATTAAGCCATGTTTCATCCAAGAACACAACATTTTGTCAATTTTTGATTTCTTTCACTTGCCGTAAAAAAGTATACCTTGCCATCGCTATATCAAATCTTTCCATCAATATTTTGCGTTTGTTACATTTTTTGTATCGAAATCCAATGGTCTTCAAAATCTTCGTTAAAGAACTTTCCCCACCGAAGAATAATCCAGCTTCCTTCAGTGAATGCACCAACTTTTTTCTTGTTGGATACTCCTTCTGTAAATAGTAGCCGTAAACATGTCTTCGGATAGCATCGGCATCAAAGCTATCGATGCCTACGACTGGTTTTGCTCGTTTTCTCTTTTTTGGTGTGTGAAGTTTATTTTCTTCTGTGCCAGTCTCGCCATATTTTTTTTTAGTTATCCGTCTAACAGTTCGTTGTCCAATATTAAGCGCATCAGCTACGCGTTCAACCACTGACGTTATAGGTAAAATTGGCCCTCCATTTTGAGCTTCACGATCGAAATAGTTACGAAGGCGTATTACGAACTCACGTGTCTGACTATTTAGAACAGTTCTCTGCGTACGTTCGGTCATATCGACGAAATCCACAACAAAGGGCTTGAACAGAGTCCAAATTAACGAGCAAGGGTCAACAGTAATGCAGTATCAATATTTGAAATCCAAAGCCAGGTCAAAACTATATCACAATCGCATTGCACTGACAGTTTATACTTTTCGAAGCAACGTCAATTCGAAACTGCTTTGTTTTGCATTGAGCATTGACGCGAGTTTGCCGGAGGTAGTAGTTGTGCTAGCCAGCGATCCTATGTGACGATCGTATTAGATTCCATTTTTAAAAATTTATTGATATTTTTTTGCGATTTCAGAGGTTTGTCCACATAGTGAAAATTGTTCATATTCACAAGTACATTCACCCCTTAAATGGTGCAAACTGATTTTTCTACACTTGTATACATTTAAGAAATCAATTTAATAAATAAATTTTGAGTCCTAAACCTAAAACTACATTCGATAAAATTTATGAATCTCTGCACATCACTATCGTCAATAAAGTAATACAATTATTTCCTTCAAAGTCGTTATCAATTAATACGGAACTTCATGAGCGGACAAACGTCAAACCGGCCATCATAGCGTGCCGCTAGTTTAGCACCATATCACAACATTACTTGACAAGTCTTCAAGACCTTTTATATTATTACTAGCTGATGCCCGCGACTTCGTTTAAGTTTTTTGATTCCCGCAAGAACTCCTTAATTTTCCGGCATAAAAAGTAGCATATCTCCAGGTCCTCATCTATAACCATGCCAAAAATCACGTTACGAAACCCACGAACATTTTGTATGGGAAAACCAAGGGAAAATGGTTTTATTTTTATTTTATTTTTTCGACAATTTTCACATGTTTTAATAGTTATTCCGCTATTCGGGACGGAGACAAATACAACAAATCAAAAACCATGAAATCGGTCCAACCGTTCTAGAGTTACAAGTATTCGAACAAACCCGACTTTGTTTTATATGTTAAGATTTAAGTACTAGATGATTTGTTGTACCTGTTGTATGTTATGTTACTGTATGTTTTTCAAAATAAAAATAAAAATAATAGGCTATGTCCTTCTCCGGGATGTAACCTATCTCTATACCAAATTTCATCAAAATAGGTTGAAAACCTGGACCGTTAATAGTGGAGCAGACAGACAGACGACACAATTTCGCTTTTATAATATGAGTATGGATATAAAATTTTTAAAAATTTGTGTCATAAGTTTTTCTTCCACAGATCTGATCAACCGGACAGCACTTTCAAGTCTGGTGGTGGGGATTCGGTGAGTTTACATTTTTTTCAATTTGAATACATTCCATTGCGAGTCCTTTCTAATTAATGCAAACCAGCTGGCCTCCCTCTGTAGGTTCGTTTTCCAATGTTCCCATTGCAACGTCAGTAATACTCTGCGTGGAACCTTATAAAATACGGTATGTGTCACTAAGACACTAAATATGAATTACTACAGTGAGTCTGTTTTAATGTATATGTCACCGTAAGATTGTAAAAACCGTAAGATTATAATCTAACTCGCGAAATTGCAAACTGTCGAAAGATTACAATGCAGGCCGGGCACTACCTGATTATTTATGTCGAACCCTAACCTACAAAAAACAGACAAGAAAACGTAAATACAATGAATATTTCAAAAATTGACAGTCGGAACATTTAACGGTTTACAATCTTTCCGACAGTTTACAATTTCGCGAGTTAGATTATAATCTAACGGTTTTTATAATCTTGCGGTGACATATACATTTCATATACATTCATATTTCGTGAATTCTGCGGTTAATAAACCGCAGAATTCACAATAGTGTTGAAGTTAGAATGAAGCAAATTTTTTAACATTAACAAATACATTGTAAAGCAAAGTAAAACATTTACCACTAGTGGCACCCTCTAACCTGACTGTTACCTTACTAGAAAAATTTAAACAAAAGCCTTATATTAATTCAAAAACTGTCTAAACGTCAAATTTAGTAATCAATTTAGCATTTGTCAAATACAAGGCGAACCGAACGCTTGGCCATCTTAAAATGCTAAAGCGAAGCGAATTTCTATATGACAAGATTTAAGCGACACCGTACATTTCAAAATAAAAACCCTTCGCCACGCGATCGGTTAGCCTTGTGTGTTTGAGAAGAGATATTAAATTTTAACTAATTTAATTTCGTGGTGCGATTCTTCTAGGAATAAGATTGCATGTCCTATTAGAGCCTCGAAACCTCGCACTAGAATAAGCAGGTATGGCAATATCTGCTTATTCTAGTGCGAGGTTTCGGTTTTGGCTAGATGTTATTAATCGCCAATAGTCAAATAGTATAAAAAAAGATATTATAGGTCCGTTTACTACCTTCCAGATGATTATGAATTACTTTTGAGCATGTTTTTTATTATATAAATACTGAAATTATTAATTGGGGTGACCGTGAATTTTGAATTTTCTGTGTTTAGTGTGTGAGCTTAGTTAGGAGTTAGGACCACACAAGAAATTTATGCATTGACATTCACAAAACACATCTCGTAAGTTCATGTAGTCCGAGCCAAAAGTCTTTTTCGTTTCTGGGTTATCAACTGATTTGCCAAATTTTGACTTAACGTTCATTTGTTAATGTTCTTTTTAACCATTATTATATTTATAGCCTAATCAACAATAAGCCACTACTCGTTATCACCACATCAAAGGAAAGGTTCTAACACATAGTATTCACAGTTTATGTATGTATATATTTTACACATGGTACGAAGTACTGCATGGGTTTGACTTCGCTTAGAAAACGTGAGCACTGACAACAGTGGAACAATTTGTCGACAGAGGGCGTTAAACTCGCGTTCCTGTGACCAGAGAGCGTGGACCGAACCAGAAACCTTGGGGAGTTCCACCGCATCCACTTGCGTTCTGTGCTCAGAAGACAGAAGTGTCGCGACCAAAGATAAGTCTATAAAGCATGACAAGTCGCCCGACAAATACGTAAAATCCATTAGCACAGTAACTAAGTCAGTAGATTTGAGTAAAACTGATAAAAAGTCAGAGTATTCGAAGTACAGCAGAACGACAGAGGTCACTAGATCCATTATAAGTAAGTCGGATTGTAGCAAAGTAAGCGAGACTGTAACAAAACAATCAGATGTAACTAGTAAGAGAATTACTAAACTAGGTAGAAAGAGTGAAGTTACGTGCGATTGTAAGTATAGCGACTTCTGTAGCGACAGCGACGATGAGGCAGATGAGACAAACAGACTTATAATTCTAAGAAATGCTGATTACATGGATATAGTAGATGAGAATTTAAAAATTGTCATTGCACTCTCAGGTTACCCTAAATCGAAGATGCGGCTGAAACAAATGGAACTTTTCCAACGATCTCTGAATGGTGTTATTGATATGCAACTAAAAGCAGGTCTAATGAAGCAAACTCCACAGTTTGTAGACTATTATCTGAATAGAGGTGCCATTGTATGCATTTGCAAGGATGTCGAGAGTAGAGATTGGATGGTAAGGATATCCCCTGGCTTGCAGGAACGCATGTTTGACAACCTGATTTTGCTTAAAGCGAAAGTTAAAAGGTTGTGCTTGGCTGTAATAAAGATTCCTAAATCTTGTTGGCCGGCAACTGCTTATGACGCATTCAAACTCTTGCAGTACTTTAACCCAACATTAAAGACTAATTTGTGGAAAATTTACGCTCAAAAAGTGGTGGACGACGTAGAAATTACGTCTTTCCTTGTAGATAGGGTATCTGGAGAAATCATTCGTGGACCTAATTTCAAAAATGTCATAGACTACAACCAAATGGAGTTTGAACTAACTGGTTATACTGAAATTTATTGTGAATGCTTCCTTTCGGATATGGATGAAGATTTGTCTAGCGTTGCCTCAAGAGTTAAACTGTTAGAGAAATTGCGATCCACTGATGTAACGCCGAGGAATAAAACTGAAAATGTCAACGAAAAGTTTGAGCACTCTGAGATTAATGTCAATGTTAAAGAAACTACTGAAAAAGTTATTAAAACAGCACGGAATCAAAAAGTGAAAGATGAAATTGAAGACGTTAAAGTGGATTTGGAATCCTTGAATGCTAAAAATACGTCGAATGATGTCAAATCAACTTTTACAGATGATACTAAAGAGGTTTTTGTATGGAAAGCCAATAATAAAATTCATGAGGAACCTGAAATTCAAAAAGCCAAAGAAAATGAATCTGAAGTTGAACTTAACGAAGCCAGTACTTCTGTAGCAGCAGTTTCAGACGTAACCGAATCCATTATAGAAAGTAGTGAGAACCTAGTTATTGGTAGAAATTGTAACTTAAACATTGATAGTAATAGAGGTATCGCTTATCATAGGCGTACGAATTACTTGCATGTAGAAAACGAACTTAAAATGGCGATAGTATTAGAAGGTTACTCGCAAAATAAGTTAGAAGGCACCCATATAAGGAGACTCAAACATTTGTTCAAAGAATATTTGCACAAAGATATGAAGATGCAACGTTTTGCAAATATGATTATCCCTAAATTCCAAGACATTTACTTGTCGAACGGAGCTGTGATATACATTTGTGATAGTTTAGAAACTATAGACTATTTGAGAGAAATTCTGCCTAAGTTTGTTTTAAATACAGGTTTAAAACTAACATTTAGAGATATTAGACATTTAGTAAGGTACACTAGGATAGTTATGAGGTTGCCGAAAGAGCTCGCCCATGTAGAATCTCGTGATATTTTGCTCAAGCTTCAAGAAAAATACCCGAAATTGAAACCAGATTGCTGGAAGTATTATTCGGACGTTGCTGGTAAACAAAAAAGACAATTCGGCGTCGAACCAGAGTCTTTAGATGTAATAAAACGTGCAGATTTTGATCCTACTTACGATGGTGAGAAACTTAGTTTTAGAATAATCGATAGGCAGAAACCTGAAGTCAACTTTGAAAATTTAAATGTTACAGAACATAACGAAGAAATTGAAACTGAGGAGGTGAAGAAATTGAGAGAAAGAATTGTAAAAATCATGTATTGTTTCATAGAACCTGATATAATGAACGCTCCTTTAACTAAAATAAGAGCCAACCACTATTCAGATGTTATCGCAGACGATTTTAAATTATACGTCGGCCCCACTAACTACCCGGAAACTCGTATAGACGAAGCTATGTTTTTCTCTATAAAGGAAACTATTGAGAACATAATTTTCGAAGGTATCTTTAAGGGAAATGACGAATTTATTCCAAAAATTCATGACTTTTACTTGTTCGATGGCGTAATATTTATAATTTGTCAAGACATGGCTTCACGACGATGGATAGAAAGGAATATTCCAACAATAAATACTAAATTGGCAAGTAATTTGAAAGCAACAGAATTTCGTGGAGCAGTTGGTATTATAAGCATGGCAGTGAAAACGAATAAAAATGTCGATGAAGTTATAAGTATTTTGCAAAAACAGAATCCAAGATTACGAACGAAATATTGGCGGCAGATAAGTACGGTTAAAAGCCGTTTTAAAATTGATGTAGTTCTACAAATAGATAAACTATCTGCACATGTTATTACGGATCCTAAGTTTAACGGTAGAATTGGTGATAGTACCTCGGAATTTAAACTTGGTCATTTAAAGTTGTTGCTCAACAGGAAGAGCTTAGAAGAATTAAGCAAAGTGAAAACTAGGAAACAATATAATAAAATTAAAGTAGAAACAAAAACTAACGCCAGTCAAGTTTTATTGGCAGAAGATAACAATTTAGAAGAAAACAAGTCTAACCCTGCAGTCCGTAAAATTGAAGATTTCGAAAAAGAGGTGTTCAATGAAGAATCAATACTTAATGTTGGGGAGAGCACATTTTTCTTTTACAGCGGTTCAAATAACCGGGCAACAGGCAGTGATTCGATTAGAAGTTTTAATTACATTGAAGAAAATGAGCAGGGATATTCCAAAATGATTTTAAAAGTGCCCACAAACATTTTACCGGACGATGGTTTGGATATCATTTTCGATTTGCTTGAAGATAAAAATCCTGGTTTGAATACAGAGTTATGGAAAGTGGAGCAACAATCTCAGTACAATAGGGGAAAATTTATTCTACTTGTGGATAAACAGTCTGCTTCAGTTATAAAAGGTAAGGGATTTGACCCAACTTTGGGCGGAGAGAGGTTGAAATTTCTCTTTTAAAATTTGCCAGTTTCTTACTAATATGTGGAAGAACTACCCATTAATCTTGAAAGTTTATTTAATTCTATCCCTAAGTATTGCTTTGTGTTTTGTTTATAGTAAACTGACATGAATAATTAATTAACATTATTGCTTTTTTATGTTATTTTATGTTAATTATTATGAAATTACCATTATAATCAATAATGTGACGAATTAATTTGATTGAATATTGTTTCGTGTGAAATTAATTTGTATTATTTAAATTTAACCGGTTTATAATTAAATTCTGATTTATTTTTTAATATATTAATCATGTATTAAACTCGATCTGCCCACCGTTTAAGCACTTATATGAAAGTTCGAAACCACGTATCAATTTCATAGTAAAGACATACATAATTTAATATTTATTCGCAATTTCTTGAGACTGCTCGAGCAGTTAGGCGGTGATCAACATACATGGACCGTTCCTGCATTCATAGGCCGGCCATACGCGAACTGCTCGAGTAGTTAGCCAGTGATCAACATACATGGACCGGTCTTGCAGTCATAGGCCGGCCATACACGGACTGCTCGAGCAGTTAGCCAGTTATCAACATGTACACGGACCGCTCTTGCACGTCATAGTGAACAGCTTGAAGCTACCATTGATAACGGCTGCCAACCGCCCGAAGCAGTCTCAACTGCTCGAGCGGTTCCATGTATGTGTGTACATTTATAGATCGGAAATCTGTCAAAGATTATTATCTGAATCGATCTTTTAGTCGTAATTTCCTTTATATCAATTTCTGGTGACGTATGTGATTTTTGTTAAATGCTAACCCGATGACAAAGAATTTCAGGATAATAAATATCTTAATGTGCCATAGGCCAAATCTAGATTGACTATGGCGCTTTCATTTTCATTTGAAAAATTTTGCCATTCCGCCTGTCAATCTGGATATAAGGTCGGAACCTTTTAGAATCGACCAATATTTTTATCGTTTACACAAGTTTTGTAGGTAAGTATTATTTTAAAATGGCAACTTAGTGTTATTTTATTCTGTTTAATGTGAAGTTTTTATTATGTTTTGTCCTCATTATTTTGTTGTTTTGTTTGTCGTTCGCATGTTAGTTTTATGTTTTAATAAAGCATGATTATCGTTATTGTTGTTTTTTTATTAAGTAAGTAAATAACTGACCACAAATTTATATAAATTTGATACACATAATCGTCTGGAAGACAGGAGATGTAAAATACTGTAGATTAAAAATATATGGGCTTAGTTAGTTAAACCTAGTTTGATACGTGCTCTTATTGGAGAACTAGATGATTCCCCGGACTTCGTCCGCGTGGTTTAAGTTTTTTAAATCCCGCAGGAACTCCTTAATTTTCCAAGATTAAGCCTTTGTCCTTCCCCGTGATACAAGCTATATCCGTAACAAATTTCATCGAAATCGGTTGAAAGGCTGAGCCGTTAAAGCGTAGCAGACAGACGGGGGGGTTTAGCCTTGTGACGACTAGAGCCTGCCGTCTTGGCTTAAGGCTTCGTGGTCTGAGGCCCCCGCGCTATGACAAAGTGTCAGCTATCGTTTGATACTGTCGCGTCGTATCGCGTGGCGTCGCTTGAGTCGCTCATCTAGGACCTCGGATAAGCCGGTGGTAGTAACTTGTATTGACGGTGCTAACGCCACAGTCACTTCCCGCGCTGCAGCGCCACGGCGCGCAGCTTTGCCTTTGGTGCGGCGCGGCGGCGGAGGCGTATTGCGCGCGGTGCGGACTGGCGCCCTACTGCGGCGCTCGGTGCCAACAGCGCGACTGGGCGCACCGCCACCGGGACGTATGCCACAACCTGGCCCGGTGAGTGTCGCCGTCTTAACTATATATAGTATTGCTTTAGTTTGTATAAAACACTGTTATATTAATTTAAAATAAACTTTATTTCTGAACAACCATTTTACATACGTTGTTTGACAACACAGACTCCTCTAATACATTTTTATTTAACTTACTCTATGACACAGACTCCTTACAATCTTACAACAAGTATTAATAATCCACTACCACTACAGCCTATTAAGGCTTTAAGAGATGACAAACTGCCTCAGTATTAGGATGTTTAAGTCAAATTGTCTTAATAACTGATAGTTGAATCCGTAAAGAAAAAATATGTAACGGAAGATATAGGCTTAATAAACATTTCTACTGTAAAAAATGTTTACTTTTTTCAAACCCTCCTTCAGAAAAAAATCCCCAAAGAGTATCTACTTTTGTCATACTTTGAAAATTTTCTGCAAAACGGCACAAGCTTTTTAATTAGTTCTTGCACACAATAATAGGTCTTAAAAATTACAATATTTTTAACGGCGAGTTTTATTTTTACTCCCTATAACATTCGTGTAAAGTAATTTTCCCCCGAAATTTAAGTATATTAGTGAGAACGTGGCTGCTCCGTCGCCCTGTAAACACCCGCGAGCCCTTCGGCAGTCCGTTTCGGGACATTGTCGAAGGTGGACTGCACGTCGGTGTCGGAGCGAATTTTTCAAAGTTAATTTTCGATTTTGAAGGGTTTATACTCATTTGTACATATTTAAAATTTTTGAAATACTTAGTTCAGTATTTATCTGTAAATAAGTAGGTGTAAATATATTTTTTTTAAGAATTTAATTTTTTAAGTGTGCAAAGTAGGTGCAAAGACTAAATAAGGTTCTGTAGTGACAAGTGATTGTAAAAATTCAAATCAAGATGATTTTGATGAGGAACAACCTACCTGCACTCGCTACTTAAATTTTGATTGTTTTTAAAGCTAATAAGCTTTAATTTGAATAAATAACTTTTTGATTTTTTCCTCCGACCCGACGGAATAGAATAATAGAATATAGAATAATATTTTTAATGCAAAACTACTTACTAATAATATTAATGCTGCTAATAACTAAAATACATACTAATAATAATTATAATGTATGCGTAAGTGTGTCTTTCTGTCTGTCTTTCTCAGATGTAAATGTGCCATTTTTGAATTCTAACAACTTTTGTTTTAGTAAATCGATTATGCTACCGAGACTAAATCATTTAGTCTGCGACTGAGAGACTGCGGAAAAGCAAGCATTATAATTTCAGCGAGTTACGTAAGGCGGCAGCCAGAAGGATACAGAAGGAGACGACGATAAATTTACTACTAAATTTATTAATTAATTCTTACATTATGACCTAACCTAATGCTACGTCGATTTTAGACGCAGCGGTTCACATTATGACTACTTAGGGCTAACCTAATCTACCCTAACTAGCATCCTGCGTCGATGTTAAACGACAGGATTAATGAACGATCTTCTCATTATTTCATTAGCTTTTATATCTTACATTATCGTACTAAAATCTAAGCGATGCTTGATGTCACGTTTCTTCGGACGTGATGCAATTCCGCGGAATCCGCTGACTATGCACTGGTGCCACGGCCGTTCGCTGGAGGTGCAAGGTTGCGATCTTGCAACGAAAGTATTTTTTTCCATGACGTCGTAGGTATACGTAACTAGCGTGTATAATATGTATGTATGTATATTCTTTATTGTACACCACAAAAAACACAAAAGAAAAAGAACAAACATGAAAATTTAAAATGTAGGTACAATAAGGCGGTCTTATCGCTAACCAGCGGTCTCTTCCAGACAACCTTATCGATAATATCATAATATGGAATCGAAATTCGTGATGACAAGCTGGGAACACCTGCACTCCTATTCTCTAACTCCGTGGCTATCATCATATATTAATAACCATATATTTTATATTCATCAAAATACATTACATAGTCATGGAAACATAATAACAACATGAATTTCAAAATGGCGCTAACTTTGTTAAATTTTGGTAACAGTTTCCTGTTTTCTGATCCCAGTAGGTCTAGGATGCGCACAACGAGATTATCTCGCGACGAGAGAGAGAGATATTGTCGTTGCCGGCAAATTTTTCATTTATCCTAACATGCACAAAATGCAGTATATTACAAGAAAAAAGTAGTCGACATGTAAAGGCTCGTAGAGAAAAATACCACAGATTAGAAATATTACTTTTATCTCTACTTTTGACGTAACAAGACAAGTAACCATGTTAGCTTCGGTAGACAGAGAGAGATAACGAGTAGACATAATTTTACTCGTAGTGCGCATGCTAGCCGTGCTGAAAGCCGTAAATATCGATTTTGAACGAAATCGGTCAATTAACAAAGAATTTCAAAATGGCACCGACTTTTTTAAATTTTGGTAACAGTTTCCTGTTTTGTGATCCCAGAAAGCCGTAAATATCAATTTTGAACGAAATCGGTTATTTTAACAAAGAATTTCAAAATGGCGCTTACTTTTTTTTAAGTGACTCTGTGCTGAGAGCTGCGCATGACGTAGTACTGCACATAAATTTTCATACCACAGGCTCATACATATAAAAATTGATTCTAAAGGAGTAAACTCACAAAAAAACTACGCAGCTCCGGCAAGTGGGGTTTATTGTGAGCAGTTAGTACCTGATTCTCTA
Source organism: Erebia palarica (assembly GCA_964035005.1). Classification (NCBI taxonomy): domain Eukaryota; kingdom Metazoa; phylum Arthropoda; class Insecta; order Lepidoptera; family Nymphalidae; genus Erebia; species Erebia palarica. Next base: position 14,551,915 of record OZ035993.1, on the reverse strand, counting down.
TCTCCTCTCCCTGTACCCCACTCATCCCTCGGTGGAGGTAGCACGTTTCAAAACTTTTAGCTTGATGTCAACTATCGATAGTTCTGCAACACTAACTCTAACTTGAACTACCTACATTTTAGCATTGATCCAATACGAAATATTACTTGTACCTATACCTAAATCTGTGCCTACTACAAGCGCAAACAATATTTAGTATCGGATACGATATCGAACATGGCAAGGTTTCAAGGAAAAGCTAAAGGTAGGTATTAAAGAAAGTTTACGTATTTGTGACTTATGATATTTATGCGCAAACATAAATATAGGCATTATCCCATAAAATAGCACTTGTTCCCTCTGCAGTCTATAGTCTTTGGCCTAGTTTGCGTAGTTCCGGGCGTGGCCGCTATACGGCATTACCGTCGGCAAAAGTCCCGCTGGTCTTCGTTTCGTCAAGGTCATTCGGCCTTCTTAACCCCTTAACGTCCCAGTGCTGGGCACACGCTTCCACTCATAGGAGAGAGGGAATTAGAGCCCGCCAACCCGCATTGGTTCTAAAACCAATGCGGGTTGGCGGGCTTTGCAATTATTATTATGTTAGTGATAATAATCAGTACCGACGGCTTAACGTGCTCTCATAAGCACAGCGGTGAAACGCCGCCATTTTTCGAACTCTGGGCGAGTACTGAAAATTTCTAGTCAGGCCCCACTCTGGACTCGAACCCGGAACTAGTCGGCCGCAGTCAAACATGCTAACCACTAGACCAACGAGGCAATTAGAACGAGAAGCTTGATCCGCTTTATTTATAATCCTCCAAATAAAACAAATCTATAAATATTTTCGCCTCGAGTGTATGCTCATGCTACAGTGCCAATAAAACTATAAAGTAGACTTTCCACTCTTGAGCGATAAAAATATTACCGAAGCATGAATAAACTTTCTTTCATTCTTCATCCTGAGCAGGTTTCTGGACTTAAACGTCCTGTTGGACATATGTTGATTACTGTACCTACAGTTATTAGTTATTAGCCTACAAAGCCGTGCAGTGATATATTCATTTTTGCACTAGTGCGGTAATGAAATGACCGCTATACAAAACATTAGCTGTTTCCGGTCCCCAGTTTGGTCGAGGTATCTTATAGTGCCAAACCAATTACGTGGTTACGATAAAATTTTAAAAACCTTACTATGTACATATTCATAGATTATTCTATTGCTAATTTATTTTTACAGAATGAAGCGTGGTGATAACAAGGAGATAGAAGCCGTTGAGCCAGCGTAAGTTTCATCCAATTATAATATTATGCAATTGAATTAGCCTCAATTGTGTATCTAAAATCTCATATTAAATATTGAATAGAAGCAGGCGTTACTTTGCTGAAGTCATGATAATGAAGGAACTAGAACTTTTCTTATTTCTTATTTCTTTATTTATTGCAATTCCATAGGTACACTTATTCCTTAAATATAACATTTAGTCAATAATAGGTAAGGATACCCAGTTTGGGTGTTGCAACAACAGTGCATTGTAGTAGGGAGACCGATTTTATTTGTGCTTGTCCGTATCTTTAAAGAAATCATTAATAGTGTAGTAACACTTGTTAGTTAAATAGTTTTTTAGTGTGTTTAAAAACTCTTTTTCTTTGTCAATATTTGTTATGTAATCTGGAAGATTATTATATATTTTTATTGTCATTACATAAGGACTTGAACTGTGCAGTACTAATTTTGAGGATGGGAGAATCAATTTGTTTGTATGTCTCTCAATGAATCGGCGAGGTTTATCTTCTTTTTTGGTGTTAATGTGTATGTTTTTCCTTACGAATTTACATATTTCGAATAAGTATATATATAGAAGGTAGGGTCATGATTTTTAATTGTTTGAAGTGTGTTAGGCACGAGTCTGTAGTCTTTATATTTACTAGAATGCGGATGCACTTTTTTTGTAATACAAAGAGATCGTGAGCATTTGTACTGTTTCCCCAGAGGATAATACCGTATCGCAAAATCTTTAATTTGCTATTAATAATCCGCTACAGTAAGTAAATATGTGAAGTACAGTGCGTATCCCGCAGTCGTGCATTGTCGAGTCAACTTCTGAAGGTGCTCCGGTGTAGGAGTGAAACGTACGTTGAGAATAATTTGGAAGAATTGTGTGGTGTGGTAAATATTGTAAGCTGCAAGTGCGGGATACATCCTGTACCATATAGATTTAGTTACTGTGGCGGATTATAGCGAAATAAAGTTCTAGTTCTTTCATAATCTCATATTAAACCTGCTGACTATTTTTTTAAGTTGTGTATCTGTCACCGTAAGATTGTAAAAACCGTTAGATTATAATCTAACTCGCGAAATTCTAAACTGTCGAAAGATTAGAATTTAACGCATTATTATGCGGTAGATTGTAATCTGATAGGTAATTAAACCCGATAAAACCTAAGTGCCCGGCCTGTGGCCGGGCACACTACTTGATTGTTTATGTCGAACCCTAACCTAACCTACAAGAAAGAGACAAGAAAACGTAAATAAAATGAATATTTCAAAAATTGACACTCAGAACATTGAACAGTTTACAATCTTTCGACAGTTTAGAATTTCGCGAGTTAGATTATAATCTAACGGTTTTTACAATCTTACGGTGACAAATCTATTTAAAAACAAGTAAATTACTATTTTTGGTCACAGTGCCCCCCCCACCCCCGCCCCGCTGCGCCGCCCGCGCTCTCCCGTCGCTGCGGCTCCGAAAAAGGACGATGACAGCAACGATCGGCCCCGGAAGGTATCATTTTTTTACAATACATTTGTCCGTAAAGCAATGCGCTTTAACTTCACCGCTATTAAGTTTTACTATACGCACTCGGACGATAAAAATATTACAACACAGTTGTTAACCGACAAAAGAGAAATATCCATTGCAATACATGTGCTCGTAAAGTTGCCCTTACTTTATTTAAATTTAAAAGGACTATTTCCACCCTTGGGCGAAAATAGCAGCAACATAATGGCTGCCATACAGAATCACAGCTGTTTCCATTCCGCTTGTGAGTTTGTGATGAAGTTAATTCACACCTACTCATTAAGCCCAATATTTGTTTGTACGCCTATCGGCAAGAAATAGTGTTTCTGGAAAAAAAATGTACTCACTTACCTTACCTATTTCAACTATTTAATCGAAATCGTTTGACCATAAAAGTGCTTTGTTTCAGAATTTCTTCCCCGCTGGCCACACAAACTTCCAACAGGCCAATCAGAATAAAAACGACACCAAGCCGCACAACCGCGCCGCTAGCAATAACAAGAGTTTCAAGAACCAGACCTTCCGCCGGCCGATGCAGAACGAGGCCAATAGCCAGGAGGAAGAGGACACCTGGGATGCTAAAGGTAAAGTCAAAGTCACAATCCTAGTCAATAAAGAAATAAGAAAGAAAAATTAAACATTCCCAAAATTGTGCCACACATAAATAGCATACCTAAAGAGGTAGATCACCCCCGCACCTAACGATTCAGAAAAGATGTAGAATCTAAACTACAGCGAAGAGGCGCAGGAAGGAACTGCATTACGTATTACACCTATTGCAGTACGTTTTACACCTATTGATTCTTCGGGATTTGTGCCCAGTAAGCGATCAAGTTTGTTGCCGACTTGCCGATGACTTGCGGCTCCGAAACTTGGTCGCTTACTATATTTCACGCATTAATCGAAATAATTATTAATTTCTCTACGTTTATAGCGGAACCAAAAGCAGCTGCACCGGTTCCAAAACCAGCCGTACCTAAAGCGGATCCCGAACCGAATGCATCGTACCAACCAACGAAGAATGAACCGAAATCAAAACCGGCGCAACAACCACCAGTGAAGAAGGAACCAGTGCCTGCTAATGTGGAAGCGGTAGAGGCCAAGAATATAACGCCTCCGGTTTCCGTGGCAGATATTACGCCTACGAAGAGGTTTGCTCCTAAAAAGTGAGTCTTCATCGAAATCTTTACTTTGACAGTCAATTATACAGAGTTCCTAGCCCGCCAACCCGCATTGGAGCAGCGTGGTGGGTCTAAGCTCTTTTCCCAGCTGTGGGATGTTAATGGGCTGTAGTCGTGGTGGTAGTGATACAGAGTTCGTTTAAAAATACTTCTGTAAACAGTAGCTTCTGGAACAGCTAAAAGTCTGAGCAAAAAATATTGTTAAATTGGCTGCTCTTAGATAGCATACGACTTGTATTCGGCGAAATAAAAATCCTATGTTTTTTATTCAAATAGACTTTTTACAAGTGCTTATGAATAGTCGAATCAATCTACCTCTGGTTCGGAATGCCATTCCTACCGAGAAGAACCAGCAAGAAACTCGGCGGTTGTTCTTTATCACTCAAATAGTTGGCTGTCTACTGGTCTAGTGAATGGACAGAGGTTTTAAAGTAACGCCACCGTATAAGTCATCCGTCCTTACAAAAGTGTACCGAAATCAGAATCGATGAAAGAACAGGACGGATGGAACCATCCACCAGTGAAGAAGGAACCAGTGCCTGCTAAGGTGGATCTGTGGAAGCCATGACAGTGACGCCGCTGGTTTCCGTGGCCGATGTTACGCCTACTAGGAAGTTTGCTCCTTCCTACTTGGCGTAACATCGGCCACGGAAAGGCCACGGAAAGTGCAGACGGAAGGCTCGGAGACGGAGAGAGTCGGTGTGTCGGTATACATACACAATCCATACTTAATATTATAAATGCGAAAGTGTTACTGTCTGTCTGTCTGCTACGCTTTCACGGCCCACCTGTTCAACTGATTTTCTTAAAATTTGGTACAGGGATAGTTTATATCCCCGGGGAAGGACATAGGCTACTTTTTATCCCAGAAAATTATGGAGTTCCAGCGGGAATTGAAAAAACTTAATCTTCGCGGATGAAGTCACGGGCATAAGTCTAGTAGAAAAAAAACTAACAATATTAATTTATCAACACTTTTGTTCTATGACTTGAAAAGTTCTTTCTTTAAAAGAAGAAACAAAAATAATCAATACTAATATTATAAATGGATTGAGGTTTTTTGTTCCCGCCAAATTCCCTCTGAAATTTTCCGGCATAAAAAGTAGTTTATGGGTTATTCCAGACTATAATTTACCTCTGCGGTAAATTTCATCCAGAACCGTTCTGCCGTTCTAGCGTCATTGAGTGACAAACATCCATCCAAACTTTCGCATTTATAATATTAGTATAGATTCTGTTGCAGGACCCATTCTAATATTATAAATGCGAAAGTGTGTCTATCTGTATTTATGTTTGTCTGTTTCAACAGTTTCTGATGAAATTTGATACAGAGGTAGTTAGAATCCATCGCAGGCATCATCAGTAAAGTAATTTTTATTTATTTACTAGATGCTGCTCGCGACTTCGTCCGCGTGGATTGATGTTTTTTCATCATCTTTTTTGAACTCTTCCGGAATAAAAAGTAGCCTATGTCCTTCCACGGGATGTAAACTATCTCTGTACCAAACATTCAAATCGGTTGAGCAGTTGGGCCGTGAAATCGTAGACAGTCAGACACACTTTCGCATTTATAATATAAGTATTCATTAATGTTTTTGTCCACAGTTACCTGATCGAAACTCTCTCCATCGGAGACGTAGTGCTACTCTCCGTGGACGCGAAAGCTTCTGACTGCAGAAGCAAATCCAGTGGCTATGTGTGCTTGTCCTTACATGAGAAGTGTGGACACGACTATCAGCTGCTGTGCGATGACTATTCCTTGGAGTGTGAAGCCGCAAAGGATTACAAGTATGTTATTTCATAAATAATAATCAATTAGCTGCTTCAATTTGACCATAAGCAGGCAGTTAGACTCATTTTAAAGTTTAAACTGCCCGATATCGCCTCGACTCCTCGAAGATCCTCGAAGATCAGACTCTTAACAGCCCAAGAGGGGATGTGGTGTGTGTTTGTTTGTTTGTGAAAGCGGTGAATAAGTTGTGACCCTCCTAGGCTGCTGCATTGCTCCTAGGTAGTTTATTTACTTAATTAAAGTTATCATAGGCACAATTCACACTAGAAATACCCGCGGAAGAAACACCCCCTTTTTGATTCGCCACGCGGAGAATCAAAAGGGGGGTGAAAACGTATGTTATCAACCGCGGTAGTGACAATTAATGCCACACAAGACCGGGATACGTAGAATTCTTATACTGAGCGACTTAGACCGAAGAGGGCGGGTTTTAAGTACTAGAAACTTGGTTTCTATTCGAATCTAACATTTGGTTAGATTCGAAAAGAATTAGTATTTACCACGCCTGTGTTTTTGCCAGCGGTACAAGAACTATCAAAGCCGTAACCTTGACAAAGTTGACGCGATCGATTGAAATCATTGCATTGTTACGCGAGAGACAGTTCATGACTGCCTTACGGTCTCGAATTCCTGTCCAAGCACCAAGCTCCCTCACACAACGCCACGAACATTCGTCATATGTGAAGATAATTAAAACCAACTTTGACTAGGTTTCATTGCAAGCTTAGCTTTATATTTTAAAGTTAAAATAAATAATTGGAAATTTCCTTATTGCCGTTGTGGATTCCAAAGCTAGAAGCAAATCGTATGCCTATGAGTGCTTGCCTTTACACGAGTTAGTACAGTACTCTCAAGTGATATTGTAACTGTTAACTGCAAAGCTGCAAAGGATAACGAGTGTGTTCTTTTTTTGAATTCAAGTTAGCCCTTGACTGCAATCTCTTCTCTCACTGGGCTTTTCCGCACTTAAACATAAATGCCCGTTGTGCGTGAGACCTGCGTCTCCCCGCTGGATCACTCCAGCCAGCCGAGCTCACTCCAGAATCCAAGCAGGCCGCCCAGGTCGGCGAGGACTTCCGGAAGTGTTGCTGGGGAGCCAATGTAGGCTTCTCGTTGAGTGGATACAGCACTACACTCGAGTACTACGTGTCTTGGTGTTTCTTCGCTTTCCATACAGGCCCTGCACAGAGGGCTGTCGGTTATACCTAGAACATATAGGTGTTGTTGAGTGGACAGTGTCCTGTTATCATGCCTGTAGCCGTCCTGAGTTTAGCTCTGTTTAATTGCAATAGTTTCTTAGTTAGGCGTTGGTTTGGGCTGGGTATTGCCTCTTTTGTTTGTCTACAATTGGTGGTGTTTGCCCATAATTCGGCATGTATACCTACTGTTTGTTGTTTTAACCAAGTTTTGTACTCACTGAAAGGTATTGGAACGATTGGTTCGGGTCCCATTACCTTCAGGTTTGAGGCTCGTCGAGCTAGTTCGTCGGCTGCGTCGTTACCTATGTTGCCGCTGTGACTTTTAACCCAGTCAAGTGATATCAGGTTCGATTTTGTTAGCGTTTGTAGTGCGTTGTGGCAATCCAATACGAGCTTAGATGAGATCGTGTTTTTGGCCAATGCTCGTAGGACTGCCTGGTGGTAAGAGATTATAAAGTCTAAGATCAGGCAAACCTGTTAGGGGTATGTCCAGTGGCGTGCACAGTATTTGGAGCCAGGGTAGGCATTGGTTAAATAGATGGTATTCCGATTCAGTGGTAGACTCACTTGACGATTCAAAAGTACTTTTAATAAGTTTATTTGAATAAAAAATATGGGTTTGAGTTTGATACCTATTCAAGCAGAGCATGATAAAAAAACATTGAACTTGCTAGGGTAAGCAATGCTTCCATGTCTGTATGTCGTGTACGCTACTGGGTACGGCAGTTATATTCAAGACATTTGCACTACAGTGAGGCTTGTTCATATTGAACCAAAAGCGGGTTTTTTTAAGTATTTTTTTTTTTGTTGCAGACTGAATCCCGGCGAACTATTCTCCTACTGCAACCCAGAAGATGGCGCTTACTATCGCGCTCGATGCCTGAACCCGACTAGCGCAGCCCTGATAGACTCCAGCAGGGTTGTCACCTTAAGCCCCACTGATAAGTGCAAGAGCATGGCCCCGAAGTACGAGGCCATTGTTGAGTTCTGTTGCGTATTGGACGCCCCTAATATCAAGGTATGGCACTAAGTTTACTATGGTTCGGAATAAAATTCCTCCTCATGTAAATAAATTGAGTTTTTTTCAATGCAATTTGGCGGACCTAAAATAAAGGTGTTTATTTATATACAAGTATATTATTTCAAAAGAGCAACCACCGAATTTCTTGTTGGTTCTTCTCGTTAGGAATGGATTCCTAACCAGTGGTAGTTTCACTTGACTATTCAAAAGCACTTGTTAAAAGTCTATTGGAATAAAAAATACTTGATTTTGATTTTAATTTTTTTACCTCGAATGAAACACTATATTACAGTAATTAGTTGCTGATGCCCGCGATTCGTCTGTGTGGAATAAGTCTTAACTCCCATGGGAACTTTAATTTTTCAGGATAAAAGGTAGGCTAGCGGGCATGCAACCTATCTCTGTACCAAATTCCATGAAAATCGGTTGCAGACAGACACACAGACACGTTGCGTGGCAGACAGACACACGCATTTTTGCATGGATATGCCCATGCAAAACATCACGTCGAACCGTTGGCCTGTTGCGGCATGATTGAAGGACTGATCAACAAACAACCACACTTTCGCATTTAAAATATAAGTTAATTAGTATCAGTGCATGGTTAGTTTTAAAATACTAATAACTGTATACTGTCCAACCATTTATATTATTTTTGACATAAGCACCCATATGAAGTTTCATAATTATTGACATTCAACCATCGACAGAAAATGCAATACTCCATAGACGCATATCGTTTCATCCGATAACGAATACGATAACGATAACTACTCATCTAGTAATTACAAGTACGACTCTCTTGAGAATGAGGGTAGCTTCTGTACATAATACTTAATAACTTTCTTCATAGATTGGTGACAACGTCCGGATCACACTCTTGTCAAAGTCTCCAGAAGGGTACAAGGTGCAAGTAGAGAATGCCGAGACGGGCGCTGCGGTGGGCGAGGGCTCTGTCGGACGCTGGACCCCACAGGTGGACTACCCTGTGCCCAAACCTGTGCCTGCTGGTAAGCGAACACTCTCCAATCTCTCTCCTGTTCTCTCCCTCAGTATGTTATGATCTCTCACCATCTCTATTCTTTCTCCCTCTCTGTCAGAATTTTTGAACATCACATCTATTGCTATGATTTGATCTGGCTAGCATGCGCACAATGAGTAAAATTATGTCAACCTGTTATCTTTTTTTGTTTACTAAAACATGGTTACACATATGACTTGTCTCGTTACATCAAAAGTAGAGATATAACTAATTTCTTATCAGTATTTTTCTCTACAAACCCTTACATGCCGACTATTTTTTTCTCGTAATAAACCGCATTGTGCATGTTAGGGTAAGCGAGAAATTAGCCCTGGAACGACAACATCTCTCTCTCTCGTCGCGAGATATCTCGCTGTGCGCATGCTAAGCCTGCTGATCTCCCTCCATTCCCCCTCTTCGTCAGAATTTTTCAGCACCAAGACCATTACTATGATTTGATCTGAGACTGAGTGTCGGCTAAACTTCGTAAATTGTTACAGATATTTGTCAATTCACAATCGTTTCGTAAACACATAGCTTTTGCTAATGGGTAACTAAACCGCAGACAGGCTGGCACACTTTCGTATTTTTGAAGTGCAAACTTCTTTAGCCGCGGTGAGCACTTTTTTACGAAGACAAAAGGTCTTAAATATAAATATACTACATTCGAAGTTAAACTTTAATGCCTTAGTGTTAAGGTTTATATTATATTTTATTTTTTATTAAAAAAGAAATAAATATTCGTTTTCTCTTCTATAGGCAGCCCTAAGGCTCCCATTTTTTTATATTTCTAGGACCAAGGGTGTGCGTGAGCCAGGACTTTTTTTACTGTATGTGATGATTATATTAGCGTAGCCGGTCTCATATCGTAGGTAGTAGATGTCCCTGAGGTCTGCAGTTTGTATGAGCATCAATCCACTGTAACGATATTTTGACTAATTCTGTTGTCAATCTCTAAACTAAAAGATTTTGACTTGCCAATTTAGTTTAGTTTAAGGTATAATCATATGTATTTTTTTGGTGTATTAGTATGATATTATTTGCAGTGGCAATGATTCCGGAAGTCCCAAGGCCCGACTTGAAAAGCAATTCAACCATGCTTTTGGTGGAAGTGATTTCCCTGGACAGGGCATTGGTTCGTCCGGCCGACACTGACTCTATGAGGAAATTCGACATTGTGCTGCAAGATGTGGTGCAGTTCGGAATGAAATGTAAGAAAGTAATTTAACAAGTATAATCATAATCATCATAATATTTAATTGCTGATTTGTAGGTTATTACAAAAGAATTTCTTACAATATCTCGTTCTAGCAATAAAAGTTGAAATATGGCGAAATCTTTAGGTATTTAGTCTGAGTTTAATAAGTACAATATTTGTCAAATTGTTAGGTTAGGTTAGGGTTAGACGTAAATATTCAGGTAGTGCCTATCGGGTTAATTTACCTAACTTAAGTTTAAAAAAATGTATTTTCAGAAGCACTAAAGTTTGTAAAATTTAGTGTCATTTTGTGAAATAGCGAATTTAACAAATAAATTATTCTTGATATAAAATATATATGTCACCGTAAGATTGTAAAAACCGTTAGATTATAATCAAACTCGCGAAATTATAAACTGTCGAAAGATTGTGAACCGTTCAATGTTCTGAGTATCAATTTTTGAAATATTCATTGTATTTACGTTTTCTTGTCTGTTTCTTGTAGGTTAGGTTAGGGTTCGACATAAATAATCAGGTACATAGGTTCTATCGGGTTAATATACCTAACAGATTGCAATTTACCGAAAAATAATACGTTAAATTGTAATCTTTTGACAGTTTGCAATTTCGCGAGTTAGATTATAATCTAACGGTTTTTACAATCTTACGGTGACATATACATATAGTTGAATATAATGTGAGCCATAAAATTGTCCCTAAAATAGAAAAGTGTTTGCTTAAGAATTACTGATCATTCTGTATAACCAGTAACTCAAGTTGGTATTTTCAAGTCAACGCTTTCAATATTTGTAGTTGCCCACAGCCTGTCACTCAGCCCTTAGTATTTCAGTAAGCTATATTCTGTTTTTTTGACACTTAAAAATTAAATTTATTTTCGCTCCTATTAATACTACCCAAATAAAACCATACACGAGACCCCTCAACAATGCACGATTGTAAAGTTCCTCGTTTAATATTGGCACCTTCAAATCAAGAGTGAATAGGCATCTTATAGGCAAGCGCGCTCCACCTTAGGCTGCATCACCACTTGCCAGCAGGTCTGATTGCAGCCAAGCGCTAGCCTATATATTAAAATAAAAAGCACATCTGTAGTGGAAAGGCACCCTTAACCACATTTTCTATTTCTTTTCAGCATCCCCAATTAAGGAGCCGCCGCAAAAGGGTCAAGTCGTGATTGGAAAGTTTAGCGATGGAAATCACTACAGGTAAAAATCTAAATTTTAATTATAAATTCCCAAATTGACTCTTCTGGGGATCGAAGCCGGGACCTTCCATGTTAAGACAACAGCGCTCAACACCTGCGCCAGGGAGCGTCGAAAGACAGAAAATAAAATTTTCTCGTATTTGATTTTAGGTTATACTAACAACTTTAGAAGAAAAAAAGCCCTCATTTTACTGACATTTTTAGCATAATTATTTAGCAACTATCGCTACTAGTAAAACTCTACCCTATACATGTGCTGTCATGCAGTTGACAAGTTGATGTGTTACAGGGCACTATGCAGACGCACCAACGTGAACGCGAACAAGTATCAACTGGAGTACATTGAGTTTGGTAAGTTATTTTTATGAATAAACAGCTGATGCCCGCGACATCGTCCGCATGGTTTTTTGTATAGGGAAATCAAGGGAAAATGTTTTTTTCTTTTATTTTATTTTGTCATCAATTTTCCAACGTTTTTAATAGTTATTCTGCTATTCGGGACGGAGACAAATACAACAAATCAAAAACCATCGGTCCAGCCGTTCTAGAGATAAAAGTGTTCGAATAAACCCGACTTAGTTAGTCCATTCATTTTAGATTTTTTCGCGGCAAAATTTATAACACTTTGAAACCACTGTGTTTTAATACCTATGAGTGAGTACATTAAAAAATACAACTCTCCCAAGCGTGTGGGCGGCCAGCAGGCGCGATATGTCTTGCAGCACGCTAAATGTCCTAGCGCGCTAAGTTTCGTAACACGCAAAAATGATGTTAACACAACAGCGCGTAACGCGAGACTAACCATCGGCCAGCGGCAGCGCGCTATCGGCCGGCGGGCGCCGCTACAAGTGCTACGAGGCGTGCGCGATCGCGTGATATTAATGACGCCGTAGCGTTATGGCGGCTCCCCACATAACACGTTATCCGCGCTATGGAACAATAGCGCGCTATGATAATGCGCTACGTGTTATATATGTCACCGTAAGATTGTAAAACCGTTAGAATAAAATTTATCTCGCGAAATTGTTAACTGTCGAAAGATTGTGAACCGTTCAATGTTCTGAGTGCCAATTTTTGAAATATTCATTATATTTACGTTTTCTTGTCTGTTTCTTGTAAGTTAGGTTAGGGTTCGACATAAAGCACACTTAGGTTTTATCGGGTTAATATACCTAGCATATTACAATCTACCGAAAAATAATGCGTTAAATTGTAATCTTTCGACGGTTTGCAATTTCACGAGTTAGATTATAATCTAACGGTTTTTACAATCTTACGGTGACATATATATATTAACCACCTCTACCTTGACGACGACCGTCGTTGTGAATGCAAGCGACGCGCTCTGGTGGTACTTTAGACGTCCTCTATTGAGGTTTTCACTCTATACTCTATTTGATCGTTAGGTCGTGGTAGCAACGTCTTATCCGTTGTACAATGCGCGTCTTTGACGCTCTTTAGCGAGGAACTACTTGTTTATCTTTTAAGGGTGATCCTAAAACCGATAATTAGAGTTCCATACACATAGGGTTTCGAATTGTTTGCCAGGCGCTACCAGTTTAGCGCCATATGTAAGCCTTGTATTTCAAGGCTGATAACATGTTGTTATGACATATATTTTTGCTATTTATATTGTGTGGTGGTAAGGCATCCTTTGTGTGCGAGACTTATAATTAACCGGTTTTTTTAAATAAAGGATATTTTGTACATACCTTATTATAATTGTAAGTGCATAATGTGTTGTGTGTGTGTGTGTGTATTCCAAACGGTTTTACGAATTTGGTTGTCTATTTGTAGGCAACATTGAAGTGAACACCAGGGAGACCATCTACGCCTGCCCACAGGAGCTGGATTTGAACAGCAACCCCACAGTAGTGTCTGTGGTAAAGCTGCCTGTTGACGCCAAGCTATTGACGCCCGCCGCCACGGAGTACATCGAAAATTTGCGCGATAACAACACTGAACTCATTCTGGTGAGGCTTTTGACATATTATAGTTCTAATGTTAGCGGAGTAGAAGTCAGCCTTTCTTGGTATGTATATGCCACCGTAAGATTGCAAAAACCGTTAGATTGTAATCTAACTAGCGAAATTTTAAATTGTCTCACTGCTGGGCACATGCCTCCACTCTCATAGGAGAGAGGGAATTAGAGCTTAGACCCACCACGCTGCTCCAATGCGGGTTGGCAAGCTTTAGCGAATTTGATCATGTTAGTGATAACAAGCGGGACCGACGGCTTAACGTGCTCTCCGAGGCACGGGGGTGAAACACCGCCAACTTTCTAACTCTGGGCTAGGTCTGAGAATTTCTAGCCAGAAGAACTCGAACCCGAGACCTTGTCGGCCGCACTCCAACATGCCAACCACTGGACCAACGAGGCAGTCATTTTTGTACAATAATTTCATATTCTACCTGATAATATTTCATATTATTTTTTGTCTACAGACGTTACCAGATGGTGCCAAATCAGCGCCGAGCGGTGTAGAAGCAATCCTTACTGTTGCGAAGAACAAAGAATCCGTCAACAAGAAGATTGAGCTCATGTGCAAGCCCGACTGGAAGAAGATCGAGGAAAAGGGAGGCGATATTCTTCGTAAGCGATAGTATTTGTACACAACAATAGAATAGAAAGTAGTTTGAATAGTTAAGTGTGAAGCCTGGCCTACCAACCATCCCACCACCTTTAGAATCGATTTGAATATTTAAGCCCGGGGTATGAAAATTTATGGGGAGTAAAATTAACATTTCTCCGTTACGTTATTGACTTTGTTTCCATGGTAACACTTGTTTATGTTTCCATGACTATGTAATGTATTTTGATGAATATAAAAAAAAATATATAATTAATATAAATAAACGTATCAAGCTTGCTTTCAGTTTTCCGTAGTATAAAAAATGTGTTCATTTACTAATCTATCTATTCTATATAGTTTATTGTAATAATCATTCGTAAAGAGTAAACTCCAGTCGTGCGTTGGAGCTGACACACATTTCTTTTTATTTTTTGAAAAAATGACCACTTAAGAAACCTGTATTAATCAATAGCTGTTATCAATAGAAGCAAGTATTATATGAGACAGTCTTCTAAAGCGTCAGGTTTCTGAGATATAAGCTATCAAAGCTGGGTGGCGGCATATCGTCGAGTAAACATCAATAAGTATCTTTGTTAACTTATAAACTCGGAATTCAGATGCCTTAGAAGAACATTTCACATAATTCTTGATTATTTCACATAACTAGTGGTTCACCCCGAACTGAGACCTCGCGGTATCCATTCACTGCACCGTACGAGACTGCGTGCTTGCGGCACCTGCAGTGAGCATGTCTAGATGCGCGCTCTTCTTTACGTTCGTAGATATCAGTACTATCAGTAGACCCTTTTTTTATGCCACGTAAGATGGTGCTAACGTCTATTATTTGTAAGCACAAACGAATAAACTTTTACAGAGCGCCATCTATTGACATCATTGTGAAGTTCTGTTAAAAATATTGAAGCTCATTAAAAATTTAATAATTTCGTTTCCTTATAATATCTAATGTAAGCTAAAATCGGCCTTACCACACATTTATTTACCAGTCTTAGCTTCGTATCTGTCTGGAAGAATATTCCCAATAAAGGAAGGAGACACCAAATTTGTACAAAATCAGTGCTGGAGTGCCACAAGGATCTGTTCTTGGGCCTACTCTGTACACAACACTGCAGATCTGCCAACCATGCCGAACATTACTACAGCAACTTTTGCAGATGGTATCATCTGCAAAAGTTGCTGTATAGCTGTATAGCTATCCTAGCTAGTCACAAAAATGCTGCAACTGGCTCTGCACTATTGCAACAAGGACTTGACCAGATCTCTACTTGGCTACAGAACTGGAGAATTAAAGCAAGTGCTAATAAATCTGTGCATGTAACATTTGCGCTAAAAAAAGGAAACGCCCACCAGTTAATTTGGGTTTTAACACACTGCCTCACAATGACCACGTGAAATACCTGGGTCTCCATCTTGACAGAAGACTGACATGGAAGAAGCACATCAAGTCGAAAAGAGATGAACTTAACATCCGGTACAAAACATTCTATTGGCTACTGGGTAGAAACTCCAAACTATCAGTGGATAATAAGCTACTAATATATACGTCAATCTTGAAGCCAGCCTGGGCCTATGGAGCACAACTGTGGGGCAGTGCATGCGACTCCAGCCTCAACATCCTACAAAGAATGCAAAATATTATCTTACGTTCAATTGCTAACACGCCATGGTTTATCACAAATGAAGAATTCCATCAAAACCTACAAATACAGACAATAAAGGAGGAAGTCAGAGGGTTAGCGAAACGCTATAAGAAACGGCTCCTGGCACATCCAAATCCGCTAGCCAACAGACTCTTGGTGGAGGATTGCCCAAGACGCCTTAAAAGAAAACGCATACTCGACCTAGGTTAAATGACTAGCGAGTCCTGACTCCTATATGAGGATCAGCTCTAAACACGACAAATCACCCTTTCAACTCATTTGCTTATAGTCCATGGACTGATCGCAGATCACGCTAAGAAAAGAAAAGAAATAAAAAAATTTGCCTATGTCCTCCTCCGGGATACAACCTACCTCAATACCAAATTTCGTCAAAATCGGTTGAAGAGGGGCTGGGAAAGCATAGCAGACAGACAAACAGACATACACTCTTTCGCATTGATAATATTAGTATGGAATGGACGTTAGCTCCCTCAACCAAAAGGTTTTTCAATCCTGCCATCTTATTTTTTGCAACATCCAAATTGGATCAAAGTTTGAGCCCAAACCAACTCAATTGGATGAGCTCACAATGATAAGGGGGCACCTACAGTAATCCCAACTGCAAATTGACTTAAAACTTAATCAACGTAAAAGTGTGGAAAATAGTAATTTCTAATTGAAATTGAAATTTTTTGATAAAAATATTAGTCGTTTCACAAACTTTCAAATTTTGGTTCAAAAAGCTTTGTTACTCATGCGAGGTGTGGCCAGTTGTTATGCTTTATTCACCCACATAATCGTTTCAATATTGATATTTAATAACATTTCGGATCAGAACGGAAACGAAAGAGGCTTTACTTTAGCTTTTTCACTAAAAAACAAAAAATACTTTTTTTTCGAGTTGTCTGTCGGCCGTCATCCTAATGATCATGACATTCGACTTTCAGCTTCAATGTTAAAATTTGCTCTTGTTACTTGCTATTTCCACTCTCGAAAATTTGAACGAAAACCAACAACTGGCTGGAAAAAGAATGATATTCAAGCATGGTTGATGGTAAACGTCAAATAATTTAAATTATGATGAAACTATGTTGAAGGTAAGCTTACTGGACATAGTTAGCAAAGAAAAACGTAATTAATATAATAAATATGTTGTGGACGAGATGGCAGCGGAACGAGGTATCACTGTGCTCCGATTACCATTGTGAACTCAATCCGATTGAGTTGGTTTGGGCTGCTAAAGCCCGACCTTAAGCTTAATAAGGGGCATGTAGCAAAAAACAATAAAACTTATAAAATGGCGGAAGTGAAAGAGCATTTGGTTGAGGGAATGAATATTGTCACCCCAAACAAATAGCAAGAGTACATTGTTATTAAAGAAGAGGACAAACAGCTATGCCGTAAAGACCATTTGATTGACAATGTATGTGAAACTTGCATTATAAATGTCGGTGACGATGACGAGGATTATGATAAATTATTATTATTTTACTAATTCATTATTTACAAAAAAGTTTAGTATTATTGTTTGATGGATTTTTCTTTATCCTTTCTTAGCAAAATTGTTCTTTCTAATTACTTCAATCTTCAGTCGGTAATAAGTATTTGGATTCTGCTTATGTATCTTATTTACATGTATACACATTACGTATGCAAATATAAAATGTTCGTAACGTTTGTCACTTGACATTAAAATAGTGCTCTAGTAATTAATAACAATTTAATGATAACTAACACTGTTAAAAATTTAATCTTTAGAATCCTTACATAAATTTTATTAGAATTGGTTACCCTTTTTTTAAGGGAACTGTTTTGAATATGGTATCACCAAGAAACGTCAGAATTCCTCGGAATTAAAAATCAAGGTATAGATAATCCAGTAAATAGTTAAATCAGCAACTTTTTTTCAAACGTCAAAACGCGTCTTAATTAGGGGACATATATGAAATTCTGAAATATGTGACGTTCAATTCAACATAAAACTATCAGGGTACTTGGATATAACGACTTTTAGGAGATCCTCTATTTAATAAGTACTTAAAAATATATTTTTTGAATAGTAGTGAAATACCCAATTATATATTTTTCGATGTACACAGAAACCCAACCCCTGATGCTCAGCGATGTGGAGTATCTAGAGCTGCCGGCGCAGGGTTGCGAGATCGAGATCTTGGACATAAGCACTTTGAGAGAAGGGCTGGTCTGCGGCCGCGAGACGATGCCCGGCGCGGACGCGGCCCTAGACGCGCTCACAAAACGAGTGAGCATCTATTATACTCTTATAAACTAGCTGATGTCTTAAATTCAAAATTTGTTTGAGGTTTTTTGGTTCCCGCGGGAACTCTTTAATTTTCTGTGATAAAGAGCCTAGCCTATGTGCTATTCCAGACTATAATCTATCTCTGTGCTAAATTTCAGCCAGATCCGTTCAGCCGTTGGGGCGTGATTGAGTAACAAACATCCATACATCCATCCAAACTTTCGCATTTATAATATTAGTAAGATAGATATAGAAAGATTACATTAATCTAAAGACACATAAGTAACCGCAGTCTTGAGCATTGCTGGAGCGAGTCAAATCCATGCGCTTTTATCATTTATATAATCTTCGGCGGTATAATAAACTTTTTTCAGGAGCATTTTTTAATAGTGGCTTACATATTATAAAAGCGTACATGGTGTATGCTTTTATAACATGACTCCCAAAGAGTTTCTGGATTTGCCATTGCATAAATTTAAAGACTGTGTTTAACAGCATTTGTTTAGTCGAGGTTATTACACTATTGATGATTTTCTTAATGACAAAGTTGCATGGAAGCAAGCGGCCTCGCATCGAGTGACCCACAAGTCAGTTACTTGTAACGTATGTGTTGTACTGTCTACTTATTGTAACCTATTTCTTTAAAAAAAAAAGAGCAATTGCGGAGTTTCTTGCCGGCTCTTCTCAGTAGAATCACTTATGATACGTAAAGAATCTTCGGCTTTCCGAACCGGTGGTAGATTCTTTACGTATCATAAGTGACACAAATTGTCCCATGCACGTTAATCATTTATATGCGATTAGTCCGCGTGGAATAAGTTTTTTGTAATTTCCTCGGGAATTCCTTAATTTTTCCGGGATAAATAGTAGCTCTTCAGGTCCCCCAACCAGACCCATGCATAAAATCACGTCGATCCGTTCCGGCGTGACTGAAGGGCAAGCAAACATGTATAATATGAGTATGATGCAAAAGTTTGGATGGATGGATGGATGTCTGTTACTGAATCACGCCAGAACGGCTGAACGGATCTTGGTGAAATTTGGATAGACAGACACAGAGATAGATTATTTTAGTCTGGAATAACACGTAGGCTACTTTTTAACCTGGAAAATTAAAGATTTCCTGCTGGAACCAAAAAACCGCGTCAAAAATCCAGGTGGACGAAGTCGTGTGGTCAGTTAGTTCTGAATAAAAATACTTTGCCTATGGCAGGAACCCTTATATGGTGGCAATTTTTTTCTCGTGCATTTTGTGCATGTTAGGTTAAACAAAAAATTAGCCGTCTCTCTCTCTCTCTCTCTCTCTCTCTCTCTCTCTCTCTCTCTCTCTCTCTCTCTCTCTCGTCGCGAGAAGTCTCGTACGCATGCTAAGCGTGCTGGTTTCATCTAGTTAGTAAAATAAGTCCACATTGTTTGACAGGGCCTGTCTGTGTAAATTGAGGTCGTTGGCTGGTTTTAATTTCCACGTTTCAATTTCAGATGGAGGAGTACTGTAACAGTGAATTGGGAAAGATGGCGTATTTGCCCAAAATCGAAGAGCTTTGCATCGCTCAGTTCCCACCCGGTGAGTTAGCTCATTCTTGTTCTTCAAGAGGCGGCTGTGCAGGGCTCCTGCAGACCCATGCCTGCCAGTCTATGTAACCCAACCTGCTGCTACAGCTACATTAATGTCCCAGTGCTGGGCACAGGCTGCCTCTCTCATAGGAAAGAGGGAATTAGAGCGTACCCACCACGCTGCTCCAATGCGGGCTGGCGGGCTTTGACGACTATTAGCATGTTAGTGATAATAGTGATAAAAGTAAACGGGACTGACGACGGCTTAACGTGCTCTCCGAGGCATGGGGGTGATACACCGCCCTACCTATGTAACCCTACCTCACTATTGTACGCACTCGAGTTGAATGCAGTCGGGGCCTGAGGTGACGGGCGGGAGCATCTGCCTCCCCCGTCCGCCCGCATCCCCGCTGATAGTGTTGTCTTTGACATCTATCGTACGGTATACATACCTACGTAATCGGAGAGATTTATATGTTAAAGTTGTTAAAATCGTTTATGTTCACATTAACGCTGTGATGTCAACATATTAACGTATCAAATCCCTTAGACTTGAAATAATTGTTTTCTTGCTCATACTACCTAGGTTATGTAAGTTGACATTTCCTAGATAATACGGAGTAAACGGATACGGATATTACGGAGTACGGGAATTTTTGTCAAAAAGCCAAGCATTCGTTAGAGTTGAGAAAACAGGTTGAGTTGATGGTG
Source organism: Erebia palarica (assembly GCA_964035005.1). Classification (NCBI taxonomy): domain Eukaryota; kingdom Metazoa; phylum Arthropoda; class Insecta; order Lepidoptera; family Nymphalidae; genus Erebia; species Erebia palarica. The sequence continues at coordinate 14,531,742 of OZ035993.1, read as the reverse complement.
GTGGTGTCGGTGGTGGCGATGGTGGACTGTCCCAAAACCGAATCAGCATAACCCAACTCAACTTAGTCTTGTTTGCCTTACCCCTAGAGTGATTTTGTAAAGTGTGAATCCAGAAGCTCGCGAAGGAGGTCCTGAAAGAAGCGAGGTGAAGCTGCCTATCCTTTTTACTTCTATCGACGTTTGATCATAATATAATCAATTAATTAGGTGATCATTCTTGATGAAAACTATGACCATTCAATGACATACTTGATTATTTCATGAAATTATCAATTCTATATGATTTCGCGATTGAACAATGTTAATGACCGTTAATGTTTATTACTCCTAGATAAAGTTCTTAAACCATCTCATTGACGAATTTCGAGCGATAACGTATCGAAACCGTTAATGTCGACATTTCCTAAGAAATGCTGACACATACATACTCTTTGATCGAACACTTGTTGTTTGTTTGTTGCTTAATAATCAAGTTGCTTTCCGTGTAAATTTTAAAAAATTACTGGTTTAAGAGGTTTAGTAACAAAAAAACCTGTTTTTATTCATCGCCAAGCACGCGAAATAGCGAAAAAAGCTTTGGATATGTGTACTGAAGAAAGGCAAAGTAACTTTTTGACCTTGCCTTTAACGGCAGACCGAGTCGAAATACCGGAGTATCAAAAAGGAGCTAAAGAAGCTTACGAAGAACGACGAGGTCCTTACCTCTTCGTTCTTTGTAAAAAAGATGATTTTAATCGTAGTGTAATTCACAGAACTATAGAAGACTTTTATTTGACTAAAACAATCGTCCCTACTTATTCGAATGAATTTATTTTATTGACATAAGAAATGAAGTAAAGGACATGACCAGTAATTGCCCTCCGATTCGGGACAATGCACAGGATTTCCGTTTTTACAGTAAGGTTTAAAAATTCAAAACGAAATTATTATGGATTTCATAATCCAAATAAGGTCAGGGTTCAAATGACAAAAAAAAACAGTACGTTTATTGTTTAAATCTTGAGCGTCCGCTTTCCTCTTTAAGCACTACTCCATTTTGACGTTCCATTATATCCATGCCTAATAATAATCTTGTAACCCTACATGAATACCAGTACCTTAGTCATTATATTATGAATGATTTATTTTTGATCAATTAAATAGTAATGAAAAAGAAATATATGTTTTGTTTATAATTATTTTTATTTTTTGACAAGTCTCAAACTAATAGATCGAACAAAGCATTTTGAAATACTGCGTTTAAAGGAACGTCCTTTCACATTGCATATGCCGCCATCTATGGTCGAATAGTTGAACTGGAACGCCCTTTCACATTGCATATGCTGCCATCTGTGGTCGAATACTTGAACTTGTTAACAAATGTAGTGAGCAATACTTAAAAATATTTTCTAGACTCACCACAATACATAGCGCCATCTAGTGTGGGAAAGCAGTTTTTGGTGAAACTTTTTTAATTATTTTCTCAGTTTTCAGAGCCTTCAGACTCCTGAAACTTTTTTATCTGAAAACTATAAAATATAACAATTACAATAATAAATAAATAATACTTGAAAATATTTTTTAGACTCGCTCAACACAATAAATAGCGCCATCTAGTGTGGGAAAGCAATCTTTTGGTGAAACTTTTTTTGTTCATTTTCGCAGTTTTCCGAGCCTTCAGACTCCGGAATTTTTTTTATCTGAAAACAGTGAAATATTACAATTACAATAATAAAGAAATCATTGCTGAACATTGATTTTTGACACCTAGGCAAGCTGCCATAGTTCCACCGGTCAAGTCCTTTTGGACTTTATCATTGTGTTTCGACACCCGCTCGGAGGATGATCATCCTTTGTTACGGTCGAGCCATATTACCTGCTCCCGTAAACAATCAATATTTTAAATGTTTTTAAAACAATACCACCACTGCTTGTTTTTGTAATTTATCGATATGACTGTCAGTAATAAGGTCACATCACTAGCACATTCCTAAGCGAATAATAGACAACTTCAACTCAGGTGCGAATAATATGCAATTTTAAAAAACGTTCCCTGAATACTATGTTTGGACAAATAAGCCTTAAAATTATTTGTAACAATTGTAAGTAACTAATCAATGTGATCTGTGGTATAGATACAATTAGCGCCATCTAGTTTACAAAGAGGTAACCGCTACACCTCCATTGAAGACGTATACTACCCAAGGTCATCGTTTTGGTGCGATATTCCCTCTCTGATTGATTGATTACGGTTAATACAATCAATTTCAATTTCTTTATTTATTGCAATTCCATAGGGTACATTTAGTCCTTAAAATACGATATTTAGTCAATAGTAGGTAAGGTAGGTTATGGATACCCAGTTTGGGTGTGGCAACAACAGTGCATTGTAGTTGGGAGACCGATTTTATTTTTGTTTGTCCGTATCATTAAACAATCATTTTTGACGACTTCCGTGGCGCAGTGTGCAGCGCTGTCGTCTTAACGTGCGGAGGTCCCGAGTTCGATCCCCGGCAGGGTCAGTTTGGGAATTTATAATTTCTGAATTTTCCCTGGTCTGGCTTTGTTGGCTTGGGAGGTTTCGGCCGTGGCTAGTTACCACCCTACCGGCAAAGACGTGCCGCCAAGCGATTTAGCGTTCCGGTACGATGCCGTGTAGAAACCGAATAGGGGTATGGGTTTAATGTAACTGCCATGCCCCTAACAGGTTAGCCCGCTACCATCTTAGATTCCATCATCACTTACCATCAGGTGAGATCGCAGTCAAGGGCTAACTTGGATAAAAAGAAAATGTGTAGTAACACTTCATAATTATATAGTTTTTTTTGGTGTTTTTACACCTGCTTAACAATGTGCGGCGTTGTCCACAGAGTCGCAATGGTACCGCGCGGTACTATGCGAGCAGGTCGGCGGGCCGGGCGGGGCTACGGCCACTGTGATGTATCTCGACTACGGCAACGTGGAGACTGTGCCCGTGACCGTGCTGCGCAAGATGCTGCCCGAGTTCGTGCGGGGGTATCCGGTGCGCGCGTGCGCACTCGAGATACGCGGTCAGTGAACAACACCCTCGCCATGTTGTGGATTTTTGAAGTGAAAACTTCTGTAGCCGCGTTGAACACTTTTTGGTAGGGGGTAAACTTGTGGATTCGTGTCACCGTCATGCGACATGCTCCATGTTACAAGGACAAGAGGTCTTAAATACAAATATACTACATTCGTGATTGAACTTTAATGCCTTGGTTTTAATGTTTATGTATTTTTTTAAATGAAAATAATTAAAATAAACAATTATATATTTGTTTTCACTTCTATCGGCAGTCCCTATGACTGCCATTTTTTTTTCTTTATTGTGAAATAGGCTTGCGATTGACGACAATCACGCTTAGTGCAAAGCAATGATGAAGTCTAGGTCGGAGCACGCTTGCCTATACGATGCCTATTCACTCTTGCCTTGAAGGTAACTAAGTTATACGTGGCAGAAAACGCGTGCGCTGGGAGGGTTCCACACACTAGCGGTTCGTATCAGAAACGTCGAGCAGATTGGACGTCAGCCACATAAGGATGACAATGCTGAAGGTTTCTCACTGTTCTGTGGTTTTTTTGTCTACTAATGTGCCCTTGACTGCCAACCACTACAGCCTATTAACGTCCCACTGCTGGGCACAGGCCTCCACTCTCATAGGAGAGAGGGAATTAGAGCTTAGACCCACCACGCTGCTCCAATGCGGGTTGGCGGGCTTTAACGACTATTATCATGTTAGTGATAATAACCGGGACCGACGGCTTAACGTGCTCTCCGAGGCACGGGGGTGAACACCGCCAACTTCCTAACTCCGGGCTAGTACGGAGAATTTCTAATCAGAAAAACCCAACACTTAATTATGGCCCGACCTGGGATTCGAACCCAGGACCTCGTCAGCCGCAGTCGAACATGATAACCACTAGACCAACGAGGCAGTTGCCCTTGACTGCGATCTCACCTAAATGATAAGTGATGATGCAGTCTTAGATGGTAGCGGTACATACAAGTACAATCCTAGGCTTAAATTAACTCCTCATTTTCAGGTTTTCCCAAGCAGCCGACCAACGAAGCCTTAGGCAAAGCGGTCGTCCATATGAACATCGACGACCAAGGGCGCGGTAACCTCAGGGTCACTCGCTGCGTCAAAACCGAGCTAGGCATGTATGACGTCGACGCGCCCGACCTTTTGAAGGCTATGGGTGTATAACGTGACATTTCGTATCTCTCTCTGCGTCGTATTCATTGCTGACTCGTTATGATCCCAAGAAAACCCCTGCCATAATTTTATTATAAATTCCCCTATTGACCCTGCTGGGAATCGAACCCGGGACCTCCATGTTAAGGCAACAGCGTTCAACACTGCGCCAGGGAGGTTGTCTAACTACGTATCATTTTCATCGCGTGGCGTCGCTTTTGTCGCTCACCTAGGACAACGGGTGACGGTCCCTTTCCATCAATAACATTATGGCAGGGGTTTTCTGGGGATAATAATGCGATGGGTGCCTAGGTACTTCAGCAAATTTCGTATAGTTAGCGCCAAACAAATAGTCGGCTCTGAGCTGAGGTACGATGAGGTGTGCTTGTTACAAACTCTCAAAGCTCTCATACTAACTGTCGAAGCCAACGGTCATTACATACTACGAAAATATGCGATTGCGACGTAACTTGCGGTCAACTTCAGATGCAACTATATATATTTTTTAAAGTTTATTTAGTACCAAAAAGTTATAAAATAAGAAGAAAAAAGTTAGATAGTGGACAAGGAAGCACTTGTCTCTATAAGAGATCTCTACCAGTGACCCCTGGCTGTAAGAAACGTTGTGGAGGTAGAATATGTACTACAAGATATGAGATAGAATGAAACGAGATATTATATCATAAACTTACATAAACACACAAATATACTTACATACTTATGACATAAATATATATACATAAATAAAAACATACCAACATACATAATATGACATATAATACTTAATGATATAACTAATTGATTGGCGCCAGCTATGCTAAGTCTGAGATCTATATAACGAAATTTGACTTTGCTTAGGCTTATGACATGGTTAAAACGAAACAGATTTATGTTACTCACATAAGTCCATCTCGTTTTAACTCTTAAGTAAAGCCTAAGCCAAGTCAAAGAAGGCTCTATAGTTCTCAGCAAAAGGGCCTGTAAAATTAACTCTTTATAGATATCATGACACTGCAAACGCTTGTTTAAGTTTTCTGTGGTAAGGCTCTTAGTATTTGTTGTTTATTCTGTACTTTTAGATTTAAGATTTATATTATTACTTTAGACGTGAGAAATATAAGTATATAAATGAAATAATATGTTGTAATCAAACGATACACTACGAGTACGATACTTGGCATGTTTTTGACAGATTATGGCATGATAACTAATTGTGCGTTAGTGTGAAGTAAGGATTTGTATAGGCACAGAAAAGACAACTGCCAAGATACCGCCTTACACGCCAAAATACCGCCAGACTCGCCAAAATACCGCCTAACCGCCGTTGTTTTGGCAGTTCGATGGTATTTTATTTTCTCCCCATCCTTAAAAAACTAAAAAGGAGTTATTTTTGTTATTTGTATGTAATTGTAATATTATAAATGCGAAAGTGTGTCTGTGTCTTGTCTGTCTGTCTGTCTGCCTGTCTGTCTGCCTGCTACGCTTTCACGACCCATATGCTCAACAGATCTTGATGAAATTTGGTACAGGGTTAGATTGTATTCCGGGGAAGGACATAGGCTACTTTTTATCCCAGAAAATTAAAGAGTTCCCGCGGGAATCAATCAAACCGTAATGCACGAAGTCGCGGGCATCATCTAGTTTTAAATAAAAGCAGATATTTTGGAGTTCGTCGAGAATATGTAGAAGGTAACCCCTTTGAGAAATGACAGGTCTACGTAGAAGTCCCTTGCATAATGCTTCTTATAGTAAAGGATAACAATCTAATTAAAGCTGTCATTTTAGTTAGGAGATCATTTGCAACAAGATTAGCCATAATTATGTCTAACTTAAGCTGTATTTTGTATATTACTTTGTTTTATAAACCATGAAACCGTTTGATATAATAAGTTAATGAGTACCTATAATGGTTAATATGCTGTTGTAAGGGCGTGGACCCATCGCCACGTCGCCGCCGCCGTGTAACGGTGCGGCACCGTCACCGTGAAACGGTACGACGTCGTGACGCGGTACGGCGCCGCATCTCACTGCGTCGCGCCCGCTCAGCAGTCAATGTTTTGCTGTCGCTAAGTTCGTACGCGTGCAAAAATGTTGGCCGAAAATAATATGGACCGCGAAAGACGTATTCTTCTCCTGTTATTGCTAAGGCGACGACGAATGAAGAAAAAACAGAACCAAAGAAACTATTGGGTGAATCCTTACCTTTCTATAATGAACCATATCAAGTTTTGAAGATCTACTAACCAAGACAGCACCTCGTATACAAAAGAAATATGTGTTTAGAAAACCTGTTGATCCCCTAGTTTGGTTTAACTATAAGGTAAGAAACAAAACAAGTTTATATAATTATTATTTTTATTCTGATCCAGGAGTGCTTATTCATAATTATTATGAACTTATGAAGTGGTTAATATTTCAAATACCACAGATAACGCACAAGACATTAAGAAAAGTCGTATTCGGAGTCTTGTGTATTATCTGTTGTATTTGAAAGAATTTCGCTAATATTATTAGATAAGTCTTCCAAAGGCGAGGGCGATGTCTGGCGATGATGGATGCTTGGAGACGAATGCTGAGCTGTTTGATAATTACTGACATGAGGTGATGTAGCGTGTTGTGATCTTTGGCAGCTATTCTGATATGCTGTCTGGTAACCACTATATGAAGATTGATGGTACTGATACGCGGGTTGATAGAAATCTGTTAAAATCTGTAACACACGACTCTGATACATCAATGTCGGTGGTCATCCAATTTATTTAAAGACGGTAGAATGGCTTTAAAAAAATGAAAAATGTCTATTTTCTGGAGTACTTAAAGTTTTGAGAATTTCCTTCTCAAATTCATCGCCGCAAACTTTTCCTTTTCGCGAGGTTGCAGTATAAGGTTGGTATCGCGTTCTTGTAATTTCCTGCGTTTTGGGATTTTGAGATTCTTCTTCTAATATACTATCGTCAGTAAGGTTTATAACATTTTTTTTCAAAAACATAAGTTGTGTGTATAAATGATATTCTTTTATATGTTTTGCACCAGCTCCAGATTTGTTCAAAAGCTCTCTTTTTTTCACATAATATTTTGTGAAAGCGTCTTTAATACTGATCCATCTTATAACCACGTCATTGCCTGAAACAGTCATTATAAAAAACTTTAACATAGCTTAACTTAAAAAATATTTGCCAATAAAAAATATTTAAAAAAAACCGGCGTGTATCTATCTATACTAATATTATAAAGAGAAAAAAGATTTGTATTTTTATTTGAATGAGTAAACTAAAAACTATTGAACTGATTATCAAAAATTCTCTAATTTTTAATTAAATAACTTTTCTTTCCGGTTTTTGGCAACAGGGAATTCATTTAGAGATATGGAATTCACAGATTATCGCGGAAAAACTACAATCGGGAGGATTGTACGAGAAGTTTAATCGTGCTCTAAGGGACAATATTTTAATATAATGTATACCGAAAATAACCAAAGAGCTGATAGAACAAATAGCTGAAGACTTAGACATAAAAACCAATTTCCCTAATTGCATGGGGGCATTAGACGGGAAACACATTCGAATTTGCAGTCCTGCCCACAGTGGATCTCTTTTCTTTAACTATAAAATCTATAATTCTATAGTATTGCTGGGACTAGTGGATTCAAAATATAGATTTATATATTTCGATATAGGAGCGTTTGGAAAGGAATGCGATTCCACGATTTTTCACAATACAAAACTACGAATTATTGTTACAACGTCGACTTCCTGTACCAGCGCCAAAGCCGTTACCAGGCCTTCAAAAACCAGTTCCCATGTCTTTGTTGCAGATGAAGGCTTATCCTTAATGAACAATGTATTGCGCCCATACCCAGGGAAGCATTTGAGTGTAGAACAGAGAGTTTTTAATTATCGTTTGTCGAGCAAGAAGATACGTCGAGTGTGCTTTTGGTATCCTCGCAAATAAATGGCGTGTATTTCACCGACCTCTAAATGTTCAATATAATTTTGCAACAGACATTATCAAAGCATGTTGTGTCTTTGGGGGGTTACTGCCACTGTTTAAAGCACTATTATTTTGATATTGTTTGGCCAAAACCTACCATGACGTGCCCAAAAGTAAGCTTATTAGAACATTGTTTCCTAAGCAATTTTCTGACGTCATTAAGCAAATCATTCACTCAATTCGTACCATCAAGTGTTTTTTGAGAGCTAGCATTATTGTTTTACGTAGGATTTGCGTCAAATTTAGCAATCATAAAAAAGTTACTTTCTTGCGACGGATCAACAACGGATTGACTTTATAAACAAATAAATAGAAAATTGTGAGGTTTTCCAAGTGAATATTCTACTGGATTAAACTAAGTTAATGAGATATAACTTTATAAAAGTGAGTTATTTAATTTTCCACATGGTATTAAATTGAAAAATCAGGCACGCCTGGGTGAAGGGGAGTATGCTTGGAGTATTCCTACATGCTCAAATCAGGCCTCCAGATACCTAATTTAATACCAATTTCGAAGAACCGACGGACGTTTGGTTCGCAAGGTGCTTGAATGGCGGCCTCACAATGGAAAGCGCCCCACTAGGTAGACAGACGATCTCAAGTGTGTAGCTGTGTGTGTAGTGTGCAAGCAAGCAGCACAAGACCGTGCCCTGTGGAGATCTATGCAGGAGCGGACGTTCAGCAGTGGACGTTTCTCGGTTGAGACGACGACGACAAATAAGAAAGGTTTGCGATGACTGCTATCTCACCTGATGATAAGCGATGATGCAGTCTAAGATAGTAGGGGCACAACAGTTAATAGTAACTAGCTCATGCCCGCGACTTCGTCCACGTGATGAAGGTTTTTTGGTTCTCGCAGGAACTCTTTAATTTTCCAGGATAAAAAGTAGCCTTTGTGTTATTCCAGACTATAATCTATCTCTGTTCCAAATTTCATCAAGATCCGTTCAGCCGTTCTGGCGCGATTGAGTAATATAATTTAGTTGAATAGTATAATGCGCATTTATAATATTATTATTAAAGTATTGAAGAATTAAAATAATTCAAATGGCCAAGAAATGTATGTAAAAATAGATATATTTATTATATAACAGTTATCTTTAAATTCACAATAATTAATTCAGTCATATTTGGCATAACATAAACTGATTTAAACTATAATTTAAAATTTCAGGTGACTAAGGATATCCATTGAGAAAAAACAATGATTCCAATATTGGATGCAGCACTAGACTGGCCGGAGGCACATTACACGAATTTGCATGTTTGCACTCGAAATATGCCCTTAGCGGAATGCCCTTATTCAACAACTCTGGGCAAGACGGCAGCATTTATTGTTCTGAAAATAAACATAATACTCAATTTAATTTCATAACAAACTTTTAGGTATTATAGATTGTTTAATTCATATCAAACTTATTTCCTTATAAATAAAAGTAAGGAAATCAAAAAAGCTTATTATTCTTTATCATTATTAATAATGTTGAAGGTTATGTAAATGATAAAACCACTTGGGTTTGACTTGCTCCAGCTATGCTTAGTTGTGCAGTTACTAAATTAAAAAAAATTATTTTTTCAAACGAGCAATCGCCGAGTTTCTTGCTGGCTCTTCTAAGAAGAAATAGCATAACAAGGCAGTGTTAGATTCAAACAACGATTCAAAAGCACTTGTAAAAGTTTATCTCAATAAAAACGTTTGTATTTTCAACATTGTATTATTGTTTATTTTTCTTTGACATCTGCTGCAAAATAACACAAACCACTTGAAATGCACTGCTGCATCACAAAATTTGTTGGATCATCGCGCGTAGCGCCACAACTTTACCATTATTTTTTGTTTTATCCAAGAAAGCAAGAAACGCACAATAATTATACTTACTCGAGACCCGACATATTATTCATAAAAGTTACAAAATAATCAACTTCCCACTATTATTTATTTACGTGCCTTGCTTGACAATTGACATTTAAAACAACCGTTTCGTTTTACATATCGATTAGGAAACATAGAGCGAACAAACAATTATTATTTGGTTTCAAATTATTACATAATATTAATAAACTTTTTGTTAATTATTGCACTTTATAAAGGTATATAGGTATGTTGATACATTTTTATTAAATATTATAACTTTGTAAAGTAATAATATTTAATAAAAAATGTATCAACACTGTTATTTATTGCATGAAATGAAACGTGATACAGACGAGATAGTGCAAAAAAATTTATATAGCTACATCTCGCTTACTCTGAAAGTAAGGAATAGACAATGTTAGAGTATCATTCGTTCTGTCCATCATGTAGGCAAGAGTAGAACCATAATACTTTTGTGCGGTCATGGTAGCTTTCTCAGTAAGATTACTTACACATTGAAACAAGATGTTCCTGTATCATAATGGTTTTCTAAATGTTGATAGTAACCGCCCAGATGACGTTTCATTAACAAACCCAGATAAGCAATTGTGTTGGTAATTTTTTTAAAACATGTTCAATATGATTAGCAAACGAGCTGAATTCATAATCAGGTCGAGACATATTTTTCAACAGCGAATATCGAGATTTCTCTCTCTCTCTCTCTCTTATATGATACAATTTCATTTCTGTTGCTTCGAGGACGTTTATTAATTATTCTTGTTTGCCGGTCGGCTGAGGTAGAAGGAGCAGCCATATCACGTTCGGTGTTCATGATAGCGTTCTCTTGCTCGATATTTACTTCAGAATGCATTGTATCGATCTCTTGCTGGATATTATCCTGTGCTGACTCTTCGGTCCAGTTTTGTGATGACTCCGAACCTACGCTACCAATACTAGACCTTTCTTGTAAGACATTATCCAGAAAAGACATTAATCTGTATAATTTCCATTTTGTTCGATTACTTTTCGGAGCTGCTGACCCAGTGGGCAGTTTATTTTTTCGTTTGAAGCGCATGTACCCATCGCGAATTGTCTTCCATTGTTTTTGACAACCATCACCTGCAATTTAAATACAAAATCTCAAATTTTGTTATCATGTAATTATTTTGTTTCAGATTCATGGCAACAGGAGAAAGTTATGCTTCCTTATCATTTCAATATCGTATATCAAGGTCATATATATCAAGAATGGTAAAACGAGTATTACATTTGCTTCGACTTACACTTGTTGCAATTTGTATGCCTCCCCCTACTAAAAACAATTTTCAAAGAATTGAAAGAGAATTTTGGGAAAAATGGAACATGCCAAATTGTGTCGGAAGCATCGATGGCAAACATATTCGTATAAGAGCACCGCAGCACAGTGGATCTCTTTTTTTCAACTACAAAGAATACTTCTCTGTAGTGTTGTTAGCAATAGCTGACTCAAACTACAAATTCATTGCAGTTGATGTGGGGTCATATGGGAAAAAAGGAGACAGTAATATATTAAAAAAGTCAGAAGTGGGGAAAAAAATACAAAACAATACATTCAATTTTCCAGAACCAAAAAAATCGCCTGGAACAAATGATATTTTGCCACATTTCTTAATTGGAGATTAGGCTTTTGCTCTCGATACATTTATGATGAAGCCATATTCTCAAAGAATTGCGAGACATGACAAGCAGAAAGATATTTTCAACTACAGGCTATGTCGTGCTCGACGTGTAGTCGAAAACGCTTTTGGCTTATTATCTCAGGTTTTTAGAGTATTTTACATACCAATACCGATTTCACCTGAAACTTGTGACGACTTAATAATGTCTGCCTGTTGTTTGCACAACATACTACGAGATGGTTATCTAGAAAACCAGCAGATTCCAAGATATCACCGTGAAGAAGAAATACCATCTGACAATATGATTAGAATGGCGAATGTTGGTGGATTTGCGAATGCCGGAGGCTTAGCAATTCGAGATACATTAAAAGAATATTTTTGTTCCCAAGCTGGTGAAGTATCGTGGCAAGAAAACATTGTAAATCGCACACAATAGTTGTAATAAAATTAATAAAAATATACTTACTAGTTTTATTGAGTGTATCGGCGATTTCTTTCCAAATATTTTCTTTTATACGTGAATCTTTATGATTTGGATCTTTGGAATCATACAAACATGAATGTTGAGATACTAAATTAATAAAAGTTTCACTTTCATCGCCAGTTAACACGTCCATCTTCGTTCGACGGCAGTGGCAGTACTGTGTATGCACGGCAGTGCCGTCTGCCGCTACGCGTCACTATAAGTTACGACCTGCCGCGCGGTAATTGCAGTCGTACATCGGAATCGGTCTCATACAAATTCATACTGTCAAGTAATGCCGTCTGCCGTCGCAGCACATGCAGTTGCCGTCTGCTGCTGCCGTCTGCCGTCTGCAGCGTTGTGCGGAATCGCACCTTTAAGCGTTCGTCGCGATGCCCCCAGTAGTGATTTGCGCGTCATGACGAGTGGTCACGTATAAGTCTATTTCCGCGATCTTTTAAAAATGCCAGGAGTGTATTGCGTAGTATAATGTTTTTTTAATTACTAGGTATCAGACTCATTTTTGGTGTTGAAACGCGGTACGCTTCAACCCGAAAATGCGTGACAAACACCCGAAAATAGAGCTCAGGAGCCCTGCCCGCGCACCACCCGCGGCGCCTTCCGCGCGCCCAGCCGCGGATCGCGTACACTCCCGCCAAAACTTGTAAAAGGTTAACATAATGATAAGTTAGTGACCTACACAAAAAACAAAGATCTACAAGTTGTTGTGTGTCAATATTAAACTGTTTTCCGTATTTTAAACTATCGAGATTAACCGACGCCATTCGTAAACTAGCTATTTCAATTCGATTAATTGATCACTACGGAATGTTTTAATTAACAAAAACAAAAAGAAACCATAAAACATTAAAAGTGACAACCCTATTGCTTCAATGGAGCGTAGGTAATTATTTTATCAACTTGCTTAGTTTCCATACTGGTTGTATCTGTTTACTGTGATGTAAGCGACTAGTCACTACACAGACACATTACATGTACTCAAGTTCATAATACAAAACACACACCACAATTAACTTACTACAAACTCTTTAATTTTTATGTATTCTATGTATTTTTAGTATTCATTGGAACTCGAATGCTTACTCGCACGCGGCATCTTCTTTGCAAAAAGCCGCCACAATGAATGCCGCGTCGCGCGCCGGCCTTTGACAATGCCGCCACTCGCGCCGCGGTGGTACCTACCTACTATATCAATTTACCATGAAAAGTTCCTAAATACCTATGGTTAAGGAGTTCTGTACCTCGCAACATCAGGGTTGAGGATTTGGGACTCGAAGTTTAATCGTGTACTCTTTGCTTGGTACCTACTATATCAATTCACCATCAACTTAACTTCCTATGGTTAAGGAGTAATGTCCTACAGCATCAGAATTGAGGAATTGGAGTCAAAAATGTTTATGGGACTAAATTGGGAGCTTCCTATAACCACAGAAAAAAAATTCAAATCGATTCAGAAACCTCGGAGAAATCGGTGTACCTACATAAGAGTACATCCAAAAACATACGGGAACCGGGAGTTGAGAACCTCCTCGTTTTTGGAAGTCGGTCAAAAAAAGGTACCTATTTATTTAAACATGTGAAAGATATATGACTTATGCGTACGTGACGCTTTAATTCATATTCACATTTATGTACAGTGCGTTCAGCGTTATTTTGCCTCTGGCTGTCATGTTGGCTAACCTGAGCTCTGTGTTGCCGCTTAAGGTTTGTACAAATAAGGTTGTAAGATACCCGGTATGAAACTGCGAAATATTTTCGTAGTTAAATTTCTCAATTAAAGTAAGTTTGGATGTTAGAATTTAAGTTTGTAATCTTTGGATTTGGTATGTGGGTATATTTTTATCCCAATATTCATAGGTACGGGATCAGGACTTATGCGGGTAAAACTGCAGGGCGCCGGCGCGGCGCCGATACTTATGTAAAATAATTAGGATTGGTATTTGAATTAGTATTATGTACCTCAAGTTTGCATTTATCTATATACATAGGTAATATATGACTAAATTAAAACAACATTTTATAGGTTTTATTTATTTTAATAAGAGTGATCCAAGCGGGTCGCTAGTTGTTCGTCACTGTCTGCTGATGAACGTGAATCGTCGGAACAGCTGCTGTCCGATTCTGTATCAGACTCGTCATTTAATTCTATAATAAATTTATTGATTTCAGAGTCTATAATTCCATCTCTTTTAATAAACTGTTGTTCAATATGGCACACATGTTGACACTGCTTCTGCCAGTCTTCTGCAGTGATCGATTGGAACGCTTCTTCTGTTAATTGTAGTATCTTGCCTGCTTCCTGTCCAACATTTTTAGCAGCTACACGCCTTTTCAACAGGCTCCACATAAATTCTATGGGATTAAGTTCGCAGTGGTATGGTGGTAACCTAGCCACTTTGTGTCCATGCGCTTCAAGAAGTTGATCAGCTTCATATGTTGGAGCTTCTTTATGCTCTTCTATAATTTCATATAATTGAGCTTTCACCATAGTGGGAAGATAAGATAACCCCATATTTGTGATCCAATTTTGCATATCAGTTTTGGTAGAGCTCATTGTTGGTGCCTTGTTCACCTTTACAGTGTGATAGGGCGTATTATCCATAACAATTAAACTATTAGGCGGTAAATTGGGGATGAGTTTGTCTTCTAACCATTTCATGAAATTCGTCCTGTTCATGTCATCATGGTAATCTCCTGATTTCGACTGCGATTTAAATATTAATTGTGCATTTGGAATAAACCCCATTTCGCCACCTGCATGAACGATGATCCAGCGTGCACCAACTGAATCGTTTTTTAAAACACCTTGTTCATTTTCCATCTGCCAACATTTGTTGACAGAATATGAAGCGTGTATATAAGTTTCATCAAGATATACGATCGGTCGGCCTTCATTTCGATTTTGTCTTAAAATATTTATGTATCTGTACCTTCATGCTACAATGTCATATCGTTCCATTAAAATTTTTCTTTTAGAACCACATTTTTTTAATCTAAATCAATTTGCCGAATTATTTTCCATAGTGTGGTACGACCTCCATTGAAGTTAATATCAATTTTTATTCAGCCAAAAGCTTGCCCAAAGTAGGCACCTCCTTTCTGACTACGTACATTTGATGTATTTTAGTTCTGATTGCACATAGTTCAAAATCATCTAACTGAATTTTATTCGATTGGCAGCGTTTTTTCCTGGGAGTAGATATTTTCTTAGACGTGGAAGCAGCAACCTCACACTCTTTGGTAATAGTGGTGACAGTTCTCTCAGAAACGCCTAAAATACAAAACATTACATTAATAACATGCATATGCATATAATATGTACAATTTTTAAAATAATCTTGTTATTAAATAATACATAATGTAACAAAGGTTTGTATTAAAGAAAAAAAATCGATCGGGACTTGCGCGGGTGAAACCGCAGGGCGCAGCTAGTTTATACAATAAGAATCAAATACTATGTTTTTAAAACAAATATAATTATACATATATCTATGTACGGAATGTATTATACAATTAAAACATCGTGCCTACATACAAACAATAATCTATTAGCAAAACAAATAACTTTCGATCCCTAATAACGGGAAACTATGAATAACAGGTAACACTAATTTACTTACCAGTCATGGCGGCTACACGTTGACGAACATGTTCAAATGGGATTATTGGTCCTCCATTAGCTTTTTCCCGTTCACAAGAATTACGAACTGAGGATACAATTTTTCTGCCGCTACTTTGAATCCTTTTTGGCATGATTAACACGTTTAAAATCAAAAAAAATTAAGAAGAACGCAGGGAGCTTCACACTGTGTTAAAGGTACTTGTCAGCAAGAATGGCGGGTAATGCCAACCTAACAGAAACTGCTGTCAGAGGCAAAATAACGCTGAACGCACTGTAGTTACATTAATAGTACGTAAGGAAGAAAAAAATTTATATGTATGTACTCACCGAGTTTAGTTTTTCTTTATTGTCCTTTGTCGTCGAAAGACTGAAAAATATTTCCTATATTATTTATAATATATGACCTCTTTCCACGCTTCCGTTTTCAAATCATCGATTGACTTGTCCCAGAGAACGGGACATGCCTCTACTAATGAGATAAGCAAATCAATATCGATACTATTTTCGGCCATTTTTTTTGCACACGTACCAACTTAGCGACAGCGAAACATTGACTGCCGAGCTGGCGCGACGCAGTGAGATGCGGCGCCGTACCGCGTCACGACGTACCGTTTCACGGTGACGGTGCCGCACCGTTACACGGCGGCGGCGCCGTGCTGTGGCGATGGGTCCACGCCCTAAAACGGTTTTGTTTTTTTGAAAACGTTTTTTTCTTGAATCAATACCTTAAAATGGTTATCAAACTTAAAAATCAAATCTAAAATACCCTCTATTTAATGATCAGCAAGATTTTTTTAGTGTTTTGTTTTTAGTGCTACAAAAAACTGAACGAATCTTTCGGTATCGATTAAATTAAAAATGAAGAAGTCTGTTTGAAATTGGAATTAAATAGTTGAATATGAGAGGATTTAATTTATCAAATGTCTTTAGTTGAATTACAATATATTCATACGAAAAAACTTTCACAAAGTGCTTTTGAATAGTCAAATGAATCTGCCACTCGTTGACGAAACCAATGATACTTCGAAAGTTTCGACGTTTTACAACAAATCAATGGTTTATTATTTAAGTGTCTTGCTCTTGAATGTTAGAATAGGATTTCTTTGTCGAGTAATTTCCTAAAATTTGATATTTTATTCTGTCGTACATTACTCGATTGAAGCGTTTAATGCATTTTGAATTGCCATGAGACTAATATTGGCCTTTGGCCTACACAGTACTATAGTGTATACTCTATAGTGCATACTTTGACTTTACTCAGGCTTTACTTAAGAGTTAAAACTAGATGTACCTATGTCATTAACATAAATCTACCTCGTTTTAACCGTGTCTTGAGTCTGAGCAAAGTCAAAATTCCCTCTATAGATCTTACCGTATAGATCACTTAGACTAAGATACTATCTTGGTTGAATTTCGCCGTTGAAGTCACCGGCTTGACTGAATTTTGTAGATTGACTTTGGTTTTTTTAAATAAAGTAAATATTTCTTCATCAGATATTGCATCCCATTTTGAAGATGCCAAACCTGGGAAACAGCAATCTTTTTTGTATATTGCATTGCATTTTGACGATGCTATACGAATTTCCATTCTCCGAGGCACATTTTACACAAAGTAAGAATTTGTGCAACAGTGCATAATTTATCAAAACGCGTTATTTCGCTGACGAAACGAATGATACTTCGAAAAGAAGTAAGAAAAAAGTGGAGTTGTGGAATGTTATTTAGTTCTTAGTGGGAAATTACATTCCATTTTGAAGAATTTTTTGTCGTTACTTGGGTCTTTTGGTATTGAAATGGAAATTTGAATCTCCAGTTCGACAGTTCGACTGAATTTTGAGAATTGTACTGAACGATGGATAGACGTTGGTATTTTTATTAAATTATCATTTTTAAATTTTTCGATAAAGTGGCACATTTTACACAAAAAAACAACTATCCATAACTTGTCAATACTCGTTTTTTCGCAGACGAAACTAATGATACTTCGAAAACAAAAAAAAGTGGAAATGTGGAATGTAAATATGTCTTCATCGGATTTGGCATCCCATTTTGAAGATGCTAATCGTTACCTGGGTAACACAGTGGCATCTTTTGTTGTATGCTGCATTGCAGTTTGACGATGCTTCATGAATTTCCAATCTCCGAGGCACATTTTACACAAAATAGACAGCAAGAGTGCATATTTTTCGTTCATTTATTTCTCCATTAAAGCGTTTTATGCTTTTTGAATTGCCATGGGACAAATATTGAATCCACCTTTGGCCTACACAGCACTCAAACACCCTTAGATTAAGATATCTTGTATGAATTTCGCCAAGTCACCGCGTCGACTGAAATTAGTAGATCGACTTTGGTATTTTTAAATTGACATTTTACAAAGTGGCAATTGGGGAATTTACATATTTCTTCATCGCATGTTGCATCCTATTTTGAAGATGCGTTTTGTTACCTGGGTAACACAGCGGCGTCTTATTTTGTAAACTGCATTGCAGTTTGACGATGCTACATGAATTTCCATTCTCCGAGGCACATTTTACACAAAATAAGAAGAGTACATAATTTGTCAAAACTCGTTATTTCGCTGACGAAACTAATGATACTTCGAAAAGAAAAAAGTGGAATTGTGGAATGTTATTGATTTCTTAGTGGCAAATTGCATCCCATTTTGAAGATGCTAATCGTAACCTTGGTTTTTTGGTAATTAAATTTAAATTCGAATCTCCAGTTCGCCGGTTCGACTGAATTTTGTGAATTGTATCGAATGATGGATAGACTTTAGTATTTCTAAATTTGACATTTTACAATAAAATGGCAATTTGGGGAATGTAGATATTTCTACATCGGATATTGCATCCTATTTTGAAGATGCTATTTGTTACCTGGGTAACACAGCAGCATCTTTTTTTGTATACTGCATTTTTGACGCTGCTACAAGAATTTCCATTCTCCGAGGCACATTTTACACAAAATAAGAGAGTGCATAACTTGTCAAAACTCGTTATTTCGCTGACGAAACTAATGATACTTCGAAAAAACAGTGGAATTGTGGAATGTTATTGATTTCTTAGTGGCAAATTGCATCCCATTTTGAAGATGCTAATCGTAACCTTGGTTTTTTGGTAATTAAATTTGAATTTGAATCTCCAGTTCGCCGGTTCGACTGAATTTTGTGAATTGTATCGAATGATGGATCGACTTTGGTATTTTTAAATTTGACATTTTACAATAAAATGGCAATATGGAATGTAAATATTTCTTCATCGGATATTGCATCCCATTTTGAAGATGCTATTTGTTGCCTGGGTAACACAGCAGCATCTTTTTTTGTATACTGCATTTTTGACGCTGCTACAAGAAATTCCATTCTCCGAGGCACATTTTATACAAGATAAGAACTATGGAAGAGTGCATAACTTGTCAAAACTCGTTATTTCCCTGACGAAACTAATGATACTTCGAAAAAAAAAGTGGAGTTGTGGAACGTTATTGATTTCTTAGTGGCAAATTGCATCCTATTTTTAAAATGCTAATCGTTACCTTGGTTTTTTGGTAGTTGAACTTAAATTTGAATCTCCAGTTCGCCGGTTCGACTGAATTTTGTGAATTGTATCGAATGATGGATAGACTTTGGTATTTTTAAATTTGACATTTTACAATAAAATGGCAATATGGAATTTAAATATTTCTTCATCGGATATTGCATCCCATTTTGAAGATGCTATTTGTTGCCTGGGTAACACAGCAGCATCTTTTTTTGTATACTGCATTTTTGACGCTGCTACAAGAAATTCCATTCTCCGAGGCACATTTTATACAAGATAAGAACTATGGAAGAGTGCGAAACTTGTGAAAACTTGTTATTTCCCTGACGAAACTAATGATACTTCGAAAAAAAAAGTGGAGTTGTGGAACGTTATTGATTTCTTAGTGGCAAATTGCATCCTATTTTTAAGATGCTAGTCGTTACCTTGGTTTTTTGGTAGTTGAACTTAAATTTGAATCTCCAGTTCGCCGGTTCGACTGAATTTTGTGAATTGTATCGAATGATGGATAGACTTTGGTATTTTTAAATTGTCATTTTACAATAAAATCGCAATGTGGAATGTAAATATTTCTTCATCGGATATTGCATCCAATTTTGCGGATGCTATTTGTTATCGGGGTAACACAGCGGCATCTTTTTTTGTATACTGCATTGCAGTTTGTCGCTGCTACAAGAATTTCCATTCTCCGAGGCACATTTTACACAAGATAAGAGAGTGCATAACTTGTCAAAACTCATTATTTATTTCGTTGAACTAAGTAATGATACTTCGAAAAAAAAAGTGGAATTGTGGAATGCTATTGATTTCTTAGTGGCAAATTGCATCCCATTTTGAAGATGCTAATCGTTACCTTAGTATTTTGGTATTGAAATGGAAATTTGAATCTCCAGTTCTCAGGTTCGATTGAATTTTGTGAATTCTATCAAATGATGGATAGACTTTGGTATTATTAAGTTAACTGCAATATTTTTTTTGTATACTGCATTGCATTTTGACGATACTACATGAATTTCCATTCTCTTCACATTTTACACAAAACAAGAATATATGCAATTGCATAATTTGTCAAAACGCTTTATTTCTCAGACGAAACTAATGTAATATCGATGTGTCTCGTTTGTGGCACTTGGTGGTTTTCCAGTACATTTTTTAAATTATCTTCTATATAATATGAAATTCAAAGTCCTGACTGACTGACTGACTGACATATCAAGGCACAGCCTAAACCGCTGGTCCTAGGGATATGAAATTTGGAGAGCGTGTTCTTTGTGAATACTAGGTACTTACTAAGAAAGGGTGTTTCGAAATTCCACCCTCAAAGGGGTTGAAAGTTTGTATGAGAGTCCGTCGTTTTTCAAGCTATAGCCATGAGACTTGGTACATGAGCTGCAGGTTGAAAATGAAGAAATACGTGTTTCACAGTTTTTGAACATTCGACCCCCAAAGGGATGAAATTGGGGATGAAAGTTGGTATAAAAAGCCTTCATTTCTCAAGCTATTTTTCAAGTTATATCAAGGAATCTTGGTATTTTGGCTTTCGGTAAAAAATAAAAAAATACGTGTCACAGTATTTCAAAATTTTACGTTTGTATGAAAGTCCTTCATTTTTCAAGTTATAGCCATGAAATTTGGTACCTATTTGGGCTTCTGGTTTCAAATAAAAAAATACGTGCTTTACAGTTTTTGAAAATTTCATCCTACCTTATTTTATTTTACTTATATTTTATTTACCTTTATTACACTTTTTTTTAATCCTTTATTATATAAATAAAATACCTTTATTATATAATATATAATATTACCTGTGTCCATAAGACCTTATGGACCCAGGTAAATTTTTTTTGGTCCAGGATGCAATTAACAAATTATAAATTTCGCCAAAATCAGTTCAGCTGTTGAACCGTGAAAAGACCAGATAGTCGCATTTATAATATTAGGTATGAAGAAAGGATACACTTTTTGTACTTAAATAAATCTGTTCCTTTTAATATTATTTATGACACAAAAGATACAAAAATAAGAAAATCAAAAGTTATTAGAATATTCCAAAAATCAAATAAAATGTGAATAAGGAACAGTAATCAAAACTGATTACAATTACACCACTCGATACAATCCCAAAAAAGAAATTTATGACCCCCACTTTTTTTAATGTAACATCCGTCATTGAGATTTTGTAAGTATAAAATGAAGCCTATATATCGGAAACATTGGCCTTCATATATGATATCACATTGGAAACATACGATATCCAACTTCCAACTCCGGGCTGGTACTGAGAATTTCTTAATTGAAAAACCCAATACCTAGCAATTATTATTCCCGACCGGGAATCGAACCTAGGACCTCGTGATCCGAATTCGACTACGATAACCGCTAGATCAACGAGGCAGTCATCATGCGCATCATGAGTTTAATCCATCGACCATACAACCTAACTTAGGTTATAACCATATACCACCACCACTACAGCCCATTAACGTCCCACTACTGGGCACAGGCCTCCACTCTCATAGGAGAGAGGGAATTAGAGCTTAGACCCACCACGCTGCTCCATTGCGGGTTGGCGGGCTACCCATATACACTTATAACCAACTTAGGTTGTATGGTCGATGGTATAATCAATGTATATTATAAATATCCAATAAAAATCAGAAAGGTAGTAAGGTTTTTTATGCTAGGTATACCTAATTGTTAAGTCAGGAAGGGACATTATCGGGTAAACGCAGTTTAGGTTTTGATAATAAAATCGGTTTAAATAGCAATGTTCTGCATGATTATTTCGTTTGATATTTCGGTTTTGAGTGTAAATGTCACCGTAAGATTGTAAAAACCGTTAGATTATAATCTAACTCGCGAAATTCTAAACTGTCGAAAGATTGTAAACTGTTCAATGTTCTGTGCACTTAGGTTTTATCGGGTTTAAATACCTATCAGATTACAATCTACCGGAAAATAATGCGTTAAATTCTAATCTTTCGATAGTTTAGAATTTCGCGAGTTAGATTATAATCTAACGGTTTTTACAATCTCACGGTGACATAAATATACTACCTACTATTATTTTAAAAAGAAATCGATAAAATATACAGTCATAAATATTACGTTTTAGGTATAATTACCTAACTTCCAGATGGAGTTTTTGTTGGATATTTTTGTATAAGTTTTTGTTCATCATACTACAACCCTGCCAAGTTTCAACGACTGAGGATTTAATGCGGGGGTCTCCATACCTATGTTACCCGGACCATACCATATTCACTCCATGGATATATTATATGATATATTATATTATATTATATATATATTATATATGGATACCATATTCAATCGATTCATTCATTAAAGTCGGCCCAGTAGTTTAGACGCTACGGTGGAACATTCCTAAATATGATACAAGCATACATACATACGTAGACTGCAAAAATTTTGTCATCTTAAAAATAAGATTCGGTTTTTTAACCGTTTTGTAAAATCTGACATAGTAAACACTTTTTTAGTCATCTTAAAATTAGATTCGGTTTTTAACCGTTTTGTAAAATCTGACTTAGTAAAAAAATCTCCATTCTGAATACTTATATTTTCTATAATGCCAACACAGTAAGTCCACTTATTTCTGTTTCAGTATAATATTACTAAAACATGGTCATTGATACAATATTAATTTTCTGTCACCATAAGGTTTTAACTTCAGTCATGATATTTACGCTTATCTCTTAAATTAAATCTTAAGCTACTATTAATTCCAGTCTCTTGATTGACTTCAGTAGCAATATATTACATATCAGGTACATTTATTGCGTTTTGATGTTGATCTTGCAAATTTCTAGAGGATACTTGAAGAAGAAAGACCAAAAAGCTCTCCTGGTGCATTTAATGATACCATAGGAAAAGATGTTACTAGAACAAGATAAAATCACACAAGCACGACACGCGACGACGGATGAAGAAGAAGAGGGCCCCTGGCCGCAGCGCACGCATCCTTTTATAACCTCGTCTCTGACAGTAACATATCCAAACATTCATCATCATTATTCTCATAATCGAAATTAACATCTAAGGTAAGGATGCCTATTATGAGATACCATTTCTATTTTTGACTATAAAAACAAAACTGTTAGATTTTGAAGCTTCCTGAGATATAGTTTTAGATAGGAAATTTAATGTACTTGAAATGTGTAATAGCTATTTAGTGCTAAATACAATATTTTGAAAAAAGTGAAAAATGACAGAAAAGAAGTCCAAGGCAAAGGGTCTCCTATTATGAGATATTAGGGGTTCTTAATTTAGGATAGTATCTCATATTAAGGTCCTTAAAATTTTAGAGGTAAACAAACATAAAAAAACAATATTAATGTCAGTACAATCACATGTTTATTGTAACTTTTTAATTAAATATTATAAACAATCGTCAGTTTTAATATTTTGGTAATTTAATTATTAAATTATAGACTAGCTTCAGTCTTCAAAACGGGTTCACAATAATTATTGTTTATACTTTAGTTACACTTAACAAAGATTTGAGCTACCCATGCTCACTTATCATAAACAATTTATAATATTTATAATAATAATGGTAAATCTTACCATGTCTTACATATCTAAACATAAAGAACAAAGAAAACGATTCGATGCTATATCTCCACAATCCTCATGAGCCCATTTAAAACAAACTTGACACTTAGCCAATTTTTCTCCTCTTGTATCTTGTGAAAAGTTTCCGCTGCAGTAGGGACATTCAGCATCATATTCGTCCCCACTGCTATCTGCGAGCTCGGGCATGTCATCGTCTTCGGAACTGGAATTAACTTCTTCAACTTTCTTCTTTTTTTTCGTTGTCTGCCCTTTTTTATTTGTTTGTTTCTTCTGTCCTTTCTTACTTGCTTTTTATTTAGGGATTCTTCCAGTGCAATCTTATATGGAGAAGCCGTAATTATAGAAGCTGCTCCAGTTCGAGTTTTTTTAGAAGAAGAATTGTTCTTAGGCATCCTGGGTACTGGGTTAAGTGCAAAAGGTGAGACACAAGACGCACAAGAGGTACTGGATTATCATAAACACTAGCAACAGTTCTTGATGATGAATTAGAAGATGCCAATCCTTGAGGCTCATCAGGAGGGATTTCATTTACTAAATCGCTTTCTTCTCTCTGATTTTCATTTGAATTTTCGCTGTTGGATATCACTTCAGTTGGCTCTAATTGGTTTTCAATCGAAGCAGGTGTATTCTCTGGATTTCTCTTCATTTCTCTGCTCTTGATCCTCTTCATCAAAGATTGAAAACTCTTCGTCTGTAAAAATATGTCGATTGCAGGGAAACAACCCAGTTTAGCGAAAACCTATTACGGAGTTGGTCATAGTAGCAGCTTTTTCATAAGCCGTACCAAACAATCTTGCCACGTATTTGTTTGTTAGTGTGCGTCCCGGATTATTACGCAGCCAAGTTTCAATTTCTTGGGAGTAATAATTTTTTAGTGGCTTCATAAATGCTACATCCATAGGCTGCATTTTATGCGTGTAATGCGGCGGCAAGCGAACGATTATCACGTTGTTGTCTAGAGCTAAATTGATCACATCGATGATTCGTGTATGTGTGTAATGGCCATCTAAAACCAATATAATTGGATCATCTTTACTTGGCTTTGTAAAGTTGATAAAATGCTGAAACCACTTTGTGAATAGGTGTGTCTGACAACCTGAGGGATGACAATCGCCAATTGAACCTGCGGGTGCACCATCCATTGACTCTCGAGCCATGTTTTTCCTTGGAAAAATTATTAATGGAGGAACGTAGGTACCACAAGCGTTCATACAGGTCACTATAGTCATGAGTTTTCCTCTTTCCAGGGATGTCAACGCACCAACCTGTTTCTTACCTTTTATACTGACAACTTTGGAACGTATATGTTGAACTACTGTGATTCCTGTCTCGTCGACGTTGTAGATCCTGTGTGGAGCGGATTTTATCTTACCAAGTTCAGGCTCATACGAATCAAAAAAGTTAGCGACTGCAGCTGGATTAAATCCTTTTATTCTGGCGGCAGAAACTGCTTCAGGTGTCCTAACTGATAATGTAGGATGTCTCTTCAAAAATCCACGTAGCCGTTTTTACCAGCAGAGGCTTTAGTCACACTGAAAGGATGCTTTAGATTGTTTTTAATAGCCAACTGAAACGCCATGTATTTGATATCCTTCAGACGTAAGCCATAAAATCGTCTATCCATTTCTGTGCAATCACTTTCCAGCTCGGCTTCTAAATCAATAGGTAAGGCTGGTTGTCTCCCCATACGAACCTGGACAAGATCTTCTGCATGGCCATCTTTTTTCACATAGCGCTCAAGGGTACCCTTAGGAACACCAAAGCGTTTGGCAGCTCTTAGGTAGCCCATTTCGTTTTTTCGTACTGCATTCACAGCCTGTATCATGGCAGCGTGGTCCCAGGTCTTCCTTTTGATCGGAGGCATCTGAAATTAAAATATAGGGCTTAACCCATCACCTATAAAAATTGCTCATTTTGTGTACCACAATATGAGATATCCCATTTTAGGAACCCCAGCATATCTCATATTAGGAAAAGCAACAGTTTTACAAAATGCATGCCTTGTTTTTGTTTTAAAAAAGAAAACACAATAAAACTGCATTAATATCTTAGAATTGATCATATTAGTTACAAATTAAATATATATTAAAAGCTTTTATCTACTCCCATGCTATAAATCCTCTATAACAGGTTCTGAAACAGTTAGCTTATTGCCAACATTAAAACACCCAATGTCCTAATAACCATAACATCATCCAAACGGGTGATTTTTTCGATCCCCTCTGCGCAAAGGGTTTACTCAACAGACAGCCACATCTGCTCGATGCGTGGTATCTGTATGAATTGCAAAAAAAAACATCTATACGAATTTCAAAAAAAGAACATTGTCATACACGCGCGTTTCACTAACAGAACGCCGCGCGCTGTAAAAAAAAAGTTTATTAGAATTTTCCCCGCCATTTTTCTTCGTTTTTTTTATTGTTTCGTTAACAAAAAAATGAGCGATTCAAGTTTTTAACAGTTTGGGTAAAACAATTGCTAACTATTTACAACTTCCTAATCCTGAGTTGTATACAGGACATTGCTTTCGCATAACATCTGCCACAATATTAGTAGATGCCGGAGGAGACAACAAGTTTAAAACGGCACGGCGGATGGAAGTCTACATCTGTTGCAGAGGGCTATATTAATGACTCTATAACCAAAAAAATCTACGTGTCGAATGTAATTTCGAATTCCATAGAAAATTTAAATAGTGAAGTGGTAAATATAAATATTCCGCCGAGTGCATCGGGATCAGCACGTTCCAACATTAAAGAACATGAAGTGAATTTTAATAATTGCAATATACAAAATATTAATTACTACTACAATAAATAATTCTTTCATTAATACTTAGTTTATTTGTATATACTCAGTAATGGATGATATTAGGTTACTAGGACTGGATGTTTTAATGTTAGCAGTAAGCTAACTATTTCAGAATCTGTTATAGAGGAATCATAGCATGGGAGTAGATAAAGTCTTGTATGCATCTGTTGATAATTAGGTATTAAAACACTCATATGATACTATTATCACACTCCGCTTCGCGTCGTGTGGTAAACCCACATTCGTGTTTTAATACCCCTTATTACACAACTGTTGCATAAATAACTATTACTGTAATAATAAAGATGTTACATACCTTGTAAACATTTGACGAAAAATATTTGGTTTTACCACAATGTAGTAACCTGCACGCCCACGTCCTCAGATCGCCGGTGGCCGGCGCGCACTAGTAGACGTTTAGTACTGTTGCTATGTTGATTCGCGCGACACTAGCGCCAAGTGGCTGACATGAATAGTTTGGCAAATACCTAGCTATCTCATATTTGGCGCCTATCTCATAATAGGCGTCCTTACCCTACTATGTCGGAGTCACTATGGTCGCTACATGTTCCAGACACACTGGTAGTTGAACTCGATTGGGAAATGTCTTGTATTTTTTGGTTTTTCAATTTAGCAGGTTTGCAATTATCGAAGTTGTTACCAGTATTTTTTAGGTCCTTCGGTTCTTTGTTTTCTTTTCCGATACTCTTCTTGCCATTTCCTTTTCCTTTATATGTCATCGTCGTGTTTGGTAAATCTTTAGCAGAGAATTTAAATGAAGTAAGTTTTCAGCGATAAAAGTAGCTTGTGTTCGTCTCTGGAAAGACAAATATCGCAAATTTAAAAAAATATCAATAAGCTTTTTTGCAACAAACAGAATTGATTTACGTATTTGCCGAATTTCAAAGACTGGCATCATTTTCCGGGATAAACAATCGGTAGCCTGCCTACATTTTATCCCAGAAAATAAGAGATCGTACAGGTATCTATTATGATACCTGAGTATTGTTTTGGATCTATCACCACTATTGACCACTTTTAAAATTTTCCTAACTCGTGTAGTCCTTTGTGGATTTTGCACTTAGCATATTTCTGCCTGTGTAATAAATTTCGATTTGTATTAGAGAACGTCCGAGAAATTCTATTTGTACTATATTTTCGCATGTGGTACAACCCACAGACAAAATCATTGAATATCTCGATAGATTATTGTGACTTAGCGTATACAATATTAAAACACAAACTTTTTGGACCTAGTGTCATCGTTCACTAGTATATTGTGATAAATAAAATAAAATCAAAAACTAAACAGTTTATGGAACTGTAGTTTTTTTCATATTGGTCACCGCGGAGTGATATCACTCGATTTTTGTTTACCTACAACGGATCTATCAGAATGATCTCTTTTAGAAGTTTCCCGACTCTGGTACTCTGGTATGATATTTTGTGTTTGGCAATGCATACAAACTATTATTTAACTGTATTTTGTATAGATTCTCCTCGGTGTAACAATTTGTATGACATCAGAGAATTTTCGCTTGTTAAACAGACAAAACCATCGAACACAATTCAGCCTTCAGTACCTACTGGGTACTGACTACTGAAAGTCATACATCCTGGTAATTTTTAATATTATTACAACCAAACCATTTATGTAAGTACAGTCCTCCTCAATTCGCGGTTGATTTTGACCCTTGCCCATTTGGTGGTGACGGCACTCCCGTTAATGTAGTTTCCTTTGTGGAGAACTTTTGAAAGTCTTTCGAAGAAGTTTTATTGTAATATGACTTTTTTCCCTCGGCTATTGTAATATTTCTTTCCCCTAGAAAAAAAATTTAATTGCTCATTTACATATGATTATTGTAAAGGTGGTGACCTTTAAGTCATTATTACAACCACACAATTTAATAGACCTTTTCTGTTATTGTAAGGATTTCCTACAGAGAAATTTTGAATGACGCTGTTTCTCGGCACAGAGACAAAAGGTATTTTTTGAAACAATTAATGATTTATTATTATTATTTTGCCGAGAAAAAATATCAAATTTCTCGTAAACAGTTAATTGTTAATCTCACGGAGAACTTTTGAAAGTCATTTTTATTAAAGTTTTTTTAAATAAGAACTCATGATTCCCTGGGATACCGCAGACATCGTCTGGACCACCAAAAAATACATACGCTTGCATAAAAACTCAGATCTATTTTTTCATCTTCTTCAACATCACGTCATCTTAACTGCTACTTCACCAATAGTGCTAGGCGTATTGAAACATGATAAGTTTGTAAAAACATCATTAACGAATTATTGGTCGATGGCAGTTGAGAGTACGTGATCAGACGTTAAAGAAGTTGAAAAAAAAGTAGATCCCTATTGGAACAGATTATTAAAGAAGGACTGCAATGCTTTATACCCAGATAATGTTTTTTACTTTTTAGTTTGTTGGTACTTCTAAAGTCTATTTTTTTATCCCGGAGACAAAAATGACGTTTCCTGTGTTGCCTGTTTTTTATGTGTCTTAAATAGTGATGTGGTGCAGTCGATACTTATTTGCCGATAAATATTTGTAGGTAGGTATTCATGTCAGGTGTGTATAAGACAACAAAATGTGTAGGAAATATTTCAATTCAAATTAAAAGTATGAGCTGATTCTCATTTCATGTTTTTCATATTATTAAAAAATTGTAATAAATTCACCATTTTATGCATTTGACATTATAATTATTTAAAAACCTGTATATTGAAAACTAAACGTTACCTACGTATTTCGTCAAATATAAATATAAATTGCGAATCTTTATAAAATACCCGCGAATTCGTTTGCGTGGATTATGGTTTTTTGTTCCCGCGGGAATTGTTTAATTTTCCGGGATAAAATGTAGCCTACGAGTTATAGAGTTTAACTGTGTACTATCAATACCTCGCAGGGAAATACCACTATGTTCGACTTACAAAGTCAAAACAATTCGAGATATCGCGTATTTGAGGGTCCAGCGGAAGGGAATGGCAATATTTTTCGTCTTACTGAGGATAGTTTATTTAACTCCATAAGCACAAAATATTATTTTATTATCGATTTTTATCTGAACCAGAACCATGAAGACAACACTATTATTATAGAGCTGGTATCATTATTTTTACGTTTGTCATTTGTAGCTGTCATTTTAGTCTCTGGGATTAAAAAATAGACTTTTAGGTATATTTTTGAAGTCGGTTTTTGTTTTAGATGAAAGCGAATAATTATCTTATCTAAAATGTTTAAATCGCGCTAAACGGTTAAACGCATTTTTTTTTCAATTCTGTTAGTCTGATGAAGCTATATATTTTTAAGGTATGTTAATAGGGTGCGTTTTCACCAGAGATGTGCTACGTTGCTAAGCTACAGATACGTGTCAAACCCACCAATAGGAGCTTTCTATAGCTCAGATAGTCTAGGCAACAGAGCGGTTCGTTGTATGGAGACTCCCGTATTAAATCCTCAGTCGTTGAAATTTGGCAGGGTTGTAGAATGGTATGAACCAAAACTTATACAAATACATCCAAAAAAATCCATGCGGAAGTTAGGTATTTATACCAAAAAATATATATTTATTTATTTATTGTTACTATTAATCTTATAAAATTGACATGAAATTGTGTTGCAAAATGTGCCACAAAAACCACGGTGGGTTTTACTGTGCACCGTGTTATTAAAGGTTAGACATAAATAATTATAGCTAAAGAAATAAACAACTAACTTAAAAATATAGTGGGTAATCTACAAATATGTGATATAGTGGGTATGATTGAATATTTTCTCGATTTCTTTTTAATAGTAGGTAGTATATTTATTTACGCTCAAAACCGAAATATCCAAAGAAATAATAATGCCGAACATCGATGTATAAACCGATTTTAGTATCAAACCTAAACTGCGTTTACGCGATTATGTAGCCTCCTGCTTTTAAAATTGGGTATATAATGAAAAACCTTACTTCCCTTCTGATTTTTTAATGGATATTTATAAAATATGTTTAACTCATAATACTTTATCATACTGTAAAGTTTCGTCGCCTGAGGAATTGTTGGGGTCCACTAACTTTATTGGCTAGACTAAGATCGCTAAATATTAGATCAAGCGCTCCTATTGGTGGGTTTGACATACATCCGTAGCTTGGCAACGTAGCACAACTCTGGCATAAGTAATAGAGATGATGCCTATGTCAAAAATAAATTGTATTTGTTAATGATTATTAAATAGAGGCTCGACCAAAAGACCTATAATTCACATCCTCTGTTAGTTTTATGGTTGATAACAATTGTAAAATATCAATTCAAAAAAGTGTGTGTGCAATTCACATATAGCAGGAATGAAACTTCTGAAAAGTAGCCTACGAGAGAATGAGATAAATATACTTGTATTCTATCTCAATCTCTCACAGGCTAAAGATTGAAGAGAGAAGTTTATGAATATGTTTGGCCCTTTTTTCTCGTCTCGTCGCTCTACCGTTTCGTAGATTTTTTTAATTACAACGCTGCTAAAGAAATTTCACCTCAAAAAAGTTCGTTGAAATTTGATAACGTCACTATGTATTTCCATACTATATGCACGTTTTTAAGTATTTAGAGTTGCTGATTTGATTGAGTTGTCATCATCCCTATTGAGCTATACTTATCTGAAAGCTAGATAAGCAGTAGGTAGTAGTAAAGGTAGTTTTGTAACTTTAAGGCCAACTGACTACGTTTAATTACACCCTGTCTACCATTATGGGATTTATTTTATGTTATGTATTACATTTGGCATTGTTTATTTATGTTTATGTATGAGGTTAAAATAAAACCATGAATCAGCAACAAAGCTGTTTTATTGAAACGCATACCTATCGTGTACACGAACATCGTACAATATAATGTATACTAATATTATAAATGCGAAAGTGTCTGTCTGTCTGCTACGCTTTCACGCCCCGTCTGTTCAACCGATTTTGATGAAATTTGGTAGATACAGGGATCCTGGACATAGGCTACTTTTTATCCCGGAAAATTGAAGAATTTCTATGGGAATCAAAAAATCTTAATCGTCGCGGGCATCTTATCATTATTGTATGCCTTTAATTTTAAGACTGAAGCAAATTGATCACATGCACCTATTACCTGAAATAAACAATTTATCATTTGTCACAAGCAAAATACAATTAAGTACTTATTACTGACTAAAGACTGAAATAGTCCTTTATTAGAATTTATAACTGTGCTAAGAAAGTATAAAAGATAAAAGAAAAAAACAGCAACCAATAATGATAAACTTTCTCCGTACTTACGAATATTACATGGGTAAGGCCGTTAAAAATGGATGATTTCACTTTGGCTAGGCGTCCGATATTTTTTTTCTATGAAAATGTTATGTCACCTATACAATTCCCTTTCCTCTAGACAAAGCAAGGTCTTTTTAGTTGTTTTAATGTCCTATCATATTAAAAACATTACATTTCGTATTATTTTGAAGAAAATATTATCCGAGTAGAACATTGCTCCATACAAATAAAAGTGTCCCAAATTATATCCGTTGTACGTAAATAATTGTATTTTGACCTGATGTATTATTTAACTTAAATATTAACATCTTTTCTTAAATCTGGCATATGTTACGACAGTTTTGAGTAATAAAATAATACTTATTTTAGGAAATTACATTGCGTCCGTGTATTTAAAGCTTTTATGTTACCGATTTTATGTTACAAATATTTTCTCAAAAAAAATGAATTGAATAGTAGAAACAGTTTTTACACCATGGCTACACTAGTGGCTTTATTGTATATGCTACATTTCTGTCACCCATCGGCCATTGTGGTGTTTAGTGTCATTTGTTTGGGGCAGTGCCGAATTCTCGCAGTGTAAAAAAAATTTTTACTGGTTATTTTAAGGTAAATATGATTATTTTATTCAAAAACTCCAATTATTTTATGCATTTAATGTTTAGGGAATAGTTTGAAACTGCGTACGCGGTTATATTGATAGCGTATAGCGTTACTCCATAAAATTAAAAGTATTAGACTAGAGGCTAGTTTTTAAGTTACTTTTATGTGACTTACGAGGGTTTTTAAGTTCGCGGAATGAGAGGGTTGGAGGGGGGTGATTAGGCTCATTAGGATCGTAACGTGTTTAGTGACTCATAATTAGTATAAATACGAGATTTCATTGTTATTAGAGTATTGGTCTTTGAGCTATCGCCAACCAAGCAACATAATCAGGAGTGAAAAGTGAAATATGGAAAAAATCGTGCCGTTAATAAAGTTCCTTATCAAGCAAGGAAAATCAGTTGCGACCATAATGGATGAGATGTCATCGGTTTACGGTGACTCTTGTCCAGGAAAAACCATGGTGTACAAGTGACACAGTTTGTTTAAAAAAGGAAGGGAATCCCTTGAAGACGACCCGAGGCCGGGCAGGAGCATCCAGGTGACCACGCCAGAACTTATCCAAAAAGTCGAAAAACTTGTACTCGACGATGCTCGACTAAAGAAGAAACAACTCGCAGAAATGGTTGGAGTATCCGATACAACCATTTTTAAAATCCTGCACGATCATCTTGGCATAACTAAGGTCAGCGCAAGATGGGTACCGAGAATGCTCATGCCGCCGCAAAAACAACAACGCGTAGAGTGTTCACATGCATTTTTGGACCTCTGCAATGAAAACAAGGATGGTGTATTGAGTCGAATTGTTACTGGAGACGAAACTTGGGTTCATCATTATGAACCTGAGTCGAAACAAGACTATGCAGTGGCATAAAAAGGGCACAGCACCCCTCAAGAAGTTTAAGGTGTCACAGTCAGCTGGGAAACTCATGGCAACGGTCTTTTGGGACTCAGAAGGAATATTATTGATCGATTATAAAGATAAAGGTGTTTCTATAACCGGAGAATACTACGCTTCAATATTAGAGCGACTAAAGGAAGCCATTAAACAGAAAAGACGGGGAAAATTGACGAAAGGTGTGCTGCTTTTGCACGACAATGCGCCCGTCCACAAGAGCCGCGTTGCGTTGGCTGCCCTGCTTAAAGTGGGCTTCGATATTTTGAACCACCCACCCTACAGCCCAGACCTGGCCCCGAGTGATTATTACCTCTTTCCAAAAATGAAAAAAGAGCTGCGGGGTAAAAAATTTACCACCGATGATGAAGTTAAGAGGCAGTTTCAGCGTATTTTGAGGACAAAGACAAAACATTTTTTTATGAGGGTATAAATAAATTAATTGAAAGATCTGAAAAATGTGTCCGTCTTGCAGGTGAATATATTGAAAAGGAAAAATAATTTGCTTTTTTTATTTCAACCCCTTACCCTTCATTCCGCGAACATAAAAACGCTCCCTCGTATGTTACCATTTTTTAAGTTACGTAACATAAAAGTGATTTAAGGCTTAATTCATAATTGCAGATGTATACAAATTCCTAAAAAGTATTAAGTACCTATGTATTTACCTAATTAGGGTATTATTAACTATCTGATATTATCATAATTTTATTATAATTATGGAATAATTTAATTCAGCTGGTTAATTTTACCAAAACAATCCTCCTTATTTTAGCGTTTAAAGTATTGAATGCAAACACTCTTGTAGTACACAATGTAGTTTATTATTTATATTTAACTAGAAGGATGTCACGAGTTATAACAATATACAATTAACAGATTTATAACTAGTTTCGCGAACACAGGGTAGGTACTTAGCCGTGGCGGCGGGGCATACGCTAAGACCGGGTCTTGCGTCGATCGCTAAGGAACACCGACTGAGGTATTGAAAATCAAATGCGCCTGCGCACCGTTACGAAGATGCACGATGCCACGCTTCCCCGGCCGAGCCATTAGCTATAATAAAACTGTGCACGGAGCGGTTGTCCGTGCGTTGAAAATTACTTTTGTACATAAAAATAAATTTAGTTAAGTTAAATATTTAAGTTTAGAATAATGCTAGAAATAATAATAGAATATAGATAGTTAAAAAATTAAGTTATAAAATAGGTAAGTATACAATTTAAACCTTATATCTTAAGTTAATTAAATATATTAATATTTTAATTTTTACTTTAAACTATTTCACTTTTCATATAATAAAAGTATAGTCTTTGTTTGTTGGCTTGTTCTTCAATCACGCCATGATAGGGTTACGGATTATTGAGGACCGGGTGAGTGATAAGCTACTTTTTATCTCGAAATACGAAAGGTTCTGCGGAGGTTTTTTAAAAACCTAACCCCACGCACATGAAGTAGCGAGCAAAAGATAGTTACTGACCGACTGACTTATTATTAATATGTGATCGTGTGTTCGTTTGTTGGTTTGTCCTTCAATCACACCGCAACAGAGCTATGGATTGACGTGATTATTTGCATGGCTACCTACCTATATATTATACATATAGTTAAAGTATAACATTGGGTTTTATAATAAAAGTATATTTGTAGAACAAGTAATGTTTTATTATTTCCGTACATGACATAGAGTATATGTGCTTAGAGATGGACCACAGACTATATCGTGACGCTAGAAGTCTCTACTTTACATAAAGATTTGTCAACTCCACTCAAAGCCACTCAAATTATATTAGATGTACCTACTGCTAATTGGCCTACAACTAGCAACTGGCCTGTCTAATAAATGGCTGCATTATGAGATTCTAGGGTAATAAATATTAATAATATTAAATAATTCCAATCTGTCTCCTCAGGGGGACAGATATATCTCCCGCGAACATGCAAATCGATGCTGACAAGAGTGATTTCAAGGAGGGGGATAGCGGACGTACGTACTACGAGGGAAAATAGCAGCCAGTACCGCCAGACTACACTTGACTGTTGCAGTCCGAGGCAGAGATACTTGTCCTCGCAATTATAAGAAAATCATGGATGTAAGATGTAAAATGCCACAACATTTCAAAATTCATGTCTACTCTATGTCAAAGAGTCATTATTTTTATCTTGTCTGTGTTTTATCTATGCACGGGATCATGGTTCCCAACTTAGGGTTTTTGGCCTATAAAATTTTAAAAACTATAAAATTTGCGACTCTGTTAGACACCTATTACTATTATTATCTTTCACAATTTATTTATTGACCGAGCGAAGCGAAGGTCTCTGAGTCTACTTGAGTGAATTTGCACTTGTCCGTCCGTCCATCCGCCCGTCCGTCCGTCTGTCTGTCAGAGCCTAATAACTTCTGAATTACTGAACGTAATTACTTCAAATTTAAATTTAATATGTAAACCGATGGCCTCCAGCCGAATATGGCTTAAAAAGTTATAAAAATCTTTATTTCAGGGGGGCTCTCATAGAAGCGAATGCGAAGTATAATATTTTTATAGCGTTAAATAGGGTTGTGGTATATCATTTTAAAGGTAATTAGGAATAGAGTCCAAATATTTTTTTTTAAATGTTTCCCCTAAAATTGGCGAAACCCCATTTCCCCTTTCAAAGTGGAGATTTTCTAACGTCCAAATTCAGAACTCTCAATTTGCTGGAAGATTGAGCCAGAAACTTGATAAATTATTTGAAATATATCCTGTACTTGTAAAACAAATACTAAAATTAGATTGAGAACTAGAAACGAAATTATATAATTTTTAATGAGCTTCAGTATTTTTAACAAAACTTTACAATGATGTCAATAGATGGCGCTTTGTAAAAGTTTATTCGTTTGTGCTTACAAATAATAGACGTTATCAAGTTACGTAAGACGGCAACCAGGAGGATTACAGAAGGAGACGACGTTAAATTTAATACTAAATTTATTAATCAATTCTTACATTATGACCTAACCTAACGCTACGTCGATTTTAGACGCAGCGGTTTACATTAGGCTAACCTAAGGGCTAACCTAATCTACCCAAACTAGCATCCTGCGTCGATGTTAGATAACAGGATTAATGAACGATCTTCTCATTATTTCATTAGCTTTTATAGCTTACATTATCGTACTAAAATCTAAGCGATGCTTGATGTCACGTTTCTTCGGACGTGATGCAAATTCCGCGGAATCCGCTGACTATGCACTGGTACCATGGCCGTTCGCTGGAGGTGCAAGGTTGCGATCTTGCAACGAAAGTATTTTTTCCATGACGCTGTAGGTATACGTAACTCCTGCACCCTAAGAGAGGCAACTATTTTTTATGTTAAAAAAATGATGCCGAGTCTGGTCTTCTAAAATGTTCTCGATACTGTTGAGTTTTCTTCATAGTTCCTGGGTGGAATTCTTCAACAGCTTCGTGAGATACGTGGATTTCTTGACAAACATTAGGAATAGCGATCATCATCGTTATAATCATCATGCGGTACCATCTTCAAACTGGAGTTCGGCGATCAGTCGGAGAAACCTTTCCCGGTCATGTTCTTTTTTCTTTATTTCTGCGTCCACTCCCCTAACAATCGTCGAACCACTTCCTTCTCGGTCGTCCGCGTGGCCTTCTTTCAGCTATCTTGCCTTCGAAGATCAACCGTGAATATTCATAGAGGGATCCTCGTTGCAGGTGACCGAAAACCCTAGCTTTTCTTCGTACGACGGTTGTCATTAGCGTCCGTTTGTAGTTTTTCTCTTTGATAGTACACCAGTGCTTGAGATGAAGTCTATCCAAGAATAGCGATATAATATTCATACTCGAATTCGGTGTAGTCTTCTCCAGATGTGGCTTCTGCTTGAATAGGTTTTCCTAAGCTTGGTGAACTTGATGATGAGTGGCGTGTACTTTTATTACACTTTAGTGGGATTGGGTACCAGATTTTTGCTTCGGACATTCTGTCTCCATCGTAGACACATGAATAGTATAGTATCTCATTGGTTGCAAGGACCGGTTAGGGATAATTTTGGATTATATTAGGAACCCACCCTAATTGATCTTGAAAGAATTCGAAAAATAAAATTTTGCCAAAGTAATAAGTAGTTCCAGATGCAATTTGGTGTTATTATTTGATAAACGACAGTTAGAGAATTATTTCAAAAATGAGCTTTTCTCATGGAACTACTTAGAGGTGATGCACGGTTGCACCAATAAGTAGGTACTCATTAAGTCCATGGTTTTACTACTATAACCTTTATTTTCTGTTAACCTAAGTGAATCTTGGATTTTAATTGTCTAGCAAATACTATTTTATGACAAGAATTAGATACTCGGACATGTCAGCGTAATTATTGCTACAAAAGGTATTCTTGATCTAGACAATAATATCTATTGAATCATCAGCGAAATCAGAAAATATATAGTCAGCAAAGCCGGTGTTAAAATTTGACTCTAATATAGTATAATAAAAGTATAACTAATCATTTTCTATAAACGATGATGTATGATAATTCTTGACCATAACATACCTACCTACCTACATTTTATAGTGCCTATCTGTTGTATTACTTCGCGGAAATCGAATAAATTTTATTTTACTATTTTTCGAAATATCGAAACCTACTCTAGTGGTTGACATTCAAGATGGATTGCCCTAAAAGAGTAAAAGGGATTTATTCTTTGGTGGATCTTACACGATGTGAGACCCTGAATCCTATTCTAAGGAATGGCAATCAAGATCCATTACCCTAAAATTAAAATTTTAAACAATGATTTCTAGTATTAATAAATCGGTGTGCCTAATAAAATTAGGGGGTAGAAATTAACGGAACATGGGAAGCAACACGAGAACGATTCACATGTACTCCTTCCTGGTGAGTATCCAATCTCCTCTGTTGTATCGATTTTAGATACTCCTTTTGGTCTTGCCGCTGGTCCGTAGATTCCAAATCTTCGTCCTGTGTTCCCTAGCTACCCGATTGTAGATACGGGACTCGACTAACAAGGATCCTACCGACTGCGCCAGTCACGTAAGACGGTAACCAGAAGGATTACAGAAAGAGATGACGATAAAGGGGTTTGAACCTTTTGTATGGAAGCTGGCATAGCGACCTGCCGCCATTTTGATTTTTTTTCAAAATCGCGGCGCACGATGAAAGTGGTATGTATGGATAGAAAACACATAGACGAACAAATAATGTCATGTAACATAGTATCCCAAAGTGTCACGTTACCGAGATATTTGGAGGTAAAGATAGACATATGAGGACAACGACAATCATTAAAAATAGACTTATTACGTGTCTACAGGTGTTAGATTGTATCCAAATAATCGCTCCCAGATTGATTATTATTATTACTGTTTATTAGAAGAGAGTAGGTACAGTACATACTACTCGGAGCACGAGAAAACTACTACTACAATTAATTATTTGCCTACTAAATCGCATCGCATCGCAATGATTCGCTATATTATGTCAAAGTATCTCGCGCGCGCGTGTTGGCTTGTCTTAATGTCTTTCATCCCGCTGCATTATGAAATGAACAATAAAATAATGTCGTTGCAGTCTTAGATTATTTAATTGCTCGTTGCAGAGATATGTGGAACTAAAGATCGCTATACCTAATAATAATTAGAACGATGACACACATAATGGGTTGTGTGGTCGGATTGTACGCAAAATAATACAAATGAATAGTCAACAGCTCTATGCCGCACCACATTTAAAACAGGAAATAAAAA
Source organism: Erebia palarica (assembly GCA_964035005.1). Lineage (NCBI taxonomy): Eukaryota > Metazoa > Arthropoda > Insecta > Lepidoptera > Nymphalidae > Erebia > Erebia palarica. The sequence continues at coordinate 14,492,439 of OZ035993.1, read as the reverse complement.
TAGCTTGTGCTTTGTTAAACGCGTTTGGAAAACGGTTGGTAGACAACCGACTCGTAAATCAATTATTAAACGAAATATATTTAAAATATGACGCTCCAAACCTTTTATCAGAGTTGGTGATACAAAACAATTTCAACCAACGCAGAGCAGCTTTTCAAGCTATAGATGCTAACCACGGCTTTGAACACTTCCCAAACCTTTCATATGATGATTTATTAATTATGTCCTTAGGACCTTACCAAGTAGAGCAAGCGAGAAGTTATTACGGTGAACACGTTAAAGAGAATGGTACATTTTTCATCGAAGTGTATGAAGATTTAGAAATTGATTATAATCTTACCCAATTCGGCATTGTAGCTCTCAATCCTTGGCTCGCAAGAGCTAAAATACATTCGCGACATCAAACCACCCGCATGTATTTCGTTTACATCTTGCTGGATAATAGTTTACAAGGCAGAAATAAAATCATTGGACACTACTGTAACTGTCTTGTGGGAATGCGAACCCTCGGATGCTGTGCCCATGTTATGTGCATTATATGATACATGGCTTGGGCTCGGCATCAAGAAACCCATATTCGACCTCCTGCCGAGTTTTTGGATTATGTAATTAGGAATGCAGACGATGATAATCTTGTATTAGGTGAATTAAAACAAGCACATATATTCTATATCGTGATTGACATGATCTTTATCGTGATGATATTTGTTTTATCGTGATTTCAACACACAACATTTTGATTTGAAGCAACCTGATAGCCCACTCGATGCAAATATGCATGATACGTGTTAGATATATTATAATTCTTTTTAGTGCAGTTCCTGTACGTTAGTATTATTCCTTATTCCGTGATTGTACTTACAGCAATAAATAAATGATTCTTAACATCAATCACATGCCTTTTGTTTTATTTTTAACCAGTAGTTAGGCAGTACAATTATTTTTACTATAGTTGTTATTTTTTGGTACAAGTAGGTACTACATATATAACTAGCTGCAATACTTACCCACTTAAAAAATGTTTTCAAGCTAAGTAACATGCGACCAACGCGACATGTCGACTGCGTTTCATTATGATTTGCTTTAGTAGATAAATAATTTATTATAGTAGTAGTTTTCTCGTACTCCTAGTAGCAAGTAATGTACCTACTCTCTTTTAATAAACAGTAATAATAATAATCAACCTGGGAACGATTATTTGGATACAATTTGACGCCTGTAGACACGTAATAAGTCTATTTTTAATAAATAATAATAATAATAATAATAATAAATCGTTTATTTTCAGGCAATAGACCCATAAAAAATACAAAAGATGAATACAAATAAAAGTTAAAGCCATAAAAACATAAAAGTAACATCAAATTACAATTAAAATAAAATTAAAATTAAAATTAAATTATTATACTATTAAACAATTAAAGTGTATTATAAACTTACCCCTGATGGGGGTGCATGTCATCGGTAAACCTATTTGCGGTTCTTGTCACGATGTACGGCTGCAAGCCAGTACCTTACGATGGCATTATCCGGGCACCAAGAGCATACACCGAGGATGTCGTTTCCAGAGGTGCGAATGCGGGACCAAAACGCCGCAACCCGAGATCTTATAATTGCAAAGTAATCGGGGACCCTGGCGTCGGCAAACATGCTCGACGCACTGCAGTATTTAGGCAGTCTCATTAGAATACGGTATGCGTTATTATACTGTACTCTGATGCTGCTACGTGCACTTTTGGTGTAGTTGACCCAAAGCTGACACGTGTAGAAGCATTGACAATATGCCCAAAACAGCGTCAGCCTTGCCTCAGTACTACACCTCGCAAACCGGCATGCGAGCATGTTACACCTAACGGCCAGAGCCCTCCTTTCACGTTCAATATCCTCGTTATCGCGTAGATCCTCGGTTAGAATAGGCCCCAAGTACCTGAATCGCTCCACCCTTTCTACCGGTACTCCATCTAGGAAAACCGATGGGATCCTCTCCGGACCTTTACCCGCGCTGAAAACCATCATCTGCGTTTTTTTGACATTATACTTGAGGCCGTGACTCATTGCATATTGTTCACAGATGTTAAGTAACCGCCTAAGACCATTGATTGAGGGACTTAGAAGTACCATATCGTCGGCATAGCTGATATTATTTATGCATGTTGTGCCTATAGGACAACCTACTCTAGCACTTCTAAGCTCCTCAATCAGATCGTTTACATATAGGCTGAAAAGGTCCGGAGAGGTAAGCCCTCCTTGACGAACGCCACATTCTAATCTAAAATCATTAGAGGTGGCGTCGCCCCATTTCACAACATTCGTTTGGTTTCCGTACCAGTATCTCAACAGATCTACAGTCTTACGCGGTACATTAGACATACTGAGTTTTTGCCATAGCAACTGATAATTTACTAAGTCAAAAGCTCGGCTGAGGTTTAAAAAGCATGCGTATACGGAGGTGTGTCTATTAGTATAATAGTTGACAGCAGATTTGAGGCTGAAGATAGCAGAATCCGTTGAGAGCCCGGGACGGAAACCAAACTGCGCGTCATCGATTCTAATATTCTCATTTATATCAGAATAAATTAACCTTTCCAGTATTTTCCCTATAATAGTGCCTAACGAAATCGGTCTGTAGTTTTTGAGGCTGGAAAGTTCACCGGTTTTATTTTTGGGGACAGGAACCACCACAGTCCTCATGAGGTTGTTTGGCAAATAACATACGTTCACACATATGGTAAACAGCTCCGCCAGTATATTGAACATGTTATCACCTGCATACAATATGTGTTCCAAACTCAGCCCATCAAATCCTGAGGCCTTACCCCTTTTCATTTTCATCACCACACTAGCCATATCGCCGGCTGAATAGCGATGAGAATTTTCGTCACTTATATGCTTTTCAGTAAGAATAGGTGCACATTCTGTGCTCAGAGTGGGTAATGGATGCACTTTGAAGTGGTGTGAAAATAAGTCTGCAATCAGCTTCGGATCCTGGACGTCATCAACGCTTACGGTAAGTTAGCTTTATAGTTAAGGCGTTTGGTAGCCTTCCAAAATTAAATGATTGTCGTTGTCCTCATATGTCTATCTTTACCTCCAATTATCTTGGGAACGTGACACTTTGGGGTACTATGTTACTTGACATTATTTGTTCGTCTATGTGTCCTCTATCCATACATACCACTTTCATCGTGCGCCGCGATTTTGAAAAAAAATCAAAATGGCGGCAGGTCGCTATGCCAGAAAGTTTCAATCCCCTTTGCTACTAAATTTATAAAGAAATACCGCGAGGTCTCAGTTCGGGGCAAACCACTAGTATTACGAGTTTATAAGAATGACTTTTTTATTTTTGTTAAAATGTGTTAATTTGTACGGCGCATTCGGTCTTTTTCTCATCTGAAAATGTGTGGTTCCATTTTTTTTATTTGTTAAGTGGTTAATGGAAGATGGATCCACAATATACTATTAAAAATCAGTGCCTATTTGATTGTTATTCTTAACTTATAAATATATGTTATAAGTTGTTAAAGTTGATTATTACCTATTACTTTAAATGACTGTTCAATTAAAAAGACTTAATTTAGTAATAATCTATTTTTTAGATTTTACGCCTTTTATTTATTAAAACTCCTTGGGTGCAATGAATGGACCAGTCAATAAAACTTCCTAAGTCTGATTATAGCAACTAGGTAGTTCAATCAAGGAAACAGTGGTCCAAACATGACAAGCACCCCAAAAATGATTTTTTGTAATAATTATGTGTACCTATTTATACGCAAAGTAAAAAATTTACAATCACAGTTGTATAACGGTCCAAGCTCAGATGGTCCAATAATGGCAAACTTACCCTAATGTGTGTGTGTGTAAAATAGGTACGTTCAGAATATATGTACTTATGATATCTACCTCAATAGTAAGTTAATCCGATTTTGATCTTGAAGTCTTGGAACGAACTTCCTTACGGGACCATGCGGAGGGGTGTACAGTTTCGGCATTGCCGATTACGCCGCGGATCCACATTTTTACCCCCTACCAAAAAGTGCTCAACGCGGCTAGAGAAGTTTTCAACCTTTCACTTCAAAAATCATAATAAATTAAAAAAAACAAAAAACCCGACTGCTTGGACACCAAAAAGTATAAAACAAGATGTGAATTTCATTATTATCAATTTACATAGTTTATTACTTTTAATGAAATAATGAACAAAATAATATAGCCAATTCAGTATTCTCACAGCTCACGTTTTATAATAATATTTTTCTCTCATAAATAATTTTGTAATTATTACAAATTATCAAGGCGCGTCGCACGTCCATTAGCTAATATTAACGTGAGACTGCGCCTTTCGGGTTTTTTGTTTTTTTTAAATTACTTTTTTATTTTAAACTTTTTGGTTATTTATGTTGTTTATTTACCTGCAAGGTAATCCTAATAATGTTATTGCCGTAATGAGAATCATTATTTTTTGTATTAATTGTATTTTTTATTTATTTAAACTATTAGATTCCTTAAATTAGATTTACTAACTGTTTATTGACTCTTATTTAGATAGGTGCCTAAACTATATTGATATAAGTATACCTAACTTTAATTTTACAGTAGATAAATGACAATATTTATTAGGTACCTAATAAGTAACAAAATTAATATGTACCAATTAAACAATTTATGAAAACGCGTCAAAATTTCTTAAATTGATTTCTTAATTTGAAATTGTGAAGCTTAAATTAAGAAATTTTGCGTGCGAGCGTCCTGATGATAGCATCATCAGGACGCTCGCACGCAATAGGCATGATGACTGATTTTGAAAAATGGTCAGATTATGTTCGGAAGTATCTACTATATCGAAAAAATATCTTAATTCAGCAGAAAAATAAGGTTTAGTAGATAAAATTAGCATTTGAAATTTAAATTTTAAAAATCACGCCAAAACGCTCGCGGGTGTCATGGCGTCGTTTGTGACGTCACTACTGTTTTTACCAATGTACTCTAATGTACTGCGTGCAGTAAACAATAAGGCTTCGTACAACAATTTAGATATTTTGTGTGAATAATATGAATTCTAAAGTGTGTAAGTCGTGTGCGGTCCCCCAGTGTGATAGCACATCAAAATTAACTCCAAACAAGTTATTTATCTAAATTCTGCTATATAATTCTGCGAAGATCACTTGACGTAAGTTTTTGCTTTATTCTAATACTAGCTGATGCCCGCGACATTCCCGCAGGAACTCCTTAATTTTCCGGGATAAAAAGTCCATATAAATCTTCCTCTTGAATCATTCTATCTATTAAAAAAACCGCATCAAAATCCGATGCGTAGTTTTAAAGATCTAAGCATACATAGGGACAGACAGCGGGAAGCGACTTTGTTTTATACTATGTAGTGATGATGTTTTGCTCATAGCACAAATAACTGCAAAAAGTTAGATGCGTGCCAAGAATCGAACCCCAGACGCACCGAATAGGTGGCAGACGTCATATTTACTAGGCAATCACCGCTCATATTAAGTTATACGGTATAGTTTTAAAAAACAACATTTAATTAACATAACCTCTAATAACCAAGTACGATGAAGTGCTTAATATATAAAATAGCAGATTTTACGGGTTTAGAACCTATATGTTATTATGTTATTATTATACTTACATGGAAGTTTTGACGTTGCGAAATTCTGCTAAACAAAAGTCTTTGTTTGATGCAAGATACTCAACCAACATCAACAAATCAATCCTGGGCAAATTAGAGCTAGTAGCTTTGGTAAATCCTTGATCCGTGGCTAACGATTTTTAATTTCTTGATTTTGGATTCGGTAAAACAAAGCTAGATTATGGAAATGATCTTAAGGAAACAAAAATACTTGATAAACATTTAAAACACCTGTACTTATAGAGATTGTTTGCCGATTGTCAAAGCTCGAAATAAATTGTGACGTCATTCGATTCAGTGGTGTTTTATACAATACGGCGGATTGCTGTATTTTATAGTTTTATTTTATCAAAATAAATAACAATCTCACTCGAAATAGAAAAATAAATAAGTTTTTTATAATCCATGAATCCTATTTCATTACATAAATTCATAATTTCATTGATTCTTGGATACTGTCATCATGCCTATTGTCGTCAGTCGTGCGCGGTGCGGCTGTAGTTCGTTTTACCACAAGCACCCCATTGATCAGTCCCCCTTCGACCCTAATGTCCAAATCACTACCGACAATGCTCCCTACTTAGGGCTACACACAAACACTAACCAAACACTAACTTCGCCGGCGAAGACGAGGACCCCGATATCTACGATATCCACGTCACCCGGACGTGGTCTTAACTCACGGCCTCGAGGGCGTATGGACTAATCTAGTCCAACCGACCTCCCATTCATCCCAACGTCATCCTAAGCCGTGGTCCGAGCCTCACAGGAGGCGCCCTTAGGAGGACGTTGCCCCCCCCCCGATGTCATCGAGCGTTAGGGCTCTTTTTCTCGGCGACGCCTAGCGCTCGTCCAACCCCCCGGTGACGCTGTAGCGTCTAGTAGGGCCTATGCAGTATACTTAATCCGAAAAAAAAAGATCAGTCCCCACCGCACCGCACCGCACTCCTCGCGGACGCGCTTTCCGCGAGTGATATATTTTGTAAAAGACGTTTATCCGCCTGAAGTGTTCTGTTGCATGATAAACTTTATTTCTATGATATCTCATAAGATATTCGTCTAAATTGAATGGTGTAAAGGACAATTTTTGTCTTAATTAAATACTTGAGATGAGTAAGATATTTTTTTTGATAAGGAATTAACGATTAATAACTATGTTGATAAAAACACCTTCGCAAGTAAAGCACTGTTTTAGACCAAATTTGAAAATCATAAAAATGGTTATTGTGAGTCAACCTTAAAAGATAGTTATATGCTATCGCGGACTTCTTTTTAGCACTTTTTGAGAGGAACGTTTCCACTATACATTGTTGTCGTGTAACTTTAACGATTTAGGCAGCGCAGGCCACGTAAGCTCTCAGATGAGATGATTTTTTCCGACTTAACTCACATTATTGCAATTTTCGTAAGGATCTCCAATTTTTGTGGAAATAAAATATAGCCTATTTTACTTGTTAATAATGTAGCTTTCTATAAGTGATATAATAGTTAAAATCGGTTGAGTGGTTTTTGAGATAATCCACCTAGTTTGATCGATATAGATGATATGAGTAGGAACTTTAAACATTTCCTTTGAAAGCGCGTAAATCCTAAATTATCATTTAAACGGAAAAATGGTTTATGGAACCTAGGTGTGATTTTAAAAGATCTATCTAACGATACCCCACTTGCCTATAACCTATCGAGTATGGACTTTCATTTATTAATTGGCTTCTAGTAGACACCATTTTGTTTTTCTCAAATTCGGCCTCCGTAGTGACACTCGGAAGATTAAGATAAATCTAGTGGTGCAAGTATTATCAAAATCGGTTCAGCCGTTTTGTCTGTAGTGCGACACAAAGGAATACACTAAAAATGAACCTTTGAAACCTCGTAAATCCTAAATGATCATTAAAATGAGAAAATGATCAAGGGAACCTAACTATGATTTTGCAAGACCTATTCATCGATACCCCACTTGCCATATTCTATCGAATTTTATTTTTTAATTTGTTACATTACGGCGTCTAGAGGCCGCCATTTTGTTTTTTCTCAAATTCGGCTTCCGTTATGACACTCGGAAGATTAAGATAAAGCTAGTGGTATAAGTATTATCAAAATCGGTTCAGCCGTTTTGTCTGTAGTGCGACACAAAGGAATACACTAAAAATGAACCTTTGAAACCTCGTAAATCCTAAATGATCGTTAAAATGAGAAAATGATCAAGGAAACCTAACTATGATTTTGCAAGACCTATTCATCGATATCCCACTTGCCATATTCTATCGAATTTTATTTTTTTATTTGTTACATTATAGCGTCTAGAGGCCGCCATTTTGTTTTTTCTCAAATTCGGCTTCGGCTATGACACTCGGAAGATTAAGATAAAGCTAGTGGTACAAGTATCATCAAAATCGGTTTAGCCGTTTTGTCTGTAGTGCGACACAAAGGAATACACTAAAAATGAACCTTTGAAACCTCGTAAATCCTAAATGATCATTAAAATGAGAAAATGATCAAGGGAACCTAACTATGATTTTGCAAGACCTATTCATCGATACCCCACTTTCCATATTCTATCGACTTTTATTTTTTAATTTGTTACATTATGGCTTCTAGAGGCAGCAATTTTGTTTTTTCTCAAATTTGGCTTCCGTTATGACACTCGGAAGATTAAGATAAAGCTAGTGGTACAAGTATTATCAAAATCGGTTCAGCCGTTTTGTTTGTAGTGCAACACAAAGGAATACACTAAAAATGAACCTTTGAAACCTCGTAAATCCTAAATGATCGTTAAAATGAGAAAATGATCAAGGAAACCTAACTATGATTTTGCAAGACCTATTCATCGATACCCCACTTGCCATATTCTATCGAATTTTATTTTTTTATTTGTTACATTATAGCGTCTAGAGGCCGCCATTTTGTTTTTTCTCAAATTCGGCTTCGGCTATGACACTCGGAAGATTAAGATAAAGCTAGTGGTACAAGTATCATCAAAATCGGTTTAGCCGTTTTGTCTGTAGTGCGACACAAAGGAATACACTAAAAATGAACCTTTGAAACCTCGTAAATCCTAAATGATCGTTAAAATGAGAAAATGATCAAGGGAACCTAACTATGATTTTGCAAGACCTATTCATTGATACCCCACTCGCCATAGTCTATCGACTTTATTTTTTAAATTTGTTACATTATGGCTTCTAGAGGGCGCCACTTTGTTTTTTCTCAAATTCGGTTTCCACCGTCACACTCTAATGATATACTCGGCATAATCTGGTGCAAGAATCATCAAAATCGGTCCACGCGTTTAGGCTGTAGCTGTCCTGCAAGGAACAAACAAACATATATAGACTGATGAACACATAACCCTGTGCGTTCCGCAGTCGGGTAATGATGAACACATAACCCTGTGCGTTCCGCAGTCGGGTAAAAAACAGCCGTATCTTTTGATTGGGTTGACTTAGATTTTAGAAGCTTTTTTACAGCTCCGAAAGGGAACCGTAACAAATACTCAGGTGTATTTCATATTAATTTAACTATTAAACTGACTAGTTTATCTAATGGGCCTACGGGTAAATAAAATTACCCATGATCCAACCACTGGTTTGACCAATGGGTCAAACCAGTGTTTCCACGGATAAACGCTAAGAAAAATACAGTAAACCCATATTATTTTTTATTGTATATCTTAATCTTGCCAGTGTAACGTTCATCCAAATAGTTTTCGTACATCAGATCGGGGCTTTCGTTCCTTGGCTGTTTTAGGAGGTTCCTGAGCGATTTCACGAGGTTCTGGCTCTCGTAGTATTCTTTATCCTTCTTGGTGCTTCTAGAAATAGCTGCCAAGGTTGTGTCTACCCACGCCTCGTAGTAGGGCTGCGTGTGTTTGTTGATGGAGTTTGGCGCCCATTTCGCTACCTCCGTTGTAGGGGAACCGTTACCTAAGAAACAACGATTTTTTTATCTACTATAAGTTATCCTTTGACTGCGATCTCATTGTGATGAATGATGATTAAGTCTAAGATGGTAGCGGACTAACCTGTTAGGGGTATGGGAGTTGTATTAAACCCATACCCCTAATCGCTTCTACATGGGTCAAGCCACGGTCGAAGCCTCCATCATGACCAGCCCCCCTAATTTATAACTTAATGGCTATAAAAAATAAAGCTTAACATTATTTATATCAATATCTATACTAATATTATAAATGCGAAAGTTTGGATGTATGGATGGATATTTATTACTCAATCACGTCAGAACGGCAGAATGGATCTGGATGAAATTTGGCACAGATAGGTTATCTGAAATAACCCATAGGCTACATATACCCATAGGCCGTCCACACGGACGAAGTCGCGGTCAAAGCGGGGATCGCTATTCTCTAAAAATGGGTTGTATAATCTCACAAACTTATCTGATCCGTTGGCCAAAATTGGAACTAGTTTTTATGCCTGTTTATTTTTGTTTTTTAGTTATATTTTTCATCGAGCGACACTGTCACCGGGCCAGATAAGTTTGTCGGACTATACCTGTAGCGAACGAGAAATGTGACAGTTGACTCTTCAATCTGTTTCTCCTCTCTTTTTTACTTATTTTCGTTTTGACACTACTTCTGCTTTCCGAGCTGTAAGACGTCTTTCGCATTTTCCTATTTAGCTTCAAACTTTCAGCAGTATTCTGGACTTTTATTACTTTATTTTTTTTCGACGCGACATCACCTGGTATTTTGGTATTTCTGATCCCTGTATCAGCTGGTAGTTTTCTTTTTCTAATCACTGTATCACTTGGTATTTTTATATTTCTTAACAGTTTATCGTTATTTGTTGACATTTTCGTTTTGTTTCCAGTCAATATTTCTTCATTACTCAAAGATTCCACCTTTGGATTTTTTACTGTATAGTTTATTCTTAAAGGGACATTAATATTCTGTAAAAGTGCTGATATTTTAGTACTTTTCAACAAACGGCTGTCATTGCTTGGTGAAGTCTTTGGTTTTTTTATGTTTGTAGTCATGCCATCTTCATTACTCAGTGAAATCTTTGGGTTTTTCGTATTTCTTATATTTTCGCTCTCGTCATTTATCGGTATTGGTAATTTATTATTTTCCGTGACAGGGTCATTTGGTACATTAGAATTTTTAAACAAAACAGGTATTTTTATCTGCAACGGTGTATTTGACTTTCGCTTTTGCTCAGCGAATGTTACGGCTTTATAAACTTTAGTTGCATCATTTTTGGCTACAATAGTGTTGGAGAACAATCCAGAAGTAGGTATTATAATAAAACACTTTTAATATATTTGTACTCTAACCACGAGAGATTTAATGTAATTAGTTAATTTATAAAACTCAGTTAAACAATACTATAGTATCAAATCATTTGACCAGGCTGCAGTTACTACCGCAGCTCCTAAACAAGGTAACGATCTAAACACCGAAGGTATTCAATAATCGTTTGAGTCTCGGTGGAGACTGCCTACCGATGGTAAAACATTCGTATTTATACAAGTTATTCCAATATGGCGTCGGGAACGAACTGACGAGTGAAATACATCGAAAGAGTCAAATATCAGTACAATCGAACCTTCATCAATAAATAAATTAACAATCTTTTAACTTTTGTAACAATTAATTTCAACTGTAAACGCAAAGCTGACAGTTCGGCCGTCCTGAGAACAACACGTCCTCGTGTTTATGTCATATCACGGGCGTTTATGCCCCAAATCATATAAATCATGATCAGACGTTTTTGCCTGGGGCGTTCTTGCCCATAATTACTAATAATAATTACTTGTAACACACTAATCAAACTGCTGAACTTCCAGTCTTATCAAACATACATAAACTATTCTCAAGAAATTGTAAATTGATACAACTAACCTCATTCGTTGTACTTTTCAAAATCTGACACACTTTATGAACTTTTAGCACAAACATATTTAAAACATCTAAGGTTACAGCCACTAATCTCAAAAACTTATCATCACATATAATATGAATACTTTCACAACTGCGAATCTACCACTGGTTCGGAATGCCACGTCCTAGCGAGAAGAACCAGCAAGAAACTCGGTGGCGTCTAACATCGAAAATAATTTTGACACAGCTAGTGTTGACGCCGCAACCGTTGAACAACGAAGGTACCGTTGCTCGGAAAAATACAAAATGGCGGTCGTCAACATCGTTGTTCAATCAAATAATAAATATGACAATTCGTTAATAAAGTAATTTGTGTTAGGCACGTAATAATTATCAGATATCCGTTAACAGATTCGGCCATCCGTTATTAAATGTGTCCTCACATCCATGTAACGATTTAAGTTATTTTTCATAAAAACAAAAAATATGTGATGACAATTACAACAACATAGGACACCTTTGTCCCATAAATGTAACGATAATAATAATAAGCTTATATTAATAATTAACTTTAAATAGCAATATTTTGCTGACGCCTTTGTCTTGCACACAATAAGCAGGAACACCTTTGTCCACAGGAATAAATAAAACTATTAGTTTTATTTACTTCTGTACTTTTGAGACACTTTTGTCCAACAGAAATAAACAAAACCAATAATTCAGGACACTTTTGTCCAACACACAAATAAATCTACTCTTTTGAAACGCATGGAAATATATAACACTGTACTTGAGTACCTTTATTATGAAATTATGACATTTTTATTATGAAGTTACGACACTGTAATTTGTAAATAACATTAAATGTTGTATGACTAGGTACCTGGATAACTTTTTTTTTTTTAATTTTAATGACATCAATGTAAAGGACATTGTTCCGTCCCCATACGAAGTTTGCCTAAGAACCAACAGTCTTTAATATTGATTACTGGGTTCAAATAAATACCTTTTTATACTTGAGAGCAGATTAAAACAACGGACGCTTGCTAAAAAATGACTTATCTTGAGGTTATTTCAATTTTCACAATCAATCTGCTTGGACAAATAAATACCATCTTTATCCAATTGTAATAGAGCTGTAATGTTTCTTACGATACGGATCTAGCGCTCAAGCGGTGGTATTGCATATTATTTTAACCTGTAAGTTATTGATCTGTGGTTAATAATCGAGAAACGGAAACGTATAGTATCAATTTAATACCCATTTATTTATTTTGTAATTAATTTGAAGTGTCCGTTGAATTATAATATTTGAAATAAAAGTTATAAAATAAGCTAAGAATTACTGTATATTTCAAACACGTGTTGATTCTTAGGCGAACTTCGTCAATGACCTTTATATTAATATTGTTTTGTACAATATTGATCTGACTTTCGTAAGCGCTTTTGTAATTCTCACTTCTGTGCTTTGGTGACACTTTTGTCGTCCAAGCAAGGACACCTTTGCCCAACAAAAATAAATAAAACCAATAACGCTTTTGTGACACCTTTGTCATCTAAGCAATAATTCAGGACACCTTTGCCCAACAGAAATAAATAAAATTAATAACGCTTTTCCGACACCTTTGTCCTGAAACATAATTAAAAAAAACACAGTCTTCACATGACACCTTTGTCATGTTAAGATAAATTAGGTTAATATATTATAACAGTCCGATTCCTCCTCACTCAGTCTGTCCTGATAGTGTCGTGAAAAATGTAACCATGTCTTGTGTATAATCAAGCTGAACGTTTGAATATTTTAACAGAAACACAGCACGGTTTAGGAGAAATAGGTCAGCTACTATTGCTATATTTCAGTTAATAACCAATGACCAGTTAATACTGAGAAAACAAAGATTATTGCGTTTAAAACTTCACAAGAAAAACACCTATAAAAATTCAATACAATAATGTTATAATTAAGGAAGTCAACACTATTAAATAGACTTCCACTGCAATTGGAAATACCACATTAATAACCTATGCAATTGATTAGAAAACATATGATGGATATGTGTCGTCTGTACTCAATAGCTTCCAAAAAAGAACATACGTGTTATATGTAGGGAACATTTCCTGGACCCCATGTTTAAGGCACTTAAGATATTTATTTATCCTGTATTTACATTAAAGAAATTTGCATCTTTGTCAAAAAAAACTACTTCGAATATTGTGAAACTCATGGCCAGGCTCTACAAAGGCTTAGAAATAGGTTACTTGTACCTAGCATAAAGCTAGTTATGTATAAAGTAAATGCATCTTGTAGGGCGATTTCAATATAAACTTCAAAAGACTGTCAAAGATATTACCCTGTCTTAATTTAAACAATTTCCTTGTTAATGAATTTATTTTTAATTTTACTGAATGGTAATATGTATTCTTGTGCTTGTATAAACAGCTAATATTTATTGTGTTAAAATAATAATTTAATAATAGTTTAATATAATGTAATATTGTATAATAATAATTTAATAATAGTTTAATATATTGTAATATTGTATAAACTAGATTTCTTTATAATTGATTATTAAAGCTAGTTATTATCAGGCATAGACTTAAAATACGGAATATATAATAAGAATGCATTTGAAGTGAGTTAATAATATTGCATGCCATTCGATGTCAGATTGTATTACACCGTATTATTATATAACATTATATAAAGCAAATAAATGAATAGAATTCAATTGACCAAGCTAGTTACAGAATCCATTGACAAAGATCAAGGTATTACTGTAGATAGATTGCACACATGAAAATACAAGGTGAAGTTAGCTGTAAACTAGTTATGCAAAGGCGGCCTTATTGCTTACTGAGCAATCTCTACCAGGCAACCTTTGGTGAGACGTTCGAATAAGATACGTAGGGTAGTGTGGCAGAATACAATACAAGTTATAATAAGTAAGAACATAATATAAAAAATATAATAGACGTATTGCATATATACATTACATGTAAATAAAATATAGACAACAATAATAATATTACACATAAACATACACAAATTACACATATATAAATAAAATTAAAAACGCATCGTAACGAATTACGATAGAAGTATAATTTATGTATTATGGCACGACTTGGTTAAGGAAATATTCTTTGAGACAATTTTTAAAAAATAGGCAAAGATTTGGAGTTTCTAATATTTTTGTGAAGAGATTCCCATAAGTGCACAGCATACACCGTGTACGATTTTCTGTAAAATTTTGTACGATGGCTAGGAGTTTTGAGTTTATTATCCATGGTAGAACGCAGCTGCATATGGCGAACGGCATCGAGAAGCTTGAAACGTTCTTTATGATAGCTGGGAGTATGAGGAGCATATAGGATCGAGAATAGTAAAGAAAGAACATAAAAATTTCGAAGCAACCTAATTGGAAGTCAATCGAGACGAGCACGATACGCACTAACGTGATCAAATTTTCTCAATCCATAGATGAGTCGAATACACATGTTTTGTAAGCGCTCAAGCTTGTTTAATAACTCCTCAGTGAGATCCGTGTAACTGCTATCGGCATAGTCCAGTATAGGTAAAAGGAGTGTTTCAGCTAAGGATATCTTAGTTTTGACTGGAAGGAGATCCTTCCAGCGTTTCAGGGAGCCGATAGCCAGCAAAGAGACGTCGGCTAACGTGGTTAACTTGTAGTCTCCAGGAGAAGCAGTATTACTGTAGGTATTATATCAGACTATACAATCTGATAATGTAATAATTTATCAGTAATTTTTTTTGGGAATAAAATTAGGCCAACATTGTGATTGGACATCATAATAGTGGCATTTGTACTAGATCAAATAGATTCATAAGCTGGTGCTGCGTACCATGGTTACATTATGTCGAACCTTCGATGCAGAATTGTCATATGGGAGATCCTGGATTGGTATAAATAAATTAGTGTTATTGTAAAATGGTGTGTGTTTAATAATATTGTTTGAGGTCCTAATTTAATAATAAATTCGATCCTTTTGAGGTTAGGTTTTATCTCTTAAAAATCAATTAGGTACCCGTAATACAATACGTATAATAGGTAATAGGCGTTTCCCCAAACGCTCTAAATAGGAGGCAGACTTTTTAATCAATAGGCAATCACCTTTCATATTAAATTTTAAGGTATAGTTTTATAAAAACAACATTTCATCAACATAACCTCTAATAACTATCATGAAGTTCTTAATAATACATAAAAAGCAGATTTTACGGATTTAGGACTCTGACTGGTGCTCAATGTATTATGGCGAATTGCCGTATTTTGTAGTTTCATGTTATCAAAATAAATAACAATCTCGTTCAAAATAGAAAAATGAATACTTTTATTTTTATAATCGACGAATCCTATTTAATCAGATAATTTCATTGATTCTTGATTATTGTCATCATGCCTACTCGTTTACTTTATGCAACCGCATAGTCGTTATTTTGTGCGAGTCAGGAGTAATGGACTTTAAAGCTTGGACTAAAAATTTAAGTAAATCAAGACCATCTCTACCCTCATTATTGAGTGTAAGGATGTCACCTCTGGAATTCCGGATGTCGACCTCGTCGGTAGCACGGCACAGGGGCATACGTAACCGGTGGCTGCTCTGGCAACACCTGTCGTCACGCGGCTGGCCGTGCTGGTGATGCCCGGAGCGCCCTCTGAGCGCTGCCCGGAGCGCCCGCAAGACGCGCAGATCGAAGGGCCCCCGAAGCGCCCGCGAGGTCCGCCGGCGAAGCGCCCGCGAGGTCCGCCGGCGAAGCGCCCGCGAGGTCCGCCGGCGAAGCGCCCGCGAGGTCCGCCGGCGAAGCGCCCGCGAGGTCCGCAGGCGAAGCGCCCGCGAGGTCCGCCGGCGAAGCGCCCGCGAGGTCCGCAGGCGAAGCGCCCGCGAGGTCCGCAGGCGAAGCGCCCCTCGAGGCGCTGCTCGGAGCGAGAGAACGGGCTGTGCAGAGCACGCCTTGGCGCAGCGTACGTCACATGAAACAAAATAAGAAACCATGAACATTTCCGTTCGGTCTTTCTAATTATTGATGGGTCTGATTACTTAGCAATTAATCCGTATTCCTGTATTACAGCCAGCGGTAAAAATAATATTTTTAAATTACCCACTATTAATATTATTTAAAAAAAATAACAAAACGGATGTGCAGAAGGCAAAGGAAAATCAAGGCAACGTGAATCATATCCCACTTCTGAACTGTTGGAGAACAATCCAGAAGTAGGTATTATAATAAAACACTTTTAATATATTTGTACTCTAACCACGAGAGATTTAATGTAATTAGTTAATTTATAAAACTCAGTTAAACAATACTATAGTATCAAATCATTTGACCAGGCTGCAGTTACTACCGCAGCTCCTAAACAAGGTAACGATCTAAACACCGAAGGTATTCAATAATCGTTTGAGTCTCGGTGGAGACTGCCTACCGATGGTAAAACATTCGTATTTATACAAGTTATTCCAATATGGCGTCGGGAACGAACTGACGAGTGAAATACATCGAAAGAGTCAAATATCAGTACAATCGAACCTTCATCAATAAATAAATTAACAATCTTTTAACTTTTGTAACAATTAATTTCAACTGTAAACGCAAAGCTGACAGTTGTCCTTATGATTGGACGCTTTTGAGATTTTTCTGCTGGAACTATTACGATTTTAGTGTTCCCTGATTTTGTATTTTCGCTCGCAGTTTCTTTAATTTCCGCTTCGTTGTTCTGTTTTGTCGAAATATCTGTTAAAAAAATACAAAATGTTTAGTTTTTGGTGACTGTTTCGGGAACGATTTATCAGTCAGCCTTGGTCTTAGTCTAAATCGTAGTGAAACCAATGATTACTACTACAATCAATGACATAAATTATATTAAGACTTAATAACGGATATTATTATACAGAATCTACTAAAACTATATACAAGTAATTATGTTTAAGTAAGTTTTCTGAATTCTTCCGCTTGAACTACTAAGTCAGTAACTTATAAAAACTAACTTACTAGCTACTGTTCTCGAAAACGCTTCAGCTGCGCTTACTTAACTTAACATTTTATGTGCTTTTTTTAAATGGTAGGTGTATGTACACCTAGTTCGATCGGAATAATTCAGAAAACTTACTTAAACATACTTACTTTGACTTAAACATAGATACAAACCGGTATTATCATCAACATGTGAATCCTTCGCGTTACTTTTGTCTTGAAGTCTCTTATTTCTATTAAAAGCTTTCAGCTTGAAAGTATATTTCTCTCTTATTCGTTTCTTTTCCTCAATATCTACACGATTCACAGGTTTTTCACTTTCAACGATAATCTTTCTAACAACGGGTTCAGATTTTTCAAAATTCTTAATCATTGCTTCAATTGGTTTTCCGGCTCCCGGAAGTACGAGCGCAGTTTTTACAAAATCATTATAAATTTCTTTACCTATATTAGGTTTACCATATTGGGAAAAAACTTTAAACTTTTCTTTAATATCGAAAGATACTGAATCTTTAACCGATTTTCCAAAAGTTACTGCTTCATTCTGTTTAGTCTTTTTGGGAATAATATTATCTTTTAAAAGTTTTGATAAAGAAACTCTATCAGTCATCAAAGCAGGAGCATACGACTTTTTATTTATTTCTTCATTCTGTATACTATTTCTAGGAACAATTTTATTTGAACTTTTACTTTTTATGCCACTTTGTTTATTATTTTTCGTAATAACTTTGTCTTTAATCAGTTTTGATACAGAATCTTTACAAGTTATCATATTGGCTGGAGCAGAATTATCAGAACTTTTACTTATTGCTTCATTCTGTTTGGGACTTCTCGAGTTAATAAGAACAGTTTTATCCAGATTTTTACTTTTTACTACTTCATTGTGTTTCGGTTTCGTTACAGAATCACCTCTATCTGCGACCAAATCTTTGATTATTTCTAAATCTTTCTTAAACACAGTTTTACCAGGTTTAAGGTTTAGTTCAGGTTTAACAACTCTTTTTAGATTATCTCCACGATCTTTTTTAATTTCTACTTTATTTATATTTAAAGAAACCTTGTTATCCATCTATTCGAAGAAATTAATCACAGTAATTTTAAGTTTTGTTTACTAAAAAGCACGGTTAATTTTAACGTGGAATTTGAAATGCCATTGCCATCTAGATTATTAAAGTTTGTATCGAATTGACAACTTTGCGTCTATCAACGAATTTGTCACTTGAAATCATAAAAAATAAAATATGACGCGTTCTATTGCTTTGATAAATATATTGATTATTATATAATCAAAGTTCTATTGTCTGTTTTTCCAAGGTTTTTCCCCAACTATCATTGCTGGCTCTGATTAAAAAAATAAGGTTCTATCAAAACATGTATAGAAAATGATGATTATCTTTGACAGAGCTCTTTGCTTAAATGACAATAGTCACAATAGTCAAATTCCGGTACAAAATCAACAATGCAAAAAACATTTTAACAAATTACTTACAGCTACCATTTCTTAAACAAAACTTTAAAAATATGCTGTAGAACATCACCATGGATTTCAAAACCGTGGCTAAATCCAAATCTTCGAATGGAGCGATTGGTGCTAAGGCAGAGAACAAGAAAAACAAGAAAAGCCTGAGCAATGCTCAGTTTCACCCGTCGATGGTGAAGAAACGTGGGGTTTATGTGGAGAAGAAGATTCAATCTTCCACTTATACACAAGGTAATATTGGCTTTTTTTATTCGACAACTAGTTCGTGCTACACGAAAGCCCTTGACTACGATCTCACCTAGTGGACTGGTAAGTGATAATGCAGTCTAAGATTGTAGCGGGCTAACCTGTTGGGGATATGCCAGTGAAATTAAACCCGTACGCTTTCAGTTTATACACGACAGCATACTGGAACGCTAAATCGCTTGTCGGCACGTCTTTGCCGGTAGAGTCGTTACTAGCCAAAACGACAAGTCTGCCACTGTATAAATGATAAGTATGGATTAGAAGATACAATTGAAACCATTTTTTTCAGAGGTCAATGATACAAATACCCAGGCGAGGCCTCCGCGCAGACCACGGCCAGGTCAAAAGCAATTTTTAGCCTCTATTCTTACAATACTATCGAAATCAACCGCCGGAACGCAATATCCAGATATACAAGACAGCACAAAAGAAAAAGCACCATTTACACCACAATCTAAATACATGCAAAAATGTAATAAAACAAAGAAAACTAAATATAGATCGCGAATTTTGAACGACGAAATGCTAAAATCTAAAAAAGACCAATTAATAATTTTGCAACCGAAAAAAGAAATCACTCTCACGCCGTCCACTAATTCGTTTAGAGTTAAAACAGGAAGCGATATTAGAAAAACTATAGACGAAAATGAACCCAAACGAAGCACTATAAGAGATATTTTGGAAAAAAACATATACAGTGGAGTAGCTGAAGGTATTACCAAAGAAGTTTTAGAAGGAAAACCGAAGAAAGAAAAGAAATTAAGAATCAACGATGACCCAGAAACTATAGCTTCTGAAATAGAGAAGAAAGATGACAAGAATATGTACAATTTCTTTGTTGATTTACTAGAAACAACGATCAGTGTTTACAATGTTAAAACAGAATACGAAATAAGCGATGTTTCGAAAACCGATTTTGCGTTAGACGATACCGTTGCCAAAAAACTTGTTATCAAAAACGATCGTAGTCCATCACACGAAAAAGTAAATTATACGTCTAAATGTGAACCTAAACATATAATTGAAAAAGACACTTTTGATATTATTGAGGATATTCCACAGTATGTCAAACCATCTGAGTACAAGCCCTTCCCAACTATAAAACCTAAAACGAAAGCCAAATCATTTCTTAATCCTAAAAGTATAACGTATTTCAGAAAAACTAAGCCTGTACCAAAATCTAAAAGCTTTGATAACAATAATAATTTTTTTAGAAAACCAAACAAGAGACAGATTCTTAATGATTTAAAAGAAGAGCTAGCAAAAGAGACCCGTTCTTTTAACGAGCCTGAAAGTCTATACGATGCATTACAAGTAATGGCAAAGAATAAACGTAGAAATGAGAAATCTATACAATTCGTTAATAAAATAAACAAAATAAATAACGACTTAGATTTCGAATGCATGTTTGCGAGAAGAAAAGTTATTTCATTTGGTTCGAGAAAAAATAATCAAGCAAAACGTAAACTGCCGACTTCTGAGTCGAAAATGAACAAGAAATCTGATGATTACAACGATAGCAAGAAAAGACATTTTCCTTCCCGCCATTCTCTAGCAGTTTATGGTTATGATTATGACCAACCCGAGAAAGTATTTGAGAACAAACGTGAAAAGAGAATAATTTTCAACTATCATTCGAGTAGGTCGACTAGTGAATCAAATATAGGCAATTATGATACATTGATCTATAATACAGGTAGCTCAGCCACTAATTGTTGGGTTCAGTCGATCGCTGCAGGCGCATCTTTCAGTTAGTGATCGTCCGATCTAAATATGAACGCCAGTGTCAGTTATGCAATAGTTGGCCAACGATCCGCAGATTCTGACGTAGAATTCATGTCTGAATGACCAGTGATTAAACGACCAATTTTTGTTGCTGTAGAAACACGTACATATTATGGCTCTGCGCAAACGGACCACCGACCACAGACACCGGCGATTGTCGCGCTACTAACACTACCATAGCGCGTGGCATCCACCGACCACACGTATGAGGCGGAGTCTGTACAAAATGTATGAAAAATAATGACTGCTTGGCGTTAGTGGTTGTGGTCCATGTATGCGTAAACACATTGGAGGCGCGTACATTTTTAAATTAGCCGGCCTCAAGCTCTATATTCTTTGCCTTGTCTCTTTAAAATTAAGTTATTAAAAATAGGTTTAAAAAAAAGTTGAAAGGAAAATCCGTTACATTTAAAAATCAGATTTATTTTAGTTACAAATGTCAAAATATGAATTATAATAGTCTTAATTAAATTTTAATACAATAATATAAGTGTGATATCACTTCTCTTTAAAACAATCATTTAAAAGCGGGTTTGAGTTATTTTTGTTATCAGTCTTCCTAAGAGACAAACCACCATTTCCAGTTGGGCCACGGAAGCGACGCGACGCGATAGAAAATGACGAACTTGGCCTACGCCATCATAGGCATTTCGCGGCATATAACACTATAGTTCAATAATTAGTGATTCACAAAAAACTATCATTTAATAAAAAAGAATAAGATTCCAAAGGCTATATATGCAAATCGCTTCCTAAGGAGGTAAACTCCAAGAATAATATGGCAGGGCAGTCGTATTTTTTAATTCGTTAAATTAATTTCACTTGTGTCGTAAGGATAGGTGATACGAAGTACACCGGGTCATCTAGATATTCAAGAGATTCCTAATAAGTATGTGAGGTAGGTATTGTCCTTTAGGTACATTATTTAAAAAAAATACTTTGTCCCATAACATTTTTCTACGTTTTAAAAAATTCAGTCGCAATGGTTTTTGTATGAGACCATACATATTACAAGATATTTTTCATTACTCATACACGGAAAGTAGGTCTGAAGTTGCCTGAGAAGCGGGTTGAAAGTAATACTTTTCAGCCCTAGG
Source organism: Erebia palarica (assembly GCA_964035005.1). Taxonomy (NCBI): domain Eukaryota; kingdom Metazoa; phylum Arthropoda; class Insecta; order Lepidoptera; family Nymphalidae; genus Erebia; species Erebia palarica. Next base: position 14,470,356 of record OZ035993.1, on the reverse strand, counting down.
GAGAATCGTTTTCAACTGACAGCTGTCAAATAATTAAAAAAAACTAGTTGTCACATTTTTATTGGAGTTCAAATGAAACACGACATACCCGAGTGCATCCATAGACAAGAAGAAAGATAGACTTTATTCATAAAGTAAAGACAACTGATTCATAGACATTCATAGACAATCATAGACAATACTTGACTATTAAAAAGCTAAATGCATAGCCCGCCGGCTAGGCCAAAGAAAAAAAAAAGGCGGGAAAATGGCAAGCGGCAATCCGATCTTCATTTGTTTTTCGAGTTGTAGAGTTTTGTTTAGGCTTCTGTTTAACAGTGATTATGAGACTGATTTTGTGAGAGAAGAGGCTCAAGCAGTAGTGGAAAACCTTTTACCACCTAAATCAAAACAAAGATACCTAAAATCATACAACGATTTTATGAAATGGCGCGCTGAGAAAAAAGTGAAATCGTTATCAGAAAACGTTTTGCTAATATATTTCAACGAATTATCAAAGACTTATAAACCTTCAACATTATGGAGCGTGTATTCTATGTTAAAGACAACATTAAGTACTAAACATAACGTCCATTTAAAGGATTTTGAGAGACTCACATCATTTCTCAAAAGACAGTCTGATGGGTTTAAATCGAAAAAATCCAAAGTTTTCACTTCTCAAGAGGTAGAAACCTTCTTAAACAAAGCGCCTGATGAAATATACCTAGTAATGAAGGTAAGTTAATCTTTTTATTGTTTACGCACATAAGTAATTTGTATCAAATTGTAACTTTCTATACATATTTTATTTATCTCGTCTCAACCCCTTTTTATGTCCCACTGCTGGGCACGGGTCGACTCCTCTCAGAATGAGAGGGATTTGGCCATAGCCCACCACGCTGGCCAAGTGCGGATTGGTGGGCTTCGCACACCCTTAAGAACACTTATGTGAACTCTCAGGCATGCAGGTTTCCTCACGATGTTTTCCTTCACCGCTAAGCAAATAATATTTGAGTTTTCGAAAACGCACATAACTTCGAAAAGTCAGAGGTGCGTGCCCGGGATTCGAACCCGTGACCTCCTGATGAGAGGCAGAGGACTGAACCACTAGGCTATCACTGCTCTCATATATTTATACATCTATTAGAGAAATATATTTTTTTGCAGGTAGTGTTAATATTGGCAATAAGTGGCGCTTGCAGAAGTATCGAGCTAGTAAATATGAAGGTTGATGACATTGAAAAACAAGGTGATATAATATTGGTGAATTTACGTGGCACTAAAACCAAAGTTGACCGAACCTTCGTCATTAAAAAAGAATTTGTAAATATAATAGAAAAATACCAAAAGTTACGACCAAGTGGTATAGAAACGAACCGTGTTTTTCATAAACTATCATAAAGGGAAGTGTCTTCGGCAAGTAATTGGCAAAAACAAGATGTCGAGTATTCCTAAAGAGATAGCCACATACCTTAATTTGCCAAACTCACATCTATATTCGGGTCACTGTTTTCGCAGAACATCGGCAACTTTGCTAGCCGATTCTGGTGCCGATTTAACTGTCATTAAAAGACATGGAGGTTGGAAGTCGAGTAAAGTAGCTGAAGGCTACATAGAAGAGTCAGTGGAAAATAAAACTAAGATATCACACATAGTAACAAAAATGATAAATCTGCACTCCACTGATACCCCACAGCCGAGCACTTCAAAAGATTATCGGGTGGAATCCAACAATATAACTGTAACAGCTGAAGAAAAGACACCAATACCAATGTCGCCAACATTCACCCAAGAATCTCTGGATACTGTAGAAACTCAAGTTTCCCAGAAAATATCAAATATCAATATACCCGGCAAAAACCTTTCACTAACTATTACTAATTGTTCTAATTTTAACATAAACTTTAAATAAATATCTCACCAAAGTTGTTGATTTATGTAAAATAAAGTTCACTCAATTTTCTTTAGCTAATTTCTATTTTTATTTTGACTTTCCTTATATTCGTAATGAAAAGCACAGTGTTTACCTCGGGATAAAGACTTATTTAGTCCCTCGAACTATAGGCCGCTACGCTCGGGCGCCAAACCCCGTCTCGGGACTAAATAAGTTACTTTCATCCCTAGGGTAACAATGTACTATTTTCTTGTGTCGGATTAGACACGCGCTTCATACAAAATATAAGATATTACTTATAAGATACAAAACATTTTCTTATGATGCGCAATAGGCCTTAGGGTGCGTTTTGACGGAAGCGGAGACGAGCGGAGTGGCGCGCCGACCAGTGGTTTGAGAAGCGCTTGATTTTCATAGATTAGATACTTACCTATTAGATCAAACGCCCCTACTGGTGGGTTTGACACGCATCCGTAGATTAGCAATGTAGCACATCTCTGGTGGAAATGAACTCCTTACTCGATCGCGTTAAAGTTAACTACGATTAGTATGTAATCGCAATTCCATATAAATCGTAGTTAACGTTAACGCAATCAAATACAAAGAAAATATTCCACTATAAATAGGCACTAGGACAAATATTATATTCACTACCCCATTCCCATCTAAGAGCGGCCATACACGGACGGAGCAATCACATTCAACTGCCTATCAGCTGCAGTTCTAGGAGACTGATAACTGCGCTTATCTTAAAAGGCGTAAGTATTTTTCAGTATATTAAATTTAATTACTAAGCATAATTTTTATGATATAGCCTGAAAATATCTTAAAGTATTCACTATGCCCGCACTTCCCCTGCAATAAGTATTAAGCATAATCACTTAATTCAAAATATAAAGTCCAGAGAGAGCAATGCTGCGTAATTGTATGAAAAGCGAAGTGAAGCTTTCAGTTTAATATTGACGAAGTTTCTCTCAAACCTGGTTTAACACACAATGCGAGGAAAAATATTATAACCGGGCAGTTGAGAATAAACCTTTGAGGAAACGCAAGTAAAAATTTTTGTGTGTGATGAAAAAGACGTTTCGCTAGTTGAGCAAAAATATATAACAGTGCTGTTAGGAACATAATGAAATAATTTGCAAAAGGACCAGGGAACCAACCGCATTACTATCCCAAGAAAACTACTATTATGTGACTAATGGAAAGGGGTCACGATCCTCAGTTATGAGGAATACGACGCAGAGAGAGAGAATGCATACTAACAAAACGTTATCAAATGTGCAATTTTTTTTTAAATATCTAAGGAAATATTTAACTGATTAGACCACTCAGTATTATCATAAATTTGCCTGTTGCAAATGATTCATATGAAAAAGCTCTAGAGCTACTTAAAATACGATTTGACAATAAGTCTAGCTTAATAAGTAACCATGTTGGCTCGCTCCTCTACCTGCCAGAAATACAAAAGGTACAGCTGCATCTATTAGATCATTCATTTCTGAAACACAGCAGCAGCTATATGCTGTTAGAAATTTAGAGCAACAAGTAGACAACTAGGACATGAGGCCCAATTGTCTAAGCAAATCGTAATTATTCATAAAAACAAGATATTACAATACGTAGGTAAGTATATTAAATTAAATACAATAGTGTTAGTTATTATACTATCCTGTGAGACCCAAAGTAAATAAATCGATCAATCTAAATATTTGTTCTGTTTCTCTGTAATGATGTAAAGAAACATAGAATGGATATTATGTTAAGAATAATATAACCAATCCAAAAAAATTGGATACAAGCAATAAAATTTTCAAATCCATTAGACTTGTAAATGCTTGGAAAGTAGATGCCATGCACATCCAATTTAAATAATTGGGTGTGGAAAATAGAAGCAATTGAAGACGTGTCAGTAAAACTGTAAAACTACTTCAAAATGATCATAATGTTACATCTGTTTAGTTTCAACCAAAAACTTGGCGCAGAAGTGACTTGGTTCAAAGGTCCTCTCGGGTGCCTTGTGCCCAGAATATGTTATAAATAAATTCAAGATTTCACGTATCCACTGAACAACAAGAAAATATTTTCGAAACTTGATCTCAAGATGGCGTACTACTGGATACCTATGGCGAGTAAAGAAGATGCACAGAAGACAGCCATAATCACTCCGTTCGGGCTATACGAATTTACATGCATGACGTTCGGTCTACGTAACGCAAGTCAAACTTTTCAACGATTCATGCATCAAGTTCTCCGAGGTATAGAAGACTGTTTTTGTTTCGTTGACGACATTCTCCTATTCTCCGAAGATGAAGACAATCATAAGAAGCTTCTCCATCAAGTCTTAGAACGTCTCGACGAATACGGCGTCACACTCAACGTCGACAAATGCCAGTTCGGAGTTGAAACTATAAACTTCCTAGGTTACGAAGTTTCTGCCAGCGGTATCAAGCCGACGAAAGATCGCATCGAAGCAATATCTTCGTATCCGAAACCGAAAACAGTCGTCGAGCTACGACGTTTCCTAGGCATGCTTAATTTTTACCGAGATTGCCTACCTCATCAAGCTGATCATCAACACGAACTCAACAAGTTTCTTCATAACAAGAAAAAGAATGACAAAACGCCAATAGAATGGACACCGGAAGCGAACGAAGCTTTTGAAAAATGCCGCCAAAGCATCACCGAAGCAACAACGTTAAGCTACCCTGTTCACGGTTGCGAACTCGCTATAATGACAGACGCCTCAGATCACAGTTTAGGCGCAGTACTACAACAGAAGGTTGAGAACAACTGGAAACCATTAGCATTCTTTTCGAAGTCAATGAGTCCTACGCAACGCCGCTACAGCGTGTACGATCGCGAATTATTAGCTATGTACACGGCTGTAAAACACTTCAGAAGATTGATCGAAGGCTGCGAAGTAACAATATTAACCGATCATAAGCCTCTCTCTTTCGCACTTAGCAGACCTGCAAGTAGTAGCGACACGCCGAGACGAGAACGACAGCTACATTTTATATCTCAATTTTGTTCGAGTATCAAGTACATCAAGGGTGAAGAAAATCCAATCGCCGACGCCTTATCACGTCGGGGTCACCACTGTAGCGGAGTATTACGAGCTGGTTGTAATAAGACTCACAATTGTTGATTAGAGTAACGAAAGGAATAATAATTTTATTTGTAAAACTTATCGATATATATACAGAAAACCTTAAGAACTAACAACCAATAGAAAACAAGATTAAATATTTACAATACAACAACCAATGAGAGAGCATACATTTCAACCAATAAAATCGGCAAACAGAGCCGCGCGAAATGCTTCTATCAATTAATGAAGAAATCATTCTAAGCTTGGTAAGGGTGCGTACCAAGCACCTCATCAACGCCTATCACGAATTTAAGGGGCGTGTGGAGGAAGTTCAAGTTCAGGTTGAAAATAAAACGTTTGTCCAACTACCCGCAATTACAATTCAAAATTTCACCGCTAAGGATGAAGAAAAACATGTAGGTGACGAAACTAGGCTAAGCATTATTGAAATATTGTGTAATTTAAGTCTTTTTTTTAAGTGTACGACATAAACGACCAATTTCAATTTCAAAAAAATTAATATATTTTGAAATGATGTTGTTTCAGCTGTGTTGTTGCAATAAATTAAACCGAATTGTAGGAAAAAGTAGGTATATGTAAATTATCTTAGTAGGTAAGTAAGATAATTTACTTAAGTATAATGCTTAGTCCTCGGACTTTGCTTTATTGGTACCAAGAGGCCCAATTGTCTAAGCAAATAGTGATCATTTGACAGCCTAAAATGTATTACTCGAACTGTTTAAGGAGTTCATACGTGCTTTTTGTCGTGCAGGCATCTATGAACTCCTTAAACTGATCGAATTATCCGTTTGGCAAACGACTAAAATTACGATTTCCTTACACAATCGGGGGGAAGGTTCGATTTAATTCAAAAATCGTCTTGGATGAAGACGTTCATAAACAACAACGAGGCGAGAGGGTGACGATAGAATAAAAGTACATGTCAAAAACAGTAGTTGTCCTTATGTTACACAAATATGTCGTGTTTGATTTGTCAACATCAATAGACACAAAATTCCACCACCCACCACCACTACAGCCCTTTAACGTCCCACAGCTGGGCACAGGCCTCCACTCTCATAGGAGAGAGGGAATTAGAGCTTACACCCACCACGCTACTCCAATGCGGGTTGGCGGGCTTTAACGACTATTAACATGGTTAGTGATAATAGCCGGGACCGACGGCTTAACGTGCTCTCCGAGGCACGGGGGTGAAACATCACCAACTTCCTAACTCCGAGTTAGTACCTACTGAGAATTTCTAGTCAGAAAAACCCAATACTCAATTATGGCCCGACCCGGGACCTCCTCGGCGGCAGTCGAACATGCCAACCACTAGACCAACGAGGCAGTCGACACAAAATTCAGGCCCAAGAAAAACCTACAGGAATGGCCTTCTTTCATCAACTTGTTCGAGACAGCTATTGACACCGCTAATTCAGCAGCGCTACAACAGTTAGAATACCTCAAGGAAAACGCAAACTGGGTTAAAAGTTCATTGTTGATAGCCAAATAGTATACAAACTGTTGATTGTTTAACCTGCGACATTCTTTAACATTGAATTTTAATTTGTAGTCCGAAGCGGGTTTCTTTATTAAAAAAACTTCAAGCATTTTTTTTCTTAAACCTTAACCTTTTCCTATGCCAAAAACCCTAAAATATATTAAACGCAGGGTAAGAAATTCATTTTTTCCTAACCGCAATTTTTCACATAATTGAGAATTTGTTCTGCGCAGAATGCACCGCCAGCAGTCCACAATTCCCTCAAGTCTGCCGGAGCAGCTGGATCCAAGGTGCGCAAGACCGCGGCGTGTTAAGTCCCTACAAGTGCCACCTCCAGTTCCACAACCTATCTTTCTCAAACATGCATGGAAATATTGTCATTATTTTCGAAAAAAGAACACGAGAAGTATCGAATTTTCGGACAAAGAAAATCAAATCCATTGCAGGAGCATTTTTTGAATTTGGAACATTACAACGCTCCTGCAATGTTGTATGAAACGGCGTGCTGGGGTTATTAAATACTCTTTGATCGGATCTCTTTTGTCATTCTTGGCATACCATAGTCTCTTTGCTTAGTACAAATTGGTGGCTGTATAGCCATTTAAGCGTTTACCTGTCGGCACAGATGATTAAAAAAAATTGGCGGCAAAGCTGAAAATTCGTCTTGATTTGTTATTTACATAGTTATTTATTTACATAAATTTAATAATAAGTAAAATGAGTTCCAACGGTTTCAGAGAGTGAAATAGAGATTGATTTTACTCCATCAGATTTAAGATCAGAAGCCAAATTGTCAATGGAAAACCTGCTTCCAGCGAAGTTCAAAGAAAAATACATAAAAGTATATGAAAATTTTATGAGTTAGAAAAACGAGAAAAAGTGAACATTTTCTCCGAAACAGTATTTTTGGCGTATTTTAATGAGATTGCTAAAACTAAAAAGCCATCTACATTATGGGCAATTTATTCCATGCTGAAATGTACAGTTCATGTTAAAAACGGCATTAACTTGAAAAATTATGGGAACTTAACTACTTTTCCTAAACGACAATCGATATGTTTTATTTCCCTGCATTCTTTTGAGAAAAGCACTATATATGCCTCGGCGGAAATGGCAATTGCCTGTCTCGTATTAGTGAAGTCCTCGCCTAAGGCTCAGCCTTCAAACTCATACTCGACCTGCATTAAGCATGATGACTGATTTTGAAAAATGGTCAGATTATGTTCGGAAGTATCTACTATTTCGAAAAAATATCTTACTTCAGCAGAAAAATAAGGTTTAGTAGATAAAATTGGCATTTGAAATTTAAATTTTAAAAATCACGCCAAAACGTTCGCGGGTATCATGGCGTCGTTTGTGACGTCACTATTGTTTATACCAATGTACTCTAATGTACTGTAAACAATAATGTATGTGCAGTAAACAATAAGTCTTCGGACAGCAATTTAGATATTTTGTGTGAATAACATGAATTCTAAAGTGTGTAAGTCGTGTGCGGTCCCCCAGTGTGATAACACATCAAAATTAACTCCAAACAAGTTATTTATTCACGCCCCAATTAAAAAAACAATGCGATCTAAGTTGCATAAGCTTGCACGGCGAGATCCTACAGCTATAGGGCTAAATTCTACTATTTATTTCTGCGAAGATCACTTGACGTGTTTTTGCTTTATTCTAATACTAGCTGATGCCCGCGACTTTGTCCGCGTGGATTGAGATTTTTTGGTTCCCGCGGGAACTCCTTAATTTTCCGGGATAAAAAGTACATATAAATCTTCCTCTTGAATCACTCTATCTATTTAAAAAAACCGCATCAAAATAAAAAAAGCATACAAAGGGACAGACAGCGGGAAGCGACTTTATTTTATACTATGTAATGATGCTATTTTGCATATAGCACAACTAACTGCAAAAAGTTAGAGATGCGTGCCAAGAATCGAACCCCAGACGCACCGAATAGGAGGCAGACGTCATAGTTACTAGACAATCACCGCTCATAATTATATAGTTTTAAAAAATTAATAATTAATTAACATAACCTCTAATCACTGTCATGAAGCTTAGTATATAAAGTAGCAGATTTTACGGGTTTAGGACCTATAAATTATTATGTTTTTATTGTATTTACATGGAAGTTTTGACGTTGCGAAATTCTGCTGAACAAAAGTCTTTGTTTGATGCAATATACTCACCCAGCATCAACAAATTAGAGCTAGTTAGTAGCTTTGGTAAATCCTTGATCCCTGGCTTACGATTTTTAATTTCTTGATTTTGGATTCGATAAAACAAAACTAGATTATGGAAATGATCTTTAGGAAACAAAAAACACGAAAATACGTGATAAACATTTAAAACACCTGTACTTATAGAGATTGCTTGCCGATTGTCAAAGCTCGAAAACAATTGTGACGTCATTCGCTTCAGTGGTGTTTTATACAATATGGCGGATTGCAGTATTTTATAGTTTTATTTTATCAAAATAAATAACAATCTCACTCGAATTTGAAAAATAAATAAGTTTTTTATAATCCATGAATCCTATTTCATTAGATAAAATCGTAATTCCATTGATTCTTGGATACTGTCATCATGCCTATTGCCTATTTCCCAGCCTTTGCAATAATGTACTATTAAACTTGCCTATGCACAAATTTAAGAAATCCATTAAAAGTATGCTCTTGAAAAAAGCTTATTATACTGTTGAACATTATGTAAATGATAGAGGAGCATGGATTTGATCACTCCAGCAATGCTAAGGACAGCGGTTACTTATGTATACATTGATATAATAATTGTAAATGAAATATTTATTTAAAAAGAGCAACCACCGAGTTTCTTGCTGGTTCTTCTCGGTAGGAATGTCATTCCGAACCAGTGGTAGATTCACTAGACGATTCAAAAGTACTTGTAAAAGTTTATTTGAATAAAAAACATTTGAATTGAATTGAAGCTGGAAGCGGTCAGGTACGACTGTTCCAAGATGTATGGCCGCTCTTATCATAAGGTTTCCTAATAATAGATGGGTGCCTTAATATAGCGTCGGGTGACTGCTGTGATAAAACCTTCTCTAGATATTGTCAATAAGACATATTATAGGCCCACAAAATGATATGACCCGGTGATAGCGTCGCTGTTACCACATTTAAGTTGCTTTAAATATTAAAAATAAAATAAAAACACTAAATTTTGGCCACCAGACTAGATATGTGCGTGTGGCTGTATATTGCTATGCCTATAGATGATACGGTGTCAAACCCTGTTCTATAGGAAACTACGCTGACTTCTTCTACAGTCAAAGTATAAGTGAAGAGCTTGATGCCGCAAGCATCGTCAAAATTAGATATTACACAAGTGCGTGCGATCATGGGACGTTAAAATTTTACTCTAATGAGTAAAATTTAAGCCAGCCAAATGTTAACTATTCAGAATGTACGCGAAAAAGCTTAACTACAATAAATTAAAGAATTATGTGAATCTACTTATTAAAATATAAACTTTTTTGACTATTTCCATGTATTAAAAAAATTGCCAGTTTTAAAATATACACAAGGTTTTATTAAAACTATTTGAAAATTTAGTATGATACTTACTGTGTTAATAATTATCACATTTTATTATTCTAGCACGTTTATCTAAATTGCTTAATTTCGTACATATTTCATACTAATTATCACAAAAGCCGAAGCAAAAACCATTGAAATAGTCTCCGAAACCTACCTACCATACCTCCTAATGAAACTGCTCAAACAGTTGCAACTGAACTGAGCAGTTTACAATGACTGTTCGAGTGTGTGGCCATTCTGACATTATAAATAATTAATTAATAATAAGTACATTACAAAATTTGTGCTAATCATTTATATTATGTATCTGAATGCTTTGAGCTTCAGAGAAACAGGTATTTGATCTGTTGTGAATGAAATTCAACACAGCAATCTTTTTGGGCATACCAACTAATACTGTATGACTATCTTCTCCTTCAATAACATCTATTTGAATAATAGGACTTAGGCTAAGTACTGGGCAATCACTACGTTCTGTGAAATTGTATTGCTTAACAGGTTCAGTACGAAGCAAGTCAAATTCGTTATTCAAGTATGGTGAATGATAGATTCGGAATACACCAGAATCCGATCCAACGAATACAACGTCACCATACACTTTAACAACTATTATATCACGAATAGAACCTCTTGGTATTTTATGTCTTAGAATAAACATCCATTGAAAGTATACTCTCCAGTCTAAATTGTCTAGAAAATTGTACTGATTCAAGGCATGCAGCAGATTTGGTACATTGTCTAACATATGCTGAAAGATTATCCCTTGACCGTTGATGGTGTAAATGTTTCTTTGGAATGTTAATACGTTCAAACCGTTCTTATATCCTAAGCACATAACACTATCTGACATTTGACATAGCAAACTGCTTTTCAATTCCTCATTCAACAAATTGCACATATGAATCTCGTTATTGTAAGTGACATAGTATACTACATCATTGTTTAGTAAAAAGTTTTTAACTGATGGAAATAACGCCTCCTCGTCTTGACTTGGACTTCTAAGAGTTTTGCGTATAACATATAGATGCAATGTTATACCTAAAATGAGTATTATGTCATCGTTTTCGACGTAACGTAAATAATCTCCTGATATGATACCTCGGTTGGATTGCGTCAAAGTTTTAATGTCATAGTACACTATTCCTCTTCTTGTATGTACACCAATTTCACCTGCTCGTAATACTTGGAAATCGCGGATTTCATCTGTAAAATGAGATGCTGAGGCAAATTCGTCACGGGTTTCTATAGCATTTTGTAATTTCGACCATAGTGACAGTGATCTGTAAGTACAAAATTGTAAAGTTAAGTATATAAAGTAATAAAGTATAATAAGTTTTGACTTTACTTATACTTTGATAACACTTTGGGAACTCGTGGGATCAGTCCCTAGCAGGTGCAATAAGCGAATTTATAATTTTTGATTTGTCTCTGTTCAGCCCCCCCATTGTGCAAGGAAATTGTAATTGTAATTGTTTGTCAAACAGATAATTCGACCTGTTTCAGGAGTTCATAGATGCCTTCAAAAAAATGTATGATAAAGGATATGACTTTAATATTAGGTCCTTACATATGAAATTGGCGTTTTCAGGCAGTGTTGAGTGCTGTTGTCTTAATGTGGGAGGTCCCGGGTTAGATTCGCGGCAGGGTCAATTTGGGTATTTATAATTTCTGAATTTTCACGGATCGTGGCTAGTTACTACCCTACTGGCAAAGACCTACTGCCAAGCGACTTAGCGTTTTGGTACGATGCTGTGTAGAAACCGACTAGGGGTATGGGCTTAATATAACTGCCTAAACCATAACAGGTTAGCCCGCTACCATCTTAGACTGCATCACTCTTCACTCACTTACCATCAGGTGAGATCGCAGTCAAGGGCGAACTTGTAGTGGAATAAAAATAAAATAAAATAAAAGTTTACCTGTATAAACTGCGCCAAGAAACACCAGGTTTCCTTTTGTAGTAGGCAGTTTTGTACATATCGGCAAAATCTATCTGACAACTCCTCCGCCATAGGTTTTCGCTTCTGCACAAACAATCGACTATAACCTTCCATCTGGAGCATACTAGCCGACATTTAAGCAAATGTTTTGGCTTTAAAAATGAGAATATGTATATCAGGACTTCGGTAGCATAGTTTGGTATAGTATATTCCGATAGGTCTTCATGTTCGTTCATTCTTTTTACCTATTGTAGAGGTATGGTAGGGTTGAATGTGTCTTGAATGTGGTTATAGGTTTCAGTTCATATTTGTAACTTCCAGAAACTTTATTTTTTGGCTTTGTGAATTGTCTTCTGAAATGTTTAGGCAGGCTTCATGGCCTCATAGGTTTTCCGTCTGTACCCGCAAGGTTTTATTCTGGTTGGGTTGGCTTTTCCCGTTTTTCCTAGTCGTTGGTTGTACTCAGGTTGTACTTTTATTTGGATTATTCAGGTTTTTTTAACATCTCAGTTTTCATCACTAAACATTTGTTTGTGATTTGACGCCATAATTTGACGCAGAAACAAGTGATGTGACGCATATTTGACGTTTATTTTTTATTTTATTAACTGACTTTACGGCTCTGGGTTCTTCGGAGCCTGAAATTAGCAATTTTTCGTGCAGAAGTCGAAAATAATTAGGCAAAAATTCCAAAAATTTCCAAAGTTCCAAAAATTTTATTAATTTTTGGAACTTTGTATACTTAATTTTTTTGGTATAGATTTTTATGGAAAGCTTATAAAAGTGTATAAAATAAGTATATATAGAAACGTAAGAGTCTCATAATTCGATACATATATTAAGGCTCCTAAGACTAAGATTTTTAAAATATATTCCTAAAAATGATATCAGTTTGAAAGCTTTTGTGTGTTTAATAATTATTTTGCCAGTAATTTAATGCAAGAATTATGTACTTTTGTTTCGTAGTTTTTTATATTAATTTATTTATGGATCTTTTGTTTTTTGAACCCTATTTCGTGATAAAAATTTGCTCTGCTTAAAAAACTTCAACTTGTTTGTGAATTTGTGGCCCCTATTTCAGGATAAAGTTTTTACAGCAAATTGTGATTATTTAATATTAAAAACGTAAATATTTAAAAGATTTAATAATTAAGAATATAATAACGATATTTTTTTATGAAAAAATTTATAAAAGAAGATGTAAGAGTAGGTTACTTGCCTACGTGAAAATTAAAAAAAAACAAAAAGCTCGTCTCATTAAAGGTGGAAGTTGTGTTCTGATGATAGGGTTTTTTGTTGCGAAGTTATACTCTCGTAATAATTATTTTAATTAAATATACCCGCTTCTTGTTTCCCGCCAAAAAACGTGCGATCTCGTGATCGCGGTCATAGACTATACTGTAAGATATAAAAGCTAATGAAATAATGAGAAGGTCGTTCATTAATCCTGTCGTCTAACATCGACGCAGGATGCTAGTTAGGGTAGATTAGGCTAGCCCTAAGTAGTCATAATGTGAACCGCTGCGTCTAAAATCGACGTAGCATTAGCTTGTGGCGAAGTCCCACGAGACCTACTGAACCCTCGGGAATGTCCGTTCCGACTCGCTTTCGGTCGGGATTCTCCCGGGCGTTCCAGTCAGTGAATCTTGAACCCCTACGCAGGGAGGCCGCGTACACGCAACTTGTCCGGCTAATTCACTCGATACCAATCTATTAATTATTATACATACTAGCTGACCCGCAGGCTGATTACGTATCATGCAAACGATTCGCGATAGCAAAAATTGTACAATATTTGCTGTCTAATCGCAAATTCGTATTATGTATCGACGGTTGCGAACCCACAGCAAACAAGCGACAGTGCTGCCTCTGTAGAGCAATCGGAGAACTAAATGTGCATCTTCGAACTATGGACTTGTAAAGTTTTCGTATTACGTATGACTTTTGACAGCGACGCGATAGCAATCAACTAGCAATTTAATTTGTCAGATTGCGATTAGCTTTTACGTGATTTTTTACTTATTGCATAGCGATTGTTTTGAGTTTTCTCATGTGTATTTTCATAAAATATAGTGAAGTTTAATTGAGAATTTTATTACTTGCCGTAGATAAATTGTAATTAGTGTAAAGTGTAGATAAGTTACTTTTTGGTGTAGATAAATTAAGTATAAATTTGCATTCGACATGGCTCGTGCATTTCTATTGTTGGAAGCACTAGAAGTTGACAGCTTTGAGAGGCAAAGACAGCGCAGCTGCAATACAGCAAGACTGAGACGTAGCCTTCGAGACCAAGCCAAAGCTTTGGCACTTTCCGACACGGACTTTAAAGCACACTACAGACTGACTAAAGAGTTGTTTAAGGATTTGTGCTCAGAAGTAAAGCCATTCATGGCTCGGTCTAGAAGGAGAACAAAAATCTCTGTAGAATGTAAAGTAAGTAAACGAATACTATTGTTATGTGTTCAGTAACTCTATATGGGTCTTAAGTTTAGTTTACTTCAATAATAATAATGTTACAGGTGCTCACAGCGCTCTCATTCTATGCCACAGGCTCTTACCAGAAGCCTGTTGGCATGAGCTTCTTGCATAGCCTCAGTCAAGCTAGTGTGTCTAATGCTGTAAAAGAAGTTACAAGGGCATTAAATAGACACAGTATACTTGCAAAGTATATAAATTTCCCTCATTCTCAGCAAGAAAGACAGGCAATAATTAATAGGTAAGAACTAGAGGGAAAGAAAAATTATAAGTAATTATAATAATTATAAGCTCTTGACTCTTAATTCATTTTATTTTAGCTTTTCTAACAAATTTGGTTTTCCTGGTTGCTTGGGTTGTATAGATGGTACCCATGTAGCCCTGATTAAACCAACAGAGCATGAGGAGAGATTTTTTAATAGGAAACATTACCATTCAAGAAATGTTCAAATAGTAAGTGATAAATATAAGTAATTTAATTTATACGGTAATAACTAGCTCATGCCCACAACTTCGTCTGCGTGGATTGAGGTTTTTAGTTCCTGCAGGCATTTTATTTTCCGGGATAACAAGTATCCTATGTCCGTCTCCTGGTTCTAAGCTACTTCCCCACCAACTTTCAGCCAAATCGGTTCAGCCGTTCTTGAGCTATATATAGTGTAACTAACACAACTTTCTTTTATAGAAATTTATTACATAAAATATTAAATCACCCATTTTTGTACAATTAATCATTACTGATTTGTACAATAAGATGTTAACAATTATTCAGTAATAAAGGCCTGTTATTATATTATATTATTACATTAAATGTATTTTTCCCAGATATGTGACAGTGATTTGAATATCCTAAACATTGATGCATCATTTGGTGGTGCTACTCATGATGCATACATTTGGAGAAATGGAGAAATACAGAATCACCTTCAAGAGCTTCATAGTAGTGGTGAAAATGTCTGGTTGCTTGGTATGTAGAAATAATTATATTATGACAGTAATATAAAAAGAATAAATTTATTAAGTGTCAGTTATTTACAGGTGATTCTGGATATCCACTGAGGCCATGGCTTTTAACCCCAATTGTGAATGCAGAACCTGGTAGTCCAGAGGAGTATTACACAAATGTTCACTGTCGTACCAGAAATACAGTGGAGCGTTGCATTGGAGTTCTAAAAGCACGTTGGAGATGTCTATTGGCACACAGAGTATTGCATTATGACCACCACATGGTGGCTATGATCATTAATGCCTGTGCTGTGTTACACAACATCTGCAATAGACATCGGCTACCGATACCCCAATTGCCACATGCTGACTCTGAACAAGATTTGCATCATCAAGTTCCACGGTCACCTCTAGCTGTGGGTGCTGATTCAGAGCAACAGCTCTTGGCCAGTGGGAGACAACAAAGAGATAGAATTGTGCAAAGATTGTGGTCAGCTCCAAGAGTGTAATATGATATGTGTATTAGTATGATTTTAATAAATTATGTTATATGGCCTATGTCCAGCAGTGGACGAATACAGGCTGATGGAT
This sequence comes from Erebia palarica, assembly GCA_964035005.1. Classification (NCBI taxonomy): domain Eukaryota; kingdom Metazoa; phylum Arthropoda; class Insecta; order Lepidoptera; family Nymphalidae; genus Erebia; species Erebia palarica. Next base: position 14,454,371 of record OZ035993.1, on the reverse strand, counting down.
GGATGAATGGATGTTATATGGTATAAATAAGATATTTTTTACTAGACATTATTATTAATACCTATTCCAAGATATTTATTATATATATAAATAAGATATAAATTTAGTTATATTATAATAATTTGTCTTTTTACAACCTATTTAAATAGTAATATTTTTTATCACTAATAAATTAAGCAATATTTCAAATTGTTAAATATGTAGATCGACTAAGCAAGTGTTTTATGTAATAGGAAATAAAAAACAATATATTGAAAAATCATCATTTATTACTTATATACTTTGTAGTTTGTACAGAGCCTAAAGTTTAATTACTATATCTACCATACTAGTTATATAGACAATTAGATAAGATTAGAATTAGATTGCAGGTTTTGATTGGTTAATATGCCAGCTTGCACTCGTGTCAGCTCCATCAAGGCACGAACATCTTGGTTCTGCACATGGATAAGATCCACAAGTGTTTTCATCATATCTGCTTGTACCTTGGCTACTTCAGCTTGTGTGCGAGAAGACTCTGCCATAATAAGAGCAGCCTCAGCAAGCTTGGTCTCTGCCTCTACCCTACGGCTTTCTAATTCTTTAATCCATTCAGGGTCAATTCTTGATTGAACTGTAATGCAACAATGTTTTATTCTATATACAATACAATAAAATTAATGTTTACATAAAGCTTCAAAATTTAACAGTGATCTTACCAGTATTAGATATATAAGGTCTTTTACGTTTGTGTGGACGATCAATGTGTGGTCGAGCCACAGGACTCTCTAATCCTGTAAAATATGAATTTAGTTAAAAGCTATGCATTTAAATAAGGAAATTAACTTTTTTTTTTGTGAATATAAGTACCAGTCACTGGTATCTCAAGTGGCACAGGCTCAGGTATACTTGTTTCTGAGACCTTTTTTGTTGGAGAACCAATCTCTGGAATTTCTGAAGTGTCTGTAAATAACCAAAGTTTATTTGTTAGAACAATCAAATTTAAAATTCCTTTAATACTGAGTAGGTAGTAGGTACATACATGTTCTTAATCTGAATATTCTATAAGTAATTAAAAAAAGATAGGTAGGTACTAACTAACAGACAGACTATTTTTAATCAGAGGTTTGAGACATGATATATAGTTATGGTAATAAGTTGTGAAACACATGTAATAAATAATAATCATATACTCAACGCTGACGTAGTCTGCAGGTTTGTCCTCTTGTGGAAGGTGAGACCACAGTAACAGGCACATTCTCGGCTATATTACCTAAAATGAAAGTTGTGTTTAATTCATAATAAAATCTATCATATCCAATCATAAATGATGTACAAATCCATCCACTGTTCATTCAACTAATTTCATTATTTTTAATTAATTTGACTGAGTGTAAAATTTGTATACCACTATCATGCATATTAAAATAAGTACTAAAAAGTTTAGTAATTTGTCATGTAGCCCTAAGGTATTTGAAGTAAACAAGTTATTTATAAAAATATTTATCATTTACATCACACATACAGAATAGCTTACCAGTTATAAGTATTTCCTGGGAAATCCCATGTTCTGGAAACTCATTACTGAACTAAAAAGAAAAATCTATTTATAATGAGTAATATTCATAAATAATAAAAACATGAAAAAAAGCTATTTAAAAAACCTTACAAATGGAATTCTGTGCTCCCTGTCACCATGAATAGCTTGCTCCCCAATGATAGCCAAGATTTTCCTATCTGTCTCTGAAAGGTCATCTTGACTACTTGGACCACCACCAGTACCCAAAGCGTCCCTTCGCCGCTTTGCTAATCTTGCTTTAGTCTTATGTTTTATGTTGGCCCAGTACTAAAACAATAGAAGTATAAAATAACTCCACTACCTCATTAATTGTAATTGACATGCAGGATTTTAATTTACTCATCGGTTATAAAGGAGCAAAAGTTACAGATGCATTTTTTACACAATAATAGAACTCACCTTTTTCCAACGGTCACCAGGTTTCGATGACCCAGAACCATAGGCGTTGAGCTTTGTAGCAAGACTGTCCCACTGCTTATCCACAGTTTCTTTAGACCTTGCTCCAAGCCCAACTCCTTTAGCCAAAGCGGGATGCTCAGCAAGGAAGTCCAAGAGTTCCTCCAGTTGGTCGTTTGACACTCTATTGGCCATATTATAAACAAACTTCTAGAAAATGATAACTTATGTAGGTTCACGAGAAGGGCGAACAGTTTCACGTTTGGGATAAGAATAAACACTAAACTGAGAGCTCGTCTCGAACAAAACGATGAAAGAATATGCAGGACCACTCAAAATATTTTTTTGGGATTGAATTGGTAGGTAACTTTTCTACTGCATAAAAAAGTAAAACCACTCCAGAGGCTTGTAAACGAGAGTATTTTAAGGGTCACATGTTTCATTCTTTGTAGTACGACCACAAGATTTAAATAGGAATACATTTAAAATGAAATTCCTGTAGTTTCACTTTAATTTTTGATAGAAACAAAACATAACCTATTAATCTGTGATCTGTTTACAAAACAAAACAACATTTCTTTAGTTCCAATTATCGCTACGAAATTGCTATTGGCGCTAGTTTCATCGCAAAAAGTGCATTTGACAACCAGCGAGCGATTAGCAAGCGATCGCATAGGTAATACGATTATCTTTTATCGAGATATTATCGAGAAGTGGTACTAATTTACTTTGACATAATATTTGTTGATATTCTTATGTAATTGCTAACTAATCTAATTCATTGTTATTTTACGTTTGTTCAATAAACCTACTAAATTTAGAACTAATTATATCTACTCGTATATATCGCGATATCTTGCAATGTATTACTAATGCAAACTGATTATTACCGCCACCTTGCGTTGAATAGTAGTACTGATATTTAAGCTATAAAATAACACACATATCAAGTTGGCGCATGTAGTTTTTAACCTACTAAAGTATAATTATTAATTATACACTGAAACTATCTTATGGATACCGCGAGGTCTCAGTTCGGGGCAAACCACTAGTATTTAATTTAATCAACTACTGATTTGCTCTCTCTGAGGCATGAAGAAAAGGCCAAATTCAGACTTCTAAATTTGTTACCCATTCATACTGATCATACCATACCACCGACTTGGGTCAACATTGCCGACATGTGTCAATCATTCAATCAATAATTTATTCACACTTTAGGCTTTAATTTAGGCACACTTAAGGTACACATATTGACGTCCATTACTTACACATAAAACATGATGGTGATAATTAGTTACGGCTTCTTAAAACTAAAGCTACGAGGGTTCCAAACGCGCCCTGGTCTGAGATGAGCCCACAACAAACTCAGCCGGGTTTTTTTTTTTCATTATCACCATCTCACAAATAATCTTAACTAAGGAACTATCAGAGCCATTAGAGAAAATTATTGCCAAGCCTCCTTGTCATTTAAGTAATCCTTTACATGGTAATAAGATTTTTCAATGAGTTTATGTTTTACATTAACTTTGAAGTTATTCAGAAACATCTATATCATGTCTTCTGGGAGCTTATTGTAGAAGCCGACACTGTTTCCAACAAATTAATTGCTAGTTTTACTAAGCCTAGAAGCAGACATTACAAGTTTATTTTTATTTCTAGTATTGACATTATGAAAATGAATTTTCTTCTTGAACTTATCAATGTGTATAAGCACATATACTAAATTTTCAAATATATATTGATTGTGCACTGTCATAATATTCATTTCTTTAAATTCATCTTTTATTGACTGTCTTGGTCCCATATTATATATGGCTCGAACCGCCCTCTTCTGCAGCACTAAAACAGAATTAATATCTGCAGCATTACACCATTATAATATACCATAAGACATAATGCTGTGAAAGTAACCCAAATAATGTCGCCGTTTCTATATCTGTCAACTGGCGAATCTTTTTAACCGCATATGCAGCAGAACTAAGCCTGTTTGATAAGTCATTTATGTGATGACCCCATTGGAGTTTAGCATCTAACATTATACCGAGGAAAACAGCGGTATCCACTAAATCTAATTCCTTGTGATCAAGTTGTACAGTGGTTTTTACCTGTTTGACATTAGGTAATGTAAATTTGATACACTTTGTCTTCTTTCCATTTTTTTTCCTATTTTCCATTGTCGCCACAACAGGGCCACTCGGCCCTCACTGTTATAGCCAGTGATATTTAGTTGCTTAAAATGCATATACAGTGGACCCCTGGTAATCCGGCCCCTGTCTAATCCAGCACCTAGCATTAATGATGTTAATTTTATAATAAAACGTAAGTTCACTATTGAGTTGTTTAATTAATTTGACATGCATAATGAAGTATGATTCAGAGTACATATAACTTAAAGAATCTTATCTTTGGATCTGCAATTTATCAGATTACAAGGTACTCTTTTGTAAAAAAAACCAGACTATGGCTGGTCTTAGGCAGTACTCTATAATCAGACAAATTCAATAGTTTGACACTGCCCTGCAAAATGTTTGTCGGATTACCAGGGGTCCACTGTAATGCCAAACTTTGTAGCCCCTGACCAACAAAATATGTCAAAGGTATTAACTACTAGGCTCTTACTGTTCAATCCACACTAATAAGTAAAATATTTATGTATGAGTATAAGTATTATATCTTTTGAATTATAGTTATTTACGTTATTATTAATATGTAATGTTTATGTAGTCTTTTGTATGATCATAAGTTGTTGCACTATCCCACTCCTTTTAATGATTCATAATGGGTAGGCTGTCTGGAGGAGATCGCTTTTAGTGATAAGACCACCCTTATGCACTTTGTTTTCTGTACTTTTTAAGTGTTTACTCTATATCTTTATGTTTATTTGGCAATAAAGAATTTATCTATCCATGTAATATTTGGTATGTTTGTTACCTTTATATGGTTTTTTTTTACATTGGTAATTAGATACTGATAATATTACAGAATTGGTAAGACATCATTTAAAAGTTGAAATCTCAAGGAATATCTTACAATTAAGCAAAATTTGCAAAAACAGAATATCTAATTATTAATATATTTACTGCAAAGTTCAGTGACCCTGATGCGTTTTACGTAACATTTTATCTGGTTAAAACAAAGCAAAAATCTTCGTAAACATTCAAAACTTACCCGATCGCCCGCGTAATCGTACATTATAAGTCTAAAAACTTGGTAAATGTTTGTAAAACTATTTATGGAGATTACATTTCGATCAGTGCTCAAGCATGTACAACAGAGCGATCTATAACTTGTGTCCACGTCTTGCTCCATTTTAGATATAAATTAATAAAGTTTGGAACAGTCCCGAAAAACTTGAAAAGTTGATATTTATATCAATCACAACAAAAAGTAATACTCCCATGTAAAATAGACAAAATTGTTCGAGGGATATTTTTGCCCTTTACGACACCACAAAATGGCTGCTTTACCCGCTGTCAGATTTTTTGTTGGATTTTGATTACTGGCAACATTTTTCTTTGTCAAAAATATGCCATAGAGCACACAGAAAAAATAAAACGCTTGTGCACTGCTGCTAAGAGCGGTCTCTATCGGTACCCTGCAACGGGTGAAGGGTCTGCCAACGCTGCCCTTAACAGTGCGCGGTCGCCATATAGTCGCCATGCTAGAACCCTGGTCCTATGGACTGGAAATCACCTGAAATCGCAACGTCTATCGTTTCTTCGAAATATAACATTATAGGTATATGCTTCATATGTTCAAACTATAATAATAAGTGCGCTGCTCATTGATATTTCGCTTCAGTTTTTTAAGTCGTCAGTATGAATGGAGGGTAGACATACTCGTCAGGCAGTTATACTGTGTCGGTTACTGTTCTTTTACGAATCTCCTCATTTCTGATACGGATTTCCTCATTTCTAAGCTTTCATATGCTACCCATAGTTAGCTTTAGGTATGCTTGATATGTATGGCACAATTTGGAAATAAATGTTTTTTCTTTCCTATTTACCGCCATTGGATTCGGTGGCTGACCTCTTTCTCGAAATTGTACCCACTTCCTTAACTGGACGGTGTGCTAACCTAACGGTCACAGCGGCGGCCAGAGAGATTAACCATCTGCGTGGGAGATATTATACTTAGTGCACAAGTGCGTGCACATACGCAGATGCACTCTCTGTTCCTTTACTCTCAAAGCCCGATGGAACGGAAAAACTGACACGATCGGAGAGAGATCAGCCGCAGGACCGACGGCTTTACGTGCTCTCCGAGGCACAGGGGTGGCACGCCGCCAACTTCCTAACTCCGGGCTAGAACTGAGAATTTCAGGTAAGATAAACCCAATGCTTAATTATGGCCCGACCCGGGACACGAACCCGGGAACTCGTCGGTCACAGTGGAACATGCTAACCACTAGACCAACGACGCAGTCACAAGGTGTACCATCTACTTATAAGGCTAATATGTCGATAAATCCATCCATAATATTAAAATATTATAAAAGCGGAAGTGTATATGTCTGTCTGCTACGCTTTCACGGCCCATCTTTTCAACCGATTTTGATGGAATTTGGTATAGGGATAGTTTGTATCCCGGGAAAGGACATGGGCTTCTTTTTATCCTGCAAAATTGAGGGTTTCCCGCGGGAATAAAAAACCTAATCCACGCGGACGAAATCGCGGGCATCAGCTAGTACGGCGTTAAACAGGAAATATTTATTATACTTATTTAATTATTTATGGTAAATTATTTAGATTAGGTATAATCTAAAATACCGTGAAATACAAAAAGAATATAACGAGTAGGTAAGTACCTATATCTAATTAAAGCTTTGCATGAAGACGTCATTGCATAGTTTGGCGTAAAAAACCCAAAAAATTGATCTCGCTCGTGCTTACGGTCCGTTAAGATTTTTGATAAGTGCCCAATTAAATCATTATAATATGTAACATATTAGTAAAATTAATTATGGCTTAACCTATTTGCAAAAAAACTGTCCAAGCGTGCGTCAGCCACGCCGCCCGTGGGTTCCGTAACTTCGTAGACAGAGAAAACGCGTAGCTTGGACAGTTAATATAATACGCGTTTAGACCAATAAATAGTCGCAGAATGAAACCACAAGTCAGTGTAAAACTTCTTACGTAACATTGCATTGTATATTATATATTATACAAAGTGTAATATTTTTCTGTTTATGAAAAGAACAACTGCTGAGTTTCTTGCCGGTTCTTCTAAGTAGAATCATTTTTCCGAACCGGTGGTAGATTCTTGGGTCATTTTCAAAAAACTTGTACGTGTATGAGTGTTTTTTATGTGTTCCATAACTTTTGTTACAATTTTAGAAAATACTATACACCTTAGAGAAAGGCGACGTTACAAAATAAAATTCTTGGTTAATTTGTAGAAATTATTTGTCATGTTGTTGGTTAATAAGAAGTTTTATTAACTTATTTTTTTGAAAAAAATGTGGTAGGTACCCAATTTCGTGCTGTCCCACTACCAATTTTGACAAAACAAGGCAGCATTAATAAATTTCGTTTTAAACATAAATACTAATATGGTTGATTTTTCGGTAAATATAATTATTATAGATTTGCCAAAAAGTTACGGAATTTTTTTATATGAATATAACATAAAAATAATTATATTTTTGCGGGGACATAAATTAGGCAATGTGGAAAATTCCTTTCCGAAACCACAAATTGTAGCAATAAAATAATAGGTCCTTTCATATGAAATTGCCGTTTTGTCATACTGGCCACTTTGATCCAAATATCTCATCTTTGGTTAGGAATTTCAATTTCAAAATACAGGTATTTAGTTACTCATGCTTTTGTGTTTTGAAAACTCTAATTCATTTGTTTATTCCTCTATTGGGTTTTTCTTTGCGTCACTTAGTTTACAAAATGGAAAACTTGAAATATCGCGTTATTTACGTGTATGAGTTCCATCTTGGCACCAATGCTGCAGAAACGGTTCGAAGGATTAATGATGTGTATGGCGCAAAAGAAAACACAGTGCGTTTTTGGTTCCAACGTTTTCGTTCGGGAAATTTCGACCTGCAGAACAAGCCCCGTGGACGGCCGGAGACCAAAGTTGATAATGAAGAATTGAAGGCTATTGTGGAAGCGGATCCATCGCAAACCACGTCCGAGCTAGCTGCAGGCTGCGGTGTTAGCGATAACCACTTGAAGCAAATTGGGAAGGTGAAAAAGCTTGAAAGGTGGGTACCTCATGAATTGAGTGCAGCAAACCGACAAACGCGCGTCGACTGCTGCCTTACATTACTCAACCGGCACAATAATGAAGGGATTTTAAATCGAATTATTACCTGTGATGAAAGTGGATCCTGTACGATAATCGGAAACGCTCATCGCAATGGCTGAACCCTGGCGAACTAGCCAAATGCTGCCGCAAACGAAAATCGACTAAAAAAAAATTACTTGTGAGCGTTTGGTGGACACGTGCCGGTGTCGTTCACTACAGCTTTCTTAAATCTGGCCAGACGATTACGGCGGATGTCTATTGTCAGCAAATGCAAACCATGATGGAAAAGCTATCTGCTAAACAACCGAGGCTGGTCAATCGCTCTAGGCCACTGCTGCTTCAGGACAACGCTAGACTACACACTGCACAACAGACAGCTACCAAATTATAGGAGCTTCAATTGGAATGTCTAAGCTAAGACATCCACCGTACTCCCCGGACCTTGCTACAACAGATTATCTACCATTTTTTTCGAAATTGGGATAACTTCTTGCACGGGAAAAAATTCAACTCCGATGGGGCAGTCCAAAGCGCCTTCAAAGATTTTATTGATTCCCGTCCGAATATTTTTTTTAGTAAAGGGATCAATTAACTACCTATGAGATGGCAAACGTGCAATAGCAATGGTACTTACTTTGATTAAATAAATATATTATATTTAAAAAAATCGACTTTATGTCCCTCCCTTACAAAACGGCAATTTCATAGGTAAAGACCTAATATGTTGTATAATATGTATGTCACCGTAAGATTGTAAAAACCGTTAGATTATAATCTAACTCGCGAAATTCTAAACTGTCGAAAGATTGTAAACTGTTCAATGTTCTGAGTGTCAATTTTTGAAATATTCATTTTATTTACGTTTTCTTGTCTCTTTCTTGTAGGTTAGGTTAGGGTTCGACATAAATAATCAAGTAGTGCACTTAGGTTTTAATACCTATCAGATTACAATCTACCGGAAAATAATGTGAATTCTAATCTTTCAACAGTTTAGAATTTCGCGAGTTAGATTATAATCTATGTTCGACTAGTAAAGTACTTGATAAAATCCAAGTATGTATGTTTTATTTTTTGAGCCAAAATCAAATGGTTACGGAATGGAATAAATTTTGTTCCTTGCGTGAAATACAGTAGGTAATTAGTACCCGCGGGTATTAAGGCCTGTCGGGCAATAAGGCCTAATAACAAAAAGCGTACGAAATATAGTAATTGACGATCAAGGTTACACTCACACAAGCTCAGAGCGTATACAAGTCGCTGTGAAGTGGCGGACGAACGCTTCCACTTCTCCCCCCCGCCAGTGTCATCGAAAACATTCAGCGGTGTGGTCACGCGGCACGAATTATAAAAATTGGCTCCAGTAAAACGTAAGTTATTTTGAAAATTTCATATTTCCAAAACCTGTATTGACTGTCCGTTTATTAATTAATGTATGCTTGTCCCTAGGTTACCATATTAAAGGACTTGTAGTTGTAAAATTTTTATTATTATTTTTTCTGTAACCACGTGGTTAGCGGATATTAAGGCCTATAAAATTTTACTATAGGCCTTATTATACTCCTATTTTTTTAAACTGCTATATAAGTAGGAGCGTGTTTTTAAAATGTTTGTTTGTGGGTAGTATGTACGCAGTTATACATTGTCAATTTATTTATCATTGTTTTCAGTGCTTACGGTCACGATGCCTCCCAAACGGGCATCGTGGTCAGAAGACGATCTGATCGCAGCTGTTAGAGCAGTACAAAGAGGAACTTTGAGTACGTATAAGGCTGCAGAGAGATATAAAGTTCCTAGACGAACAATCAGAAATCATCTCCAGTCTGGCAGTTTAAAGAAAAGTTTGGGACGTAAACCTATATTAAATGATGAAGAGGAAGCTCAACTTGTGCAAAGGATAATCCGGTATTCTGAAATGGGCTTGCCTGTGACACCAAGAATATTGCGTCGATTGGTGTATAAATATTGTGAGCAAAATAATATAAAACACAATTTTAATGATGAGGGCAAACGCGCAGGCAAAGACTGGTTCAAAGCGTTCATGAAAAGACACCATGAAATATCCGTAAGAAAAGCGCAATTCATGAACCCAGCTAGGGCCCAAAAGCTAAATAAAATTATTTATTGTTGATGACCATTTTAAAAAACTGAGAGATATCTACGATAAATTTGACTTATATGATCATCCCGAGAAAATTTATAATATGGATGAGAAAGGATGCCGTCTCACTATCCACCACCAGCAAAGTATTTTGGCCAAAAAAGGGGCTAAAAGGGTTCATTTGCAGTCTGAACATGCTGAAAGCGTTACCATCGCAGGATGTGTTAATGCTCTTGGCACAGCCATACCACCTATGGTCATATTTAAGGAAAAACGTTTGAAACCAGAATTGTACGATAATTTGCCTCAAGGATCTTTAGTAGAAAAATCAGCAAAGGGGTATATGACCAATGAACTTTTCAAAATATTTTTAAAACACTTGTCTAGATACAAAAGCCAGGGACCATGCCTTTTGATATTTGATGGAGCAGCATGTCATTTAGATCTTTCCATAGTCGATATATCCGATTCACTTGGCATTAATTTGTACTGCCTACCTTCAAACACAACCCATGAATTACAGCCCCTCGACAAAGCCGTATATCGATCATTCGAGCACCACTGGGATGCTGAATTGTTATCATTTTTGGACCAAAACAGGGACAAAAAACTCACTAAAGCACGCTTTAATGTCATTCTTTCAAGCGTTTGGTCTAAATGTATGACACACAGCAATATCACTAGTGGCTTTAAAGCGACTGGCTTGTATCCCTTCAACCCACAGGCCATACCAGAAACAGCTTTTGCCCCTTCAATTTTGACGGAAGCTCCTGCACCAGATGGTGCTCAAGAAAACCCACCAGCTCTCGAACATCCTCATGCACAGGCTTCAGAATCCGGATATACAACACCGTCTATTTTATCGGAAGCCTCAACGCCTGATCGTGATCAAGAAAATATAACACCTATTAATAGTGATATCAGAAGAGTTCAGAATCTGCTGCTAGTTCACCATCAATTTTGACACCGATTCGAATACCCGATGTCTTGCTTGTAAATATTTCACCTGTTGATTGTCTTCGACCAGCGACTCCAGAACAAACTAAGCAATCACCAGCTATAGCATCAACATCCACAGGTCAGGTCTCAAGAGAATCAATCGTGCAACGCAGCTATTATCGCACAGTTTATGGAACAAGCTCTAACTCTGATGAATCTGATGATTTACCACTCAGTCGGTTGGAAAGAAATGATTTTTATGATCTTCTGCCTACGCCTGTTAAAATTTAAACAAGCACACCGACTGTTAGACGAAAAGCCATTAATTATCGAGGTACTCCAGTCACAAAAGATCTATTTGATAAATATAATCAAGAGAAAATAAATAGTAAAGAAGTGAAAGGTAACAAAAGAAAGAAAAATAAACAAGACGAAAACTTTACTGATGTTAAAACAGGTAGAAAAGAAAAAAACGAAGTTCAAAAACACTTTAAATCCTAAGAAAGCTAAAATCGTATCTGCAAAAAAGTCTACTACCGTCAAAGGTAAATCACGAAAACAAGTGAGTTGGTACTGTCATGCCTGCAAAGAAGATAGAATGGACGATGCAATGAGGCAATGCTCGCGATGCCCCAAGTGGTACCACGAAGAGTGTGTCGGTTTGACTGCAGAAGATATTGATGACTTTCAATGTCCTGATGGATGCGAATAAAAGCAATTTATTAAATTTTCTAAGACCACTATGCTTCCTATTGCTTTATGTTAATGATTATTGATCTCAAGAATACCAATTTACGTAGTATAAGTTGATCTTTGGATAGTTTAAAGTATAGGCCTTTTTAACCTACCCTAGTTTAAATAAGGCCTACAGACTGCGTTTTAAAAAAAGTTACATATTGTTTTGATTTTAAGCTAGAGAAGCAATTTTTTGTTTAAACTCTGTAGTAATTTAAGTACATGACTGATTAATAATAAAACTTGTTGATTATGTTGGATATTTTTCATTACAAATTTCCTTTAGCTAAGCAGAACCAAAGATTTTATTATTGGTTTTGTATGATTTAGAATACTTAATATCAATAAGTTGCAAAAACCTATATTTAACCTATTACAAATTATTAACATCATATTATTCATAGTGTACACTTTTTTTGAAAATGACCGTCTTACGACTTATCTTATGTAGCATTAGTTGTCCTACGTGAAATAAATCATTTAATTTCATTTCGAATAAAAGCTGAGTGCAATGGCGGAAAATTAAAAAGAAATGCTCGCGCGACGCTGCAGCGCTCCAACAACAATTATAACTTCGCAGAATTATATTTTTCAAAATAATACAATAGAACTTAATGCTAGCTTGCCTAACCTAATTACTATATAAATCATGCCCACGTGGAATGGTGGCAAGAATGCTGGCTGCATTTCCGCGCTGGACAGCCAGGCTGATCCTTTGCGCAAAAAATGAGCCAGCCCTTCTGTCACAAGATGAGGCAATTAACCGCGGTGAAATATCTCGCAAAAAAATTCTGGCACTAAGACTCCACGGCCCAAGGGTCTCCACGGCAAACGGAACAAATATGTAACTCTCTATGAGAAAGGCATACTTTCGCCGCTTGCCGGTTTCAGCCTTTTCTGCTGCGGCTCCTGGCCTTGATACTGTCTCCCTGATATGACACGGGGCCAATGTGTCTACGCATGTTGCGTCCCAAATTAGCGCCCGTCCCCGTTTCCAGGGAACCAGCGTCAATCCATCAGGTCTCTTGCCATCATCCCGACTAATCCCTACCGGCTCAATGAGCGCAGGAATATCTATGGTGGCAAGAGCCCTTTTGATCGTATCATTGAGAGAGCCATGCCGAAAAAGCCTAGCAGCGCTCCTTTGGCAAGAGAGTCCGTGAATTCCAAATTTATCGACCTCTTTTCCACATGGACATTTGTGCTCGAAGCACAGGGGTGTTCCCAATCTGAGACCTAGAGCCACACGAAAACTTTCATTATCTAAAAGAGTGCCGAGATTTTTCGATGACAAGGCATGAAGCCAATACCCGGATCCTTTTTCAGATAAGGCTAGAAGCCTTGCTCGATCTCTTTCACTTGTAAGATTTTGAACCAAATTTGTGTGTGTCAGCCGAACCAACGGCACATCCCAAAGTTTTTGTGTGAAACATTTCTTCGGGATATCGTCATTGGGACACCTGACCTTCCAACTCTCTAGGGCCTCTGTGGCATAGGTCAATGAAACTGAATTAGAATTAAGAATTTGAGAACTAAGCTCTTTTATACTATGCACAGAGGACAGAAAAGCCGGAAGAGCAACACTGAAAATTTTTCTCACGCCGATGCCACCATACTTGACCGGTAAAGTAGCTTGATTCCAGGACTGATCATCAAAAGATAAATTTAGAATTTTTTCTAGCGTACCTTAAGGTGGCATCCATGATATCGAGTAGTCCAGGAAATAATATATTATTGAAGATATTTACTAACATAAGATACTTGTTTCAGGATAAAGAAATGAAATTTAAGAATGGAATACATTCCCTGCGATTAAGAAAAATAACGATGATGTCAGAGACGAGGTTATAAAAGGATGCGTGCGCATCTGCTGCGGACTACATTGTCACCCGTCGTTGCGTGTCGTTCTTGTGTGATTTTATTTTCTCGCTGTAATATTCTTATTGTTCATGTTAATAAATGAGTCAGGAGAGCTTTTACGTCTTTCTTCTTCAAGTATCCTCTAGAAATTTGCAAGAATATAATATTACTAGCTGACCCGGCCACGCGTTGCTGTGGCTAAAGTTTTTGTTATATTACATTATAGTAAACAATTGTGACTGTCAAATAATAACAGACAAATAATTAGCTGAATTATACGGTATTTCGTTCACTACAAAATAAATAAATTAATTTTATAGCGTCAACAACACGTGTTAATTATGCTGTTAAAATGTAGCTTATATGACACGTTCGTAGATTTACCATAGCAGCGCCATCTATTGATTACTTACTCAACCCAGTCGAAAGGTATCGACATCTGTTAGAATCATTTGGAGTTAACAGATAATTGTGACTGTCAAATAATAACAGACAAATAATTAGCAATAAATTAAAATTGCGACTATAATTTGAGATTTAAACTATCCTATTTCTCAAGTTGGATCGAACTGCACATGGTGTGCGAATTTTATTATAATCGGTTAAGTGGTTTAGGAGTCCATTGAGGACAAACATTGTGACACGAGATTTATATATATTAAGATTGTAACGTCCATAGTCCTTACACAGTGTTTTAAATCGTTTATCATAATATATCAATAGACTTTTGTAACCTTAATTAAATAAGCAACTTTCAATATATAATAATCTTAAATTACATTGGGTTTGTTTAACTTCAATCCTAACATCTCCATAACTGGTGACCCCGACGTTCCCATAAGCTTAGGTCATAATGTAAGAATTAATTAATAAATTTAGCAGTAAATTTATCGTCGTCTCCTTCTGTATCCTTCTGGCTGCCGTCTTACGTAACTCGCTAGAACAATTTGATTACGCTATGACGGAGTTTTCAGTGTCACCGGCTCCCCCTCTATAATTTCTAAATAGTTTTTACTTATAAGTAAGGTACCTATTATGTTAAAAATATTTTATAGATGGCACATAAAATAACATTTAATTTAATAAAGAAAAGCCTTTTTCTTTTGTTGTTGTGAATGTACCCTTACCAAACTTTTATGTTACTTTTATGTAACCAGATTATATTTACTTAAAAGTTACTTTTTTGAGACATGAGGCCAATTTTACGGCCTTACCCATAAAATCACAAGATCTGACGCCATATTTGTTTTCATGTTTTACTTTGCCTCGTTAAATAGACTGTAAAGGAGGATGTAATGCCTGTTTGCTTTTTTGGCTGCGAGTGCCAAAGGCGAGGCCATGAATGGCTTTACTTCTGAGCACAAATCCTTAAACAACTCTTTAGTCAGTCTGTAGTTTGCTTTAAAGTCCGTGTCGGAAAGTGCTAACTAAAGCTTTGGCTTGGTCTCGACGGCTACGGTTCAGTCTTGCTGTATTGCAGCTGCGCTGCCTCTGGCTCTCAAAGCTCTCACCTTCTAGTGCTTCAAACAATAGAAATGCACGAGCCATGTCGAATGCAAATTTATACTTAATTTATCTACACCAAAAAGTAACCTAACTGCACTTTACACTAATTACAATTTATCTACGGCAAGTAATAAAATTCTCAATTAAACTTTACTTTAAGAAAATACGCATGAGAAAACTCAAAATGCATATAGGTAAAAAATCACGTAAAAGCTAATCGCAGTCTGACAGATTATATTGCAAGTTGATTGCCATCGCGTCGCTGTCAAAAGTCATATTACGAAAACTTTACAAGTCCATAGTTCGAAGATGCACATTTAGTTCACCGATTGCTCTACAGAGGCTGCACTGTCGCTTGCTTGCTGTGGGTTCGCAATATCCTATATGTTACTTGTCTCTGTTCGCAACCGTCACAGGCAACCGTCGATACTTAATACGATGGTTACTTGTCTCTGATACGAATTTGCGATGTTACTAGTACCAGTGTGACCGTTTGTGGCAGATTTCTGCCATTTGGGCAGATTTGGCTCCTAAATTTTAACTCTGGCAGAATAAGCTGACGATTTAAGAAAGTGGCAGAATGTGGCAGATTTCAAGGAAATAATAATTATTTTTGAAATAAAAAGAGAAAAATCATGATTTTATGTCTATTTCTAATTTGTGTATGACTTAGTTAGTAGGAAATTTTATTTACTAAACTGGCAACTTTTGTCTTGTGTCGACGGCATGGGGATTTCCCGTTTATTCAATTTTGTACAGTACCTACGCGGCAGAAAATAATGTACATCGTTTAGAATGATATTTCGGCTTTGTAGAGCATTGTCTCTGTCATTATTACCAGTAAATTTCCCAATATAGTAGACGAAAATAATCTACAAAAATTCGACGACGAATTTCGACAAATAAAATTTGATAAAAGTATAAGCGATCTGTTAGAATCTGGCGGAAGTGGCACCAGCACTACTTTAAGTATGGACAAGTTCTGGGGAGCGATTGGGAAAATGTGTGATGCAAATGGAGCTCCAAAATACCCGAATATTGCAAACTTTGCAAAAGCTCTTCTATGTTTGCCATTGTCAAATGCCTCATGTAAGAGAATATTCTCTCAAGTAAACTTAAACAAATCAAAAACAAGAAACAGGTTCTTAAATAAACATGTATCTGCGTTAATCACATCAAAAAAAGGTATTAAAGAACACTGAGTACAGTCTCAGTTTCTATTAAGCCAACGAAAAATATGATTAAAAATATGTTAATAAAATCATTGCATAATGAAAATGAACAAAATGAAGAGTTAGAAACAAATGTTGACGCAATCGTTTAACAGTATAATAAAATATAAGCGAAATAATACAAGTAATATAATATATATATATATATACAGTTTAGGTTGGTTTAAGAATTTTTTTAAACTTATTTTATTTATTCATTCTAGTCCCCATAGGAAGTAATAATATGATGGCATACTTTTGGCATTTTCAGGAATCGAGTTGGCAGATTTTTTGCCAGTGTCGGCCAGATTAGCCATTTTTGAAACGGTCACACTGACTAGTACCTAATCTGTGTTTGCGATTAGACAGCAAATATTGTACAATTTTTGTTATCGCGAATCGTTTGCATGATACGTAGTCTATTTGAAGGGGCAGTGTAAAAAATGTAAATAAAACATACCAGTCACGACATTTCAACTTTGCTATCAATAATTTCACTGTTGTATTTCACAAATCATTCACAAACGTCTTATTTCCTAAAGTAAAACATTTAAAGGTCATAATATACTCAAAAGTAATTCAATTCAAGCAATATGAAGCTAATAAATTATCAATTATCTAGCAAGAATCCCAAAATAAAAACAGACTAATGACCTAATGGGTGTTTGACGTATAGAAAGAAATAGAATGATTCCAGATGAGACATGAAAAGTGAACCATAGCACAGAATAATATAATAGTACTGACGTACAGAAGTCTCACTCCTTTGATGTTGACTACTTGCCGACGTTTTAATAGCCTACATAATTATTATTAAAAAGATAAATCACGCACGCAAGTTAAATTAAACTTTATCGCCGCGCGCGAGTGTCCGTATTGCTTTGCATCTTTTCCCTTTCCTACGTCACGGACGACATTGCGAGCTTGTCTAGGGCTGTCAGCAAACAGTACAACAATACAGTAGGTTTTTCGAATTGGTAAGTAAGGTACCTACTCTGACTATGATCGACTGTGTTTACTGTGTGTCGCTACACAGTGAGTTCTTCACTACGCACGCAACTTGCAAGGTCATTCGTCGCGGCGAAGCAGTGCGGCGAAACATAATATTTCGCTCGGAGAGGTAGGTACACTTCGATCACGGAAATATATAAATATATATTCCGTGCCCTTACTCTAAATCGGCAAGGTGTAATAAGAATTAGGGAGTAAGGGTCTAACTAGGGCGAGCGTATTCCCTGCGACTCGTTTGTACTTCCTACAGCTCGTGCCTCGATTCAAAAAAATTACTTGAAAAGAGGCTCATTTAAGTTTGACATGAATTGTACCTGTTCCGTGATAAAAGTACTATTGACTACTTATTATTGTATTGACTACTTGCTGACTTGCTTGCTAGCTTTAATAGCCTAAATAATGATAGATAAAACACGCAAGCAAGCTAAATTAAACATTATCGCCGCGCGTTAAACAAAGAGTAAAAAAATACAGTAGGTATAACTTTTAATTATTTATTTTAATATTTATAGCTGTTCGACTTTAGTATAATGTCTCATATTTTATTTACAGTCTTTAAAATACCGGTTATTAAATTTAAGCGTGGAAAAAACTCTAAATCTTACATATAATTTAAGTAGGTATTGGTAAGGGAAGCATGGACAGGGAGTCATAAAATTTTAAACTATTTATCTATTAAACTATTTATCCTACAAATAATTAATATGCTAAACACTTAACTTAAACTATTAAACAAATATTTTCAAAAAACTATTTACGAAAACCGCGTTAAATTCACTAGCACGTCGCTCGCTTATAACGCGCCAGCCCCGACTGCGTAAGCATTCCGGGAATGAGCGCGATCGTCGGTATTTTCGTCGCGCAAGTACCAAGAGTGACACAGGCCTGACCATAGACTGAATGATAGGAGCGGGTTTAGTCGATTGTAAAAATTGAAAATCGATTACCACATTCTATGATTATGAAATTACCTTGTGATGTTGAAGACGATGTTATAATTAAACCTTTCACTAATATCTAATCACTAACTTGATAATAGTCGTTAATACCCGCTAACCCGCATTACATAACCCCACAGAGTACATTATATATACTGGTATAGAGTTGCTACTCGACTTTCCATGTACAGCGACATCTATCGGGAAGTTGTCCAACTAAAATATGTATATATATATAACCATAGCACAATGCTATAGTACTATTTATAGTGTATTGTCTAATAATTTATCTTAATTATTACAAGATCACCTAATTCTGCAACTAGAATTATGTGACCTTGTAATAATTAAGATAAATTATTATACGATAAACACAAGCCGTAAAAATGTTCTAGATGTTAGTAAATGAAACGCATGTTGATTATTTTCTCTTATATTCTCAATTACAAAAAATATACATAAAGTATAACAATTATTCCACAGTTTCATGTTTTTCACATCGTACACACTTAATACACACTCTATTAATATAGTTTCACATTGTACCTAACGAATTTATCAAAAAAATAATAATTTTGTCCACCCGGCATCCGGCATGCCAGAAAACGTCAATGTCAATGTCGAATTTCAAACTTTAAAATGGCGGCTGTCCACGTTTGGAAATTAAAACACAAATGTTTCAGTAAACTTCTAACTCATGCCACTAAACTTAACTTATAACAGATAAATCTTTATAAATTATCTAAGATAACTCATATTCTGCTCAAAAAAAAAGTTTTATATATTATTAGCTTTGTGTTTATATAAATGGCAAAATCATTAATTTATCTAAAACATAAGCTTCTGAACGAACACTTAGTTCAGCGCCATCACAGACCCTGATCACAGACTTTTAAGTATACATACTTTCAGTACAAGATAAGCGCCATGAGCTCCATCCTTTAGGGAGTTGTGGAACTAACATCCCCATACAACAGAAAAATGTTCTAAGTGCAAAGGCCCTGCATAACCCCCTAAGTTCTAATTCCCTCTCACATGAGAGTGGAGGCCTGTGCCCAGCTGCCCAGTGTCCAGGACGTTAATGAGGTGTAGTGATCAGTGATCAAGTACCTACTTATTAAAATAATTGTGTGTGTCAGCTCTGACTTACGACTAGAGTTTGCTCTTTACGAACGATTATAAAATAAATGAGGGTAAATGAACGCATTTTTTTTATTACTGAAAGCATGCTTGATACTTTTATTTATATTAATTATATAATTTATATTCATCAAAATACACTACATAGTCATGGAAACATAATCAAGTGTTACCATGGGAACATATACATAACGTAACGGAGAAAGTTTGCATTCACTCGCCATAAATGTTCATCCATCCATCCATCCATCCATCAGCCTGTACTCGTCCACTGCAGAACATAGGCCTTTTGGAGAGCACACCACCACACACGGTCCTCCGCCTTCCTCATCCATCCACTTCCCGCCACCTTTTTAAAGTCGTCGGTCCAGCGGGCTGGAGGTCGTCCTAAATGTTCATACCCCGGGCTTATATATGAAAATCGATTTACAATCGAATAAATTTGCTCTTATCATTTAGAGTGAGAGAGAACTTTGACTTTGCTTAGACTTAAGACATGGTTAAAACGAGATAGATTTATGTTACTCACTTATGTCCATTTCGTTTTAACTCTAAGTAAAGTCTGAGCCAAGTCAAAGTACGCTCTATAGATCTCAGCATCAGTCCGTAGAAGTGACTGTATGTGGTAATCGATTTCAGAATGTATTTGTCACCGTAAGATTGTAAAAACCGTTAGCCGTAACTCGCGAAATTCTAAACTGTCGATAGATTGTAAACTGTTCAATGCTCTGAGTTTCAATTTTTGAAATATTCATTTTATTTACGTTTCCTTGTCTCTTTCTTGTAGGTTAGGTTAGGGTTCGACATAAATAAACAAGTAGTGCCCTTAGGTTTTATCGGGTTTCAATACCTATAAGATTACAATCTACCGGAAAATAATGCGTTAAATTGTAATCTTTCGACAGTTTAGAATTTCGCGAGTTAGATTATAATCTAACGGTTTTTACAATCTTACGGTGACATATTCATCCAATCGTTCAGTCACAACTAGTCTGTCAATGTTTCCATCACTATAAGTCCAATGACAATTTTAATCACGTGATCTGACGCCATATTTGTTTACTTCGCCTCGTCAAATAGACTGTAATCAGAGACTGATCAGAGACAAGTTGGACTGTAATCAACCTGCGGTGTTCATATTTAATACACTATTTATACCCGGCGGTGTTTATGTTTTGGTTTTGGGTTCAACTTACCAGTAACAAGTACCTAATCTGTGAACTTACCTACAAACTTTGGCAAAAGTAGCCGGTAGCCTCTTTTAGTAAATTCGAACTTGTAAAATAAATATGGCAGCGTTCAAAGCGTTGCGTGATGTCTCCATGAGCTTCGAAAACTACTCTCGGCAGGTCGCCGCGGAATTATTCTCGGCTAAAATAAGTGAGCCTTTCGAAGACGTAGTCAATAAAAAACTTCGCGATGTGAAGCTTTATACGTCGAAATTAAGATTGTTAGAAGCAAAATCATTTGCAGGTAAGTACTTTTAAAAGCTATCTATAAAGAAAGTAATTTAATACTAGATAAAGTTCTTCCACCTTCAAACAATGACCTGCCAGTGGGCATAGAATTTCCTAATATTTGAAAAATATAAGTACCAGTTGATATCTCCTCGCTAACTTAGTTGCTAGTAGATCGTTGATCGATTCGATTTATTTAATTTTGAGGCAGTGCACGTCCTTTCGTCGCTTATATCACTTTAAACATATCTAATCTACCGTGATGACCACCCTATAGAATACCTCGTCAATGTGGATAAATCACAAGAGGTGTTGTAGCTGCCAGGTACAGCAGATATTTCCTGACTGGAGTTAGAGTAGCTTACAGACCAACTGGAAGTTTAAGATGTCTTCTGATCTGTGCTGTTCTGTGCGGAAATCTGCCCAGTAGGAAGAATAGCCTTTATGTGGGAGACTTCGACCGTGGCTAGGTATCCCCCAATCGGCATAACTGTGCCACCATGCCATTCAGTTTTTCAGTGCAATGCCACACAGAAATGGCAAATATAATAATTTTACCCCACCAAAATTAAGACAGCATCATCAATCCATATCCATACTAATATAATGAATGCCAAAGTGTGTGTGTCTGTCTGTCTTTCCCTCTGTCTACCTTTCTATCTGTCTGCTTCGCTTTTATGGCCCATCTTTACAAACGATTTTGAAGAAATTTGGTATAGAGATAGATCAAAGATTCAAAACGTTTGAAAGTATTTACAAAGCATGTGTGCGTACTGAGATGGCCATCAAACTAGAATAAATTTGGAGGAGACACATTAAAACAGTAATTTGGAGGGGAATGCCGTGTCTTTGTAGTTAATGGGGCTGATTCTGTGGTGCACAATCTCTCAACTAAAACTTCTATCACTTCTTTATGGTAAATTGTATCATGCACAAACTCCAGTCTATTCAAAAGAACATTTTCACTTTCTTGGAGCGAATAGTGCGTTCTTACTGTGCTCCAGTGTGGATAATAAGGGTGAAATACCTCTCAGTCAAACAGAGTTTTATAGCAATTTGTTCACAGTAAGTTACGCCAAGCTCTGAAACTCTCTTCCGGCAGAAATCCGACATTCCAAATAATTAAATTAAAAAAAGTATAATTAAATTTTAAAAAGTCATTTGTAGAATTTTTACCTATCTCAGTAGTTATATATGTCACTGTAAGATTGTAAAAACCGTTAGATTATAATCTAACTCGCGGAATTGTATACTGTCGAAAGATTGTGAACTGTTGTTCTGAGTGTAAATTTTTGAAATATTCATTATATTTACGTTTTCTTGTCTGTTTCTTGTAGGTTAGGTTAGGGTTCGACATAAATAATCAGGCACTTAGGTTTTATCGGGTTAATATACCTAGCATATTACAATCTTCCGAAAAATAATGCGTTAAATTGTAATCTTTCACAATTTGCAATTTCGCGACTTAGATTATAATCTAACGGTTTTTACAATCTTACAGTGACATATATATAGTCAGTCATTTTGTTATTATTTATTAGTCATGTTTATATATATATATTTATAAATATATGTGTATATGTCACCGTAAGATTGTAAAAACCGTTAGATTATAATCTAACTCGCGAAATTCTAAACTGTCGAAAGATTACAATTTAACGCATTATTTTCCGGTAGATTGTAATCTTATAGGTATTTAAACCCGATAAAACCTAAGTGCCCTACTACACTGGCACTACTTGATGTCAAACCCTAACCTAACCTACAAGACAAGAAAGAGACAAGAAAACGTAAATAAAATGAATATTTCAAAAATTGAAACTCAGAACATTGAACAGTTTACAATCTTTCGACAGTTTAGAATTTCGCGAGTTAGATTATAATCTAACGGTTTTTACAATCTTACGGTGACATATATATTATTTATGTTTTTAATATAATATTTATTTAGGAATGTATATATGTAGGTAGTATTGTTTGTTTATATGTTATACTTGTCGGTCTGCACCATCCCATTTGCATTCGCTTCTCCTGTCTCCAAAGGTTGTCTGGAAGAGATTGCCTTAGGCGATAAGACCGCCTTTGCATACTGTTTAGTCCTAGTTCGTAGTTTTAATTTCTTTCTATTTCTGTTCTTTTGTGTGCGATTAAGATTTAATAATAATAATAATAAAATGACAGCATTAAAAATATTGCTAACCCTTTCATAATACTCCCTGCGGAAAGGGTTAGAACTAGATTTAAAGCTGTCATTTTAGTTAAGTTTAGAGCTTGTGTTATACAGAATCAGCCCCAATATCTACCAATAGGTGCAAGAAACCAAAGTCAAAAGCTACTGGTTTAAATAAAATATCTTTAGGGGTGTACTAAGTACTTACATACTACATAACTATACACTTTTTTCCAGAGACGCCACTGATAAGTGAAAAGACCAGAAATGAGGACACCATTCTAGAATATGAAGACGCAGTATCATCCAAAATAATCGAACACCTAGTAGTGAAAGCTATAACTCAAAGCCACACAGTCCAAAATCTACTGACCAAACCCAGCCATCAGCTGAGGCCTGAGTTTGTGGAGAAAAAGGAGTAAGTATCTATCTCTTTGTGCATCGTATTCCTCAGAATTCCCTATGAATATGGAACCCTAATTAACGATTTTTCAGATTTTTCCTATACCTATTAGAACTTGCTTCTTGCCAAATTACATGATTGTAGGTCAACAGGAAGGACCCTATAGATTTTGACTTATTGGGCGATTGTCAAAATATGCTACTTAGAAGCTTGATATTAATTGCTACTTGTTACTTCCACCCGTTCCTGAGAAAAAGGTTTTAGACACACAGCAAACAGACAAGGAAGTGATTCCTGGGAGGGAGGGGTTCCTACAAAACCCTTTAGGGGTTTTTAAAAGTTCCATTAAACCTCGTATTTGACTAATATTTATAATTTTCAGAAGGATCATTGAAGAACTGACTAAGTATAGGCAAAACGAAATAGAACTGCACTCCCTAGAAAATGAATTAGAGAACAGGGAAGCTCACCTTCTCGAAGTACGTAGAAGATGGGACGAAGTGGTGGGAAAGTTGAGGGATACCCCCAAAGTGGCGCCGAATGAAGCACAGATGGATGGCCCTTTGTATAAGTGAGTATAATGAGATCAGTGGCCCAATTGCCTAAGAAAATCGTAATCATTTGACAGCTTCAAACGTATTCCTCGAACTGTTTATGGAGTTCATATATGCTTTTTGATGTGCAGACTGCAGGCATCTATGAACTCGTTAAATAGGTCGAATTATTTGTTTGACAAACGATTACGACTACGATTTCTTACAAAATCGAGGGGCTGTCATAATACTAATATTATAAATGCGAAAGTGTGTTTGTTTGTTGGTATGTTGGTTTGCCCTTTGCGAAGTCGCTGATATTAGCTAGTAAATAAACAGTCATAAAAAATAATCCCAAATAAGTTTCTGGGACTGTATCAGGATGGTTTTTTTTTCAGGAGACTTCAAACTATATCGGAGAAAATGGAAATGATGCGCTGGTTGGTCGCCAAGCTTGTGACGTCACGCTACGACGAGGAATACGACTGGTCGACCGACCCGCATCGGCGGCTGCGCGCTTTGGCCGTAGCACGCCAGAGAAAAGACGTGTACTAGTGACGTCCGATTTTATGTAGAGTACAGTGGACCCAAACCGTTTAACCCGTTGTCCTAAGTGAGCGATAGAAGCGACGCGATGCGACGCCATAGTAAATGATAGACGTATCTACGTGACGTTGGCCACGTGAAGGTTCAGCTACTGATATAGTCGCGTTGCCGCATTTGTCGCTCACCCAGGACAACCGGTAAGATCCGATAATCGGACCGATAATTTGGTCGATTTTTGTCACCGATTTTGTGACGGACTCAACGTCCGAACCTTTAATTTTCCACCGACATCGGATCGGCCGGTACACACCGATTTTGTTTTTGATTGACATTTTTTTGTAGGATGTGTGCGTTTCAATATTGCAATCTGTATGTAAAAAAAAAAAATACAAATTTAGTCCTTACCATAAAGTTCCATTACAATATTATAATGGCAACTTTATCGAGTACTACCATCTATGGTAAATTATTGCTGACAAAAAATCGGTCACCGATTTTCTGACGTCGGAGCGCTTGAGTTTTAAATCTCTAGAGGACACTCAAATGATCTTTATTTTTTATTTGAAAGTTTGTATGTTTGGATGTTTGGATGTTTGTTGCTCCTTCACGCCACAATGACATAAGCTACATTTTATCATGGTAAAGTAAAGAGTTAGGATAGGGTATTGAATAAAACTTTTGTACTATCGATAACTGATTTATTAACATAAAAATACCTATAGTTAGTAATGTAATAATAATTGTCATTATGAGTAAATATTAATTATAATAAACATTTTACAATTGAATATTTAGTTTTCTTTATTATGCAAAGATACATAGTCCTATATGTCCATAATAAAAATGCAGTATGCTGGGAGTAGTCCCCACATTTTTTTTAACCGCTGCAAGTTAGCCCTTGACTGCAATCTCACCTAATGGTGAGTGATGATGCAATCTAAGATGGTAGCGGGCTAACCTGTTAGGGGCATGGCAGTTAAATTAAACCCATACCCGGTTTCTACACAGCATCGTACCGAAACGCTAAATCGCTTGGCGGCACGTCTTTGCCGGTAGGGTGGTAACTAGCCATGGCCGAAGCCTCCCACCAGGCAAACCCCACATAGTAACAATAATAAGTAATTATAATTACCTATTGTTAACCTTAGTCAATAATTACAAAAAATAGCACCTAGGAGTATGTACTAGGGAAGGCACTAACTCTCATTGCAGTCTACTTTTTTGGGAGTTAGAGGCCAAATTATAATTTTGAATCTTGTTATTTTGCAAACATAGATCTCATATAAAGTTCGAAGAACCGATTGACCTTGGGGTCCCAAAGTGCAGAAATAGCGACCTCGAGGCCATACTGCCAACGCTTTTAAAGCCATATCTTGTTTCATTATTGTTGGCTTTCGTGTTTTAGAATTATAATCCTTATTTTAGGAACGTCAAGGTACGTGACATCAAACTGTAATTTTGAGTAATATTGCTTTAAGCGTTGGAAGTATAGCCCCTGTACTGGAAAGCGCACAGTTGGTAAAATGTCCGATGACATCAAACCGATCTGAGTGGACCGATGACATCAAACTAATCTACGGGAGACGCTGGCCCCAGGCTTTCCAAGACTGCGGCGTGTGGAAGTCCCAGAAAGAAACCTATGTCCAGTAGTCTAACGTGTATCGGTTAGCGACTTCCGCTAGAAGCTAGTGCAAACAGTGCCTGAAATCAGCTCGTTGACATTACCTCTGCGAAACAAAAACAGGTATGTAAGTAAAACCTAAAAGGCACACTACTGCCGGAATAGAACCCGAGACTTACTTATTAAGACTAATAGCACTCATCACTACCACAGTGAACAGTTGTATCTGTTTACTGTCTAACTGACGCTGACTAGTTGTGTAGTTTTTGTTTAAATATTTTATTTAAAAAGTAGCCTATGTGCCAGTCCAGACTATAATCTATCTCTATGCCAAATTTCAGCCAGATCCATTCAGCCGTTGGGGCGTGATTGAGTAACATCCATACATCCATTCTTTCGCATTTATTATATTAGTAAGATTATTACTTAGACACACGGGAAAAACAAAAAGTTCTCGTTTTTATTTAGACACTAAAATAAAATAGAAAAAGTAATATGAATGTTGAATATCATATTCTTATATATATTAATGTTGAGTATCAATTTCTTCGTCCGCATGGATTTAACTATTTTAAACACCCTTAAATTTTCCGAGAAAGAAAAAACGTACATAAAACAAAAAATATCTCCGGGATGTAAACTATCTCTGTATCGAATTTTGACAAAATGGTTCAACAGATGGGCCGTGAAACACAGCCAGGCAAAGATACTTTCCTGTGTTAGTGTGGATTTCGTTTTGAATAATGTTATATGAGTTTCTTTAAACAAGCAAATGAAAAATGACCAGCGTTCAAAAGGATTTTGTTTCCAAAGAGAACGTGTAAGGAATATTTAGCGTCTTATCTGTTGGCGTAGAGGGCACTCCCCTCGTACTAGTACTAAGTAACTATTCGCACTTACTCGCCCGAGTACGCAGCTACTTAGTACTAAGTAAGTACTCGCACTTACTCGCCTGAGTACGCAGCTACTTAGTACTAAGTAAGTACTAGATTACAAACAGTAGGTAGTCGACTACGCGACTCGACTCGTAACTCCTACCGCATTAAATTTCTAAGGCTCGTTTAAAAGACAACTTTTTTTTTTAATCACTTCAACTTGTCTGCGATCTCACCTGATGGTAAGTGATGATGCAGTCTAAGCTGGTAGTGGGCTTACCTGTTAGGGGCATGGCAGTTACACCAGGCTAGACCAGGGAAAATTCAGAAATTATAAATTCCCAAATGAACCCCGCCGGGGATCGAACCCGGGACCTCCGCACGTTAAGACAACAGCGCTACACACGTCGTCAAAATGCGTCAAATTGCGCGTGAGTTCGTCCGCGTGGATTGAGGTTTTTCGGTTCCCGCACGAACTCTTTAATTTTCCGGGATAAAAAGTAGCCTATGTGTTATTCCAGACTATAGCGACGCTGTTACCGGGCCAGTGTTTGTGGGACGTCACTGTAAAAGATTTCTTGTAGTGGTACGAGTACCTAGTACAAGTATAATTTATTGGTACCAAAAAAAACTAAAGACAACAGAAAACGGACCTAGATGATAATATAAAGGAAATGTGCCATATATTTTTTTTACTTACCTGTAAACATAAAAGTTGTATTCATTTGTGTCAAGCCTGGAGTATCCAAAACGTGGTAGTGTATTCGACATCACCCATACTTCATCGTTCGTGACGTGAAGATCTAGAATTCATTCAAGAAGTTGTTAACTAATAATTTTTAATACTTTTTATACGACTGCCTGAAAAAAGGAGTATATTGTTTTCAGGGTTCATGTATGTATGTATGTATGTATGTGAGTTTGTATATTCCACCATAACTTCTATACGCCTGAACCGATTTTGATAAATGAGGTATCGTTAGAATCCCTAGCTTATTCCGGGAGACATAGGCTAGTAAAATTTTTAAAAAAATTGATGGGGTGACCATGGTGCCGCATAAAAGACTAAAATTTAAAAAAAAAAAACGAAAATTATATTAACTATATAATCATCATCTAGAAAATGATGAGTAGATTCCAAAAATATATGACACTATAGTTCAATATCCAGTGATTCACATAAAAAATTTCATTTAATAAAAATGTGAATAAGATTCTATTTAACTAGATTTTTAACTTTTTAGTTCGTTTTTTGGCAGGGCAGTCGTATTTTGATTTTTTTTAATTTGACTTGTTGCATAGATTTATGTAGTTAAAGAAGCACTCTTAGCTGTTTATTGCCGGTTCTGGCGCATTTTTCGAAGTGGACGCACCTGGCGGCGGTGACTAGCGTAACTTTATCGTTTCTAGTGCACTTTTCAAAGTGACGCCAACTGTCGGTGGGTAGCATCCTAAATGACAGCAAACTTTCTTGCTGTTTTCAAAGTGGTTTCACCTATCGGTGAGTAGCGGCGTAACTTAGCAACGCCACCTATCGTCGCCTTGCAGCGTAACCTACCCAAACGACGTCGTCAAGTGGCGCCACTTCGAAGAGTGCGCCAGAACCGGCAATAAATAGCTCTACTTGCCTGCTTATAATACTATCCAATAGCCGTTGCTTTGCGGAAGTCCATGACAATCAAGGAACAAGAAGCTTATTTTGCTAAAATCCACTAAAGCAGACAAATCTATGTGATAAACTGTACAACGTGTAGCTTGCGATACATATAAACTTTCGCATTTATATTTATAATATTAATTAATAAAATGAAGCGAATGTCTTTTCTTTTGTCTTTAATTTTGTATTTAAAGACCGGAGAGTGACATAAGGTCAGTTCGGCGAAGTCCGTCTGTCGGGTAAGACCGTATAGTAAAGACAGGGCCTTTGCACTTAGAACATTTTTCTGTTGTATGGGGATGTTAGTTCCACAACTCCCTAAAGGATGGCGCTCATGGCGCTTATCTTGTACTGAAAGTATGTATACTTAAAAGTCTGTGATCAGGGTCTGTGATGGCGCTGAACTAAGTGTTCGTTCAGAAGCTTATGTTTTAGATAAATTAATGATTTTGCCATTTATATAAACACAAAGTCAATAATATATAAAACTTTTTTTATTGAGCAGAATATGAGATAACTTAGATAATTTATAAAGATTTATCTGTTATAAATTCAGTTTAGTGGAATGAGTTAGAAGTTTAATGAAACATTTGTGTTTTAATTTCCAAACGTGGACAGCCGCCATTTTAAAGTTTTAAATTCGACATTGACATTGACGTTTTCTGGCATGCCGGATGCCGGGTGGACAAAATTATTATTTTTTTGATAAATTCGTTACAATGTGAAACTATATTAATAGAGTGTGTATTAAGTGTGTACGATGTGAAAAACATGAAACTGTGGAATAATTGTTATACTTTATGTATTTTTTTTGTAATTGAGAATATAAGAGAAAATAATCAACATGCGTTTCATTTACTAACATCTGAACATCTTTACAGTTTGTGTTTATCGTATAATAATTTATCTTAATTATTACAAGGTCACATAATTCTATAGTTGCAGAATTACGTGATCTTGTAATAATTAAGATAAATTATTATACAATATACTTTGTAGTATATAGTACTATAGCATTGTGCTATGGTTATATTTTAGTTGGACAACTTCCCGATAGATGTCGCTGTACATGGAAAGTCGAGTAGCAACTCTATACCAGTATATTTAATGTACTCTGTGAGTAAAGAATACGACGAATTTTGAATAGCTAGGTACACAGATGGCAGCCTATTTAACGAAATCATAAAACTATTCTAGTTACAACAAAATAACATAGATGGTGCTATATAAGACACAGAGAGAAAAAACGTATTTTGATTAGTTTCTTTACCATACTATTATATCAGAACAGAATAAAACACATTTTCAACGAAGTTACACATGGTGGAAAAAATATTTAAAACTCAAAGTGCAATAGTGGCGAAGTCCGTTTACCTCTTTGAGGCAAAGATCGGCTTATGCCGGTCTTTGCCGATTCCAGGTGTTTTAAACCTTTTTCGTCTACACCTATTTTAAATTACAGACTTTAATTTGAATAGTTACAAATATTAAAACACTTACTTATAGTTTTACTTACTTAGCCCAAGCTAAGCTGTTAATTAATTATATTTTTGAATTCAGTTTTATTTTAAGTCATTATTAATTAATTGATAAGTGAAGTGAATTGATTTAGCGGTGTGGCTGGTTGCCATAATTATTGAATGACTGAATGAGCGATTTTAGAATAGGCTGCAATAAGAATATTTTTGAACATTTTTGGTCTCAAGGTAAACTGTTAATATTTTTAATTTTCTTATAATAATTACTAATGACGAGCTATTTATGTCTAATAGATCTTTGTTAAATGTCAAATTTTGTGATTCCTGTTAAGGAGATATTATCTTAAATAGGTAATTAAAAGCTGATTTACCAAAGTAAAGATTTTTTTGAGCGATAAAAATGTTTTCTTCCCCTGAAGGGCGAAGTATGCCTGATGCCGGACTTACCCGACAAACACTAATTTGTGCGACACAAGGTGTTTGGAACCTTTTATTTTAAAAATGAGAATGAATTGCTGCTGAAAAACACACACATACAAAATATCTACATTCGTATAAATCATCTATTTATACTAAATTTTTCCCTCAGACGGTCTTATCCGACGTGGCGGCCAAGTCCGTCTGTTTCGCATTTTTTTTAGATTTGTGTTTATATCATACACTTGTGACTTTGATGTAAATTTGTCAGTTTCGTTCAGTAGTGAACTAAATATATTTTTACCATATGCAATAATACTTGCCTAAATTATTATAAAAGTGGCGAAATTTGCTCAATGAAGGAAAATTTTAATAAAGTATGCCGGTCTTCGACGCACTGACCTTAGTCTACTTTTTATCCTGGAAAATCAAAGAATTCGCATGGGTTTCTCAAGAACCTTAAATCTACGGGAATCATTTACATATATTAAACCGAAAGGTCACTGATTCATCACGATATCTCAGGACCTATAAAACATACAAACTTGAAATTTGGAAGGTTCCTTCTATGGTGTAGACATCCGCTAAGAAACGGTTTTGAGAAAATTCACCCGTAAGGGGTTGAAATGGGGGTTGGAAGTTTATATGAAAGTCCTTAGTTTTTTGAAGCTAGATACATGAACATTGGCAATTAAGTTATTAGTTATAAATAATAAAAACCAATTTTACGAAAATCTACCTTATTAGGGGTGAAATGAGGGTTGGAAGTTTACATAAGGGCTCCCTAGTTTTTGAAGTTAGAGATTTGAAAATCGGGATTTAGGTTATTCGATTTAAATAACAATAACCTGTATGACCAATTTTACGAAAATTCACCCCAAAGGGGGTGAAATGAGGGATGGAAGCTTACACGAGGGTTCTAAGTTTTTGAAGTTAGATACTTGAAAATCGGCATATTCGTTTTAAGTAATAATAAAATGCATAAGCAATTTTACGAAAATCTACCCCACAGAGGATGAAATGAGGATTGAAAATTTCTATGCAAGTCCTATGCTTTTGTAGTTAGAGACTTGAAAATCAGGATTTAGGTTACTAGTTTTAAGTAATAATAAACTGCTTAAGCAATTTTACGATTATCCAGCCCAAAGGGCCTGAAATAGGGGTTGAAAGCTTGCATGAAATTTATAAGTTTTTGAAGTTGCTATATAGCTGCTATAAGTAGGCCTTTTGCAGCGGGAAAATCAATGGGAAATCAGAAATTGTACGCGGACGAAGTCGCGGGCGATCGCTAGTCATTTACATAAGTTTAGTCATAGTGTCTGGTGAAAGCTGAGGGAGCAAAATGGCGGGAAAAATTAAAGAACACGACTGCCCTGCCAAAAAACGAACTAAAAAGTTAAAAATCTAAATCTTACTTAAATAGAATTTTATTATCATTTTTATTAAATGATATTTTTTGTGAATCACTGGATATTGAACTATAGTGTTATATATTTTTGGAATCTACTCATCATTTTCTACATGATGATTATATTATAGTTAATCTTATTTTCGAATATTTTTTTTCTACTTTAGTCTTTAATGCGGGACCATGGTCACCCCATCAACACCCGGAATAAGCTAGGGATTCTAAAGATACCTCATTGATCAAAATCGGTTCAGGCGTATAGAAGTTATGGTGGAATATACAAACTCACATACATACATATTACATACATACATACATACATAGTTACATACATACATAGTTACATACATACATAAATACATACATACATACATGATTCCTGAAAACAATATACCTACTCCTTTTTTCAGGCAGTCGTTTAAAAAAAAATAGTTCGAGGATCCCCAAATGTACAAGTTGTTAAATTACTAGTTATCTAATTGTAGTTTTTGCTGAGCCTTGAGTTTTGTCCCCAGTATTTTTCACTAGACAGACAAAAAAATTATTAACTACAGTAAAAATTACCTGAAGGATAGCTAAGCCTCTGGCTGTCTCTAGCCAGTATGGCCACATTGGCCGGGTTGAGCATGTTTCCACTGTTCCAGCACGACACGGCGTCTCGTGCCACGTCCGCATAGAACACCACGCGACTCTGCCGGTGGTAGCCGTGCATCGTGGACTGACTGCCCTCCCCTCGGTTGCCGACCAACTGAAATTTGACAAGAAACTTCTATCTTAACTACCAATATTATAAATGAGAAAGTTTGAAGGTACCTATGTTAATCTCATCGTCGATATTTTAGGGGTCGACTGAAAATCAGGTGGTATCTACAATATCAGCATTCCGCTGAGACGATACCCTTTTTGTGATTTTTTGCGACACAGACTGCATTGTCAGCTTTGTTTGTGGGACTGTACCTAGCTATCCCCCTTCGACTAATAAGAGAGAGAGAAAGAGAGAAATCTCTCGCTTTCGCTCGACAGGTGAATTTTACATAGCGATATTTTAAAGTTTGTTGTTGAGTTTGTTGTGGGCTCTTATCAGACCCAGGACGAGATTGGAACCCTCGCAGCTTTAGTTTTATTGGTACCGTGGTTAATTATCACCATCTCGTCTTAAACTTTGCAAATGTGACGGTCAGATGGTGTGTACCTATTTTGAATAAATATACACTTTGATTTTGAGTTTGCGTTTATTCTGTGCCTATAGTATACAGCTTCGTGAGATGGACTTACGGAGTATAACCTATAGTAGTCACTGAGGTTGCTGATGCTGCGATTCTGCAGGACACAAGTGGAGACAGAGAACTCCTCGGTGCTGGCCAGGGGATGGAAGTATGCAACTCTGCAGCCATCAGCTCCTGGCTCTGTTAGTGTTATGCTGAAGATGCCGTCGCTCCATTGGAAGCTTTCACCTGATTGAACGATATCAAGTTACTTTTTTTAAAAATCTATTCTAATATTATAAATGCGAAAGTTTGGATTGATGGATGGATCCATCCATCCAATCCACCCATCAGCCTGTATGCATCCACTGCTGGACATAGACCTTGGATGGATGGATGTTTGTTATTCAATCACGCCAGAACGGCTGAACGGATATGGATGGAATTTGGCACAGAGATAGATTATAGTCTGGAATAATAAGTAGGCTACTTTTTATCGCGGAAAATTAAAGAGTTCCCGCGGGTCCAACTAGTCGTGGAGCATTATCAGCTAGTTGTGCATAAAAAAACGCATCAACATTCAAAACTTACCAGAAATCCTTAAGTTGCCAGCCAGCGGGTTGAAATGGAAGTAGTTGTGAGTCAGTCTCCAGCTGTCGTTGTCCCGGAGGGAGTACACGATCAGGCCGTATGTGGTGAGGTCGGGCACGTACGCGTACGCGGCGTCACAGGAGCCTGTGATGTCAACTGTTATAGAGGCCAGACCTGGGGGAGAGTCGATATTTAAATCAACAAAATAATTTAAAAAAATTTTGATCCGATTTTATTGATTATTTACTTGGTTAATTTATTATCAACGACCTCAATTTTCATGTCAAACAAAGAATGTAAACTTAAATTGCTGACGCCATCTAGTCTAAAAAGCGGGAACTTGTGCAAGTGCAACATAATATGCGCCATCTAGTGTGACAGCTTGAAATCGTATGATAAGGTTGATCCTCAGGCATGCTGCCACAGGCATGGGGCCTGTAGCCTACAAGGCAGGCCCTAGCCGATTTACGGTTCGAAGACATTTACCGGGGTAGGTACAGAATTACCCCGCGCCCCGCCCGGGTAAGGAGGCCATGCGTCGAGCCACGAGGCCCGTACCCCCGCTTGGCCCTAACGGGCCAATCGCTGCCTCACTTTATTACCCACCGCATTATTATCCCACCGCAGGAACCCACCGCATTATTATCCCAAGAAAACTCCTACAATTATGTGATTAATGGAAAGGGGTCTCGACCTTCAGTAATGAGAAATACGACGCAAAGATTAAGATGTACCTACTTATACAATCATTAAATCAATAAAAAAACAATAAATATATTCTATTCTACCTGTTGGGGTATTCGCAGCTGGTATATCCGAACTCTTGAAGGGATACCTCAAGATTTGCCTGTCAGTAGCCAGGTCGTATATCACGATCGCTGGTGGCTGGATCTGCTGTGGGTTACCTGGTTGAAATAAAAGAGATTATGAATATGGTAGAGAATGTCATAGAATGCTGAATGCTAAGCGATCAATCGTATTAAAACTTAGAATAAGGGTACTGGCAGAGAGACAAATTCTGTATAGCACAATCTCTAAACTAAAATGACAGCTTTAAATCTAGTTCTGTCCCTTTGCGCAGGGAGTATTATGAAAGGGTAAGCAATATTTTTAATGCTGCCATTTTAGTTTAGAGATTGTGCCCTACAGAATCAGCCCCACTATGATCACTTTCCGTTGATGAGAAATACTAGATATCCATCTATACAGATTACATAATCAACAAATACCACAGTATTGGTAAATACCGATGGACCACAGTATTTATTGGAATTCTTGCCTTCGCCTTTCACTAATCATGTACTAAATTTAAAAAATGTGCATTGCGATTTGTGACCTTGTATTATTCCATTCTGAGAAGAGGTGACAAAGAACTATAAGACTTATGATATGTAATCAAACAAAAAAAGCCTAAGCACCTATTCTTCGTTCACAACCTTTCCCACTGCCAAGGGTCACTGGTAGAAGTGTTTCCTTTTGTCCGTTGTTTCTGTTTTTCTACATATTTTATAACTATTGCTACAAAAAATATATGCGAAATGCGAATGTGTGTTTGTTTGTTGGTTTGTCCTTCAATCACGCCACAACGGTACAACGGATCGACGTGATTTTTGGCATGGGACATTTACTGGAGAGTGACATAGAGGCTTTTTAACGCGGAAATTAACCTCGCGGATGAAGTCGCGGGCATCAGTTAGTCTACGACATTTCCAAGCAAGGCCCTCGAGTTTCTTCGTCCCAAAAAGATGTTCTAACATACTCACCAGGTATCTCCAAAAGTCCAGTGTCAACCATCCACAGCCTGCCACAATGGTCGGCGCGGGTTCTGTACACGGAGGTCAGCGACCTCGCGCGGGCGATGTCGGGGTACGGGCGTAGAGGCGGGGACCTGTTGCTGCCATCTCGTGACAGGGATACGTAGTTCAATGTTGACGGGATACCTTCAGAAACAATGACAATTATTAAATTATTATTTTTATATTAGTGTAAGTATTTTTCACATTTTTGTACGTTATCAAGAACCTCTCTTTGAGTGAAGGCTTTTAAGTGAGCGAAGGCTGAAAATTTTCACAAACAATGAATAATTGTGAATTAAAAATTTAAATTTTGTAACTAATTAAAATTACCTACCATTGTTTGTGATATACCTAAGCTGAAATACCAATATGACCAATCCGCATTTGGCCAGCGAGGATGAATATAATCAAAACCATTCCCATTTGAGAGGATGGTCCCATGGTCGTTGATGGGTTGATGATGAAGATGATAAAAAAATAGCTCACCGTATCGCCTCCGTGGCACGGTGATGAACAACCTTTGACTGACTCTCTCTACACCCATCGGCACGTTGTTGTACTGGATGAAGAACCTGCCTGCTTCCTCTGAAATGTTCATTTCATTTATTTATTTAAACTATGTTACAGTAAAGGTCTTCTCTAATTATTATAATGGCACATACAGTTTGCCAATTTTATACCGAAACTAAACTACATATCATAACAAATAGATGTTTTACTAAAAATAAAAGTTAAGATTAAAACATAAGATTCAAGTATGGAAGTTGTATGATATACACATAATTATACATAGAACATACACAGAACTTGTGAGTTGTAACGTCATCAAATAGAGTACGGAGTAGGTACCTATAGATATATAGAGATAAGTACCTATAGAGAATAGTATAGCTAAAGTAAAAAATAGGTAATAAGTAATAACTTAGGACTTACCATCAGGATTTGCAGAAGGATTTCGGGGTGTCGTTAGCTAAACAGGTTTTTCGTCCCATCCTGCAAAGTATAACGAAAGATTTAATTTTTTTATCCCTCTAAAAATATTGTTAGCCCATGACTGCGCTCTCTTCTGGCTTAGCATGCGCACAACGAGATATCTCACGACGAGAGAGAGATGTATTTGA
This sequence comes from Erebia palarica, assembly GCA_964035005.1. Lineage (NCBI taxonomy): Eukaryota > Metazoa > Arthropoda > Insecta > Lepidoptera > Nymphalidae > Erebia > Erebia palarica. The sequence continues at coordinate 14,417,437 of OZ035993.1, read as the reverse complement.
CAAATTTTTCGTTTACCCTAACATGCACAAAATGCGGTAGGTATATTATGAGAAAAAAATAGTCGGCATGTAAGGGTTCGTAGAGAAAAATAGAAAAGGTAGGATATTTCTATCTCTATATTACTTTTATCTCTATTTTTGACGTAACGAGACAAGTAACCATGTTAGATTCGGTAGACAAATAGAAATAACGGGTAGGTATAATTTTACTCGCATGTACCTAAGCCATAGATGTTAAGGCGCTCGCAGTTCACGAGATCAAAATAGGTACAGGTATTTGAAATCGAGCAAGCGTATTTCGCAAGAAATGGAAGAATTAATTTGTAAAAAAACTATTCACTAGGTATTGAAATTTCATGCAAGCTTATGTCCGCGACTTCGTCCGCCAGGTTTAAGTATTTTTTTTAAATCCTTAATTTTCCGGGATAAAAAGTAGCATAATATGTTACTCACCAGGTCCTCAACTATACCCTTGCCAAAAACCACGTCGATCCGTTGCGGCTTGATTGAAGGACAAGCCGATAAACAAACACTTTTACATTTATAATATTAGTAGCGTGCCATCATTCAAATTTTTATTACCATCGGATGCGTCATCACTGAAAATAAGTCGATCATCTCGAGCTTCTCTCTTCGATCGAAACTCTTCGATGTCTTCGGAAAATCTGTCCTGGAGTACTGTAATACGAAAATCATTATGAGATACCTGTAATATATATTTATGGTACTAGTGCAGCAAGATGCAAATTGAACTCGAGTATATAATTACATAAACCTCTATTGACCATAATTAATTCTGATTTTTCGATTGGTAAACTTCGGAGATAAGCAAGTTCGACCGACTCGCACTTGGCCGTACACACACATTTCGCAATAAAAAATATTGATGGATGGAATACGCAGTTGAGGAATTCAGGTGGAAGACGATATTTTTATACATTTTAAGTTCAAATTAATGTGTTGAGCAAGTTTTATGCCAAAAGCTAAAGGGATTTTTTATCAATTTTCTGCGGGAATCGCAAGCCTATTACGACCATAATATTAGAGATACGTACAGTACATATTGCATATGTCACCGTAAGATTGCAAAAACCGTTAGATTGTAATCTAACTAGCGAAATTGTAAACTGTCTACAGATTGTGAACCGTTCAATGTTCTGAGTGTCAATTTTTGAAATATTCATTGTATTTACGTTTTCTTGTCTCTTTCTTGTAGGTTAGGTTAGGGTTCGACATGAATAACCAGGTAGTGGTTTTATCGGGCTTTTAAACCCAACAGATTACAATATACCGAAAAATAATGGTAATCCGTTATATACAATATACCGTTAAATGGTAATCTGTCGACAGTTTACAATTTTGCTAGTTAGATTACAATCTAACATACAATGGATGGCTACAATGTCATGATATTAATATATAAATAAATAAATAATAATAAAATAAAAAGCCTTTATTTGCTATTACGTTAATGTCACATTCGTTCATTACAATATTACATATTAAGATTTATATTATGTCAATTGGTAAAAGTAATAAATAATTTGGTACAATAAAATAAAATTAAATAAAAATTAAATTACAAATTGTCACATTTATATTAATTTATTACGTAATAGTCGCCTCTACGGCGTAGGCCTCCCCCAAGTCTCTCCAAAGCTTCCTGTTACGTGCATGTCTCATCCACTCTGGCCCACATTTCTCTGAGAAGATATCGCGCCATCTCTTCCTTTGACGTCCTCTTTGTCTTTTCTTGTCTCTTGGTATCCATTCCGTCACTTTTTTTGTCCATCTCGTATTGTCCAATCTGCAAACATGTCCTGCCCATTTCCATTTCAATATTCTGACTTTTTTAATTATATCTGTTAGTTTGGTTGTTTTTCGAATCTTTTTATTACTTACTTTATCTTTAATCCTCAGGCCTAACATGCTTCGTTCCATTTTTCTTTGGCATATAGCCAGTTTATCTTCCTCTTCTTTCCTCAATGACCAAGTTTGACACCCATAAGTTAAACAAGGCAATATTGCAACTTCATAGAGTTTCTTTTTAATTTTTATGCTTATTTCCTTGCTCTTCATTACTTCCTTGAAACTCCAATATTTTTTCCATGCTATGGCGATCCGCCTCTGTATTTCTTTTCCAGTGCAATTTTCAAAGGAAACGGATTGCCCAAGGTACACATAATCTTTTACGTACTCTATGCTCTCTCTACCTACTCTAACTTCTTTCTCCTCAGCATTAGTTAGGATTTTAGTTTTAGATGAGTTCAGAGATAAGCCAGCTTTTTTGCTCTCCCTTGCCAATTCGTTTATCATGATTCCAAGATCCGATGCATTTTCAGCGAACACGATTATGTCATCTGCAAAGCGCAAGTGACTTAAATATTCGCCGTCAATCTCAAGACCCCTCCTTCCCCAATCCAGACTCCTGAAGATGGCTTCGAGGACCGCCGAGAAGATCTTTGGCGATGTCGGGTCACCCTGTCTTAAGCCTCTGGTAACAGCAAACTCAGCACCCTCCCTTTCTAGCCTTACTCTTGCCCGGCATTTTGAGTACACGCTTTTTATTAGGTTCAAGTATTTTGTATGGACTCCTTGTTCTGACAGTGATGACCATATTACATTTTGATGTATAGAGTCGAATGCTTTTTTATAATCTATAAAGCACATGTATAATTTAATGCCATACTCATTCGCTTTCTCCACTAATTGTGTCACTACTTGAATATGGTCAATGGTAGAGAAATGTTTCCTAAAACCTGCCTGTTCGCGAGGTTGGTGTTCATCTAGTGTTTTCGATACTCTATTTAGTAGAACTTTTGCAAATACTTTGTAGATATTTGACATGAGGCTAATTGGTCGATAATTGCCCAACTGACCTCTGTCCCCTTTTTTATGCAATAGTATTATGACCGATTCAGACCATTGATATTAATATATAAGTATACCTATAAATAATGTTTCATCAATTAAAAAGTCAATGTTATGAGTCTAAATAACTGTGCGGTAATATATCAATTATAGTTTTAAATAGCGATGAAGAAACTTTATAAGCAAATGTATTGTTAACTTTATTAAGTATGATGCATTATAATTAATATCAATAAAACATGTGTAATAGCCATGTCCTAGTCACAAACAATACGTTATTTTGCATTTTTGGCTCAAATACAAAAGATATTTCATTATAACAACCATTTATATTGCTTTTGAATCGTCAAGTGAATTATCTAGGTACATAATCTACCATTGGTTTATTGGTGCCAAGGCCATTCCAACCAAGACGAGTAAGAGAGAAACTCGGCGGTTGCTCTTTTAAATTAAAAACTCAGGATAACTGACTGACTACAAAACAGGGAAGTTTAATTTTTTTTATTTACTCCCATGCTATAAATCCTCTATAACAGGTTCTGAAACAGTTAGCTTATTGCCATCATTAAAACACCCAATGTCCTAATAACCATAACATCATCCAAACGGGTGATGTAATGTTGTACTGAATTTCATAACAACACTCCTTTGTTTTTTTTTAGATCCCTTCTGCGCAAAGGGTTTACTCAACAGACAGCCACATCTGCTCGATGCGTGGTATCTGTATGAATTACAAAAAAAAAACATCTATACGAATTTCAAAAAAAGAACACGCGCGTTTCACTACCAGAACGCCGCGCGCTGTAAAAAAAAAGGTTATTAGAATTTTCCCCGCCATTTTTCTTCGTTTTATTTATTGTTTCGTTAACAAAAAAAATGGGTAAAACAATTGCTAACTATTTACAACTTCCTAATCCTGGGTTGTATACAGGACATTGCTTTCGCATAACATCTGCCACAATATTAGTAGATGCCGGAGGAGACAACAAGTTTAAAACGGCACAGCGGATGGAAGTCTACATCTGTTGCAGAGGGCTATATTAATGACTCTATAACCAAAAAAATCCACGTGTCGAATGTAATTTCGAATTCCATAGAAAATTAAAATAGTGAAGTGGTAAATATAAATATTCCGCCGAGTACATCAGGATCAGGACGTTCCAACATTAAGTGAATTTTAATAATTGCACTTACACAAAATGTTAATTACTACTACAATAAATAATTCTTTCATTAATACTTAGTTTATTTGTATATACTCAGTAATGGATGATATTAGGTTACTAGGGCTGGATGTTTTAATGTTAGCAGTAAGCTAACTATTTCCGAATCTGTTATAGAGGATTCATAGCATGGGAGTAGATAAAGTCTTGTATGCAACTGTTGATAATTAGGTATTAAAACACTCATATGATACTATTATCACACGACGCGAATTCGTGTTTTAATACCCCTTATTACACAACTGTTGCATAAATAACTATTATTCCGCAGCATTACAAGTTAGCCCTTGACTGCACTCTCACATGATGGTAAGTGATGATGCAGTCTGGTAGCGGGCTAACCTGTTAGTTAGGGGGCCGCGTCCTCCGGGATGAGCCCAAAGAGCATGGGACGCTCCGATGCGTTCATATTTGAGATCTCGGAGCTTCCCAACACAGCGCTCAGAGTAGCCACCGAGGGGGTTTTAGTGAGTAAAAATCTCACATAACCTGATTTCTTGGGGGAGAATCATGTATCTATGAAGATTTCCCCCCGATACCAAAAAAAGGGGTTTGGCAGTTATACAAAGTACTATTCCCTAATCTGTGGTTATATACTAAATCCATAGGACCCCTAATCAGTTTGTATTTATCGACGCGTCTTTGAACACTGGTCTCGAAGCCTCCCACCAGACCTTAATTTTAGACGTAAGCCCACAAACTATCTGCGTAATGAGTGTATGTGCATTTTTTATTCCCTCACTCTCATAGACTTAAATGACGTAAATCCGACACGGACGGAAAGAGCTCAGAGACACGATTGAATGCTGCGAACTTTGTTCCAGGCTACACCAATACGACATTTTTTGGCAAAAACACCGAATACATATTTTAATCTTGACCTCAGAATCGAATCCGGTACACACTACACACAGTCGAAAATGCTAATCACTAGGCCAAAAAAGCAGTCAAAAGTCCACTACAGCCCATTAACGTCCCACTGGTGAGCACAGGTCTCCACTTCCATATGCACTTACTGAGAATTACTTACTGAGATTTTCTAGTCAGAAAAACCCAACACTTAATTATGGCCCGATCTGGGACTCGAACCCGGGAACTCGTCGGCCGCAGTCGAACATGCTAACCACTAGACCAACGAGGGAGTTAGTCAAAAGTACCTACAATTATATTTATAGTCAAATGTACTATAAGCAAAGTAAGTATTATGGCCATAATGTGCAACTTATGGGTGAAAAAAATACTTTTTTACTTCGCCATTGAAGGTTTTTGCTGCAATCATAGTATATTACAATATTTATGCAAACAAGTTCTTACCTAACTACATAGTTAAAGCATAAAATAGATAATAGTGTTCAACTATAGTGTAGTTAAGATCAACTTCGTTCGTTAAGTGTGTACTTAACACAGAATTGAGAATAAGTACATTAAGAACTGGCAAAAGAACCTGCAATGGCCGCGCAGATAATGCAGTGAACTATGATAGCAGATATGGAAATGCCTCGTTGATCTTGTGGTTATCATGTTCGACTGCGGTCGACGAGTTCCCGGGGTCGATTTCCGGGTCGGACCATAATTAAGTATTCAATACTCAATACTCAATATCATTTATTCAATATAGGTACACTGTAGGTACACTTATTGACGTTAAGAATTACTTTCTTATAAAACATGTTGGTGATAATTGGTTACGGTATCCTAAAACTAAGGCTACGAGGGTTCCAAACGCGCCCTGGATTGGGTTTTTCTGACTAGAAATTCTCAGTACTAGCCCGGAGTTAGGAAGTTAGTGGTGTTTGACCCATGTGCCTCGGAGAGCACGTTAAGCCGTCGGTCCCGGTTATTATCACTAACATGATAATAGTCGTCAACTCGTATTGGAACAGCGTGGTGAATCTAAGCTCTAATGCCCTCTCTCATAATATAAGAGTGGAGGCCTGTGCCCAATAGTGGGATGGAAATGAATGATGAACGAACATGCAGACCATCTGGCCAAGGAGGCTGCGCTATTAAGCTGAAACGCAAATTCGACTACGACAGCTGTCCCGTTTCATTCGTCAAGCGGAACATTCGTATGCGTTCGCTTGACGAGTGGAGCGACCGGTACCGAACTGCGGAAACGGCAGGCGTCACCAGGAATTTTTTTCCTGATGCGGTGGCGGCCTACCGAATCATCGGCAAAATGGAGGTGGACAGATTCGTCACCCAGGTGTTGACGGGGCATGGCGGATTCTCCGAGTACTTGCATCGCTTCAAGTGCAAGGAGAGTCCGTCATGCATCTGCGACCCCGGGGAGTCTGAATCTGTTTTCCACCTGTTACTTGACTGTCCTGTCCACCTGTACGAGCGACTAAAACTGGAGCATGAACTGGGTACCAGGCTATCAATGCAAAACATAGCCGAATTAATAAGTGATAAGAAAAATAGAGCCGTATTCCTAGAATTTTGTAAATATATATGTATAGAAGCAAATAAAAAAAATAGCAAGTAAGATATGTTGGATAGATATAGTTTTTATATTTTTAACCAGCATAGAAAAATATGTTATTAGGATAGGCATTGTAGTAAATAAATAGACTAATAATTAGCAATAATATATTGTATATAGTTATTAATCTTGTGAATAAAAAAATTGTTAATGTAATTAGATTCAAGCACTATTTATCACTGTTTTTTTGTAGTATATGTTAAAGTGTTGAATATAAATAAAGAAAACCAATAAGATAATAAGTAAATAGGAAGGGAACCCATCCATATTGTGAAAGATGATGCATGAATGAAAGATTTAGTATGAAGAATGAAAGTACGAGAAGCATATGAGCGAGAACTAGTATGACCGAGTCGAAAAATTAGAGAGCAAACACGCAGCATGTTAGAGGGACAGAATAAAAAAAAAAAACAAAAAAAAAAAGTGGGATGAGTGGGAATGGACTGTAGTGGTCGATGGAAATGTAAATGTCACCGTAAGATTTTAAAAACCGTTACATTATAATGTAACTCGCGAAATTGTAAACTGTCGAAAGATTATGAACCGTTCAATGTTCTGAGTGTCAATTTTAGAATTAATATTCATTGTATTTACGTTTTCTCGTCTATTTCTTGTAGGTTAGGTTAGGGCTCGACATAAACAATCAGGCAGTGTTCAGTGTTAGGTTCTATCGGGTTAATATACCTAACAGATTACAATCTACCGAAAAATAATGCGTTAAATTGTAATCTTTCGCGGTTTGCAATTTCGCGAGTTAGATTATAATCTAACGGTTTTTACAATCTTACGGTGACATAAACATTTGCATGACATCTTATTTTGCCGGTTGGCTAGTCAGGTTAATTAAAGCAAATAAATGACTGGATTTGTTAAAACCTAAATTTATTTCATACACGTAGGTACATACAAAATATAAACATGTACCTATACAAAAAAAAAATTTAAACAAGCAACTTAAGCCCCGCCCCTTATTATGTAGAAAGATTTTTTTTTACTTTAGTTTGAAAGTTTGTTGTTGAAAAAAGATTTTTAGCTTATTTTCTATTACCTAAGTTTTAGTGGGTTTTATGTTCCCCTAACAGGTTAGCCCGCTGCCATCTTAGGCTGCAACATAACTTACCATCAGGAGATCGCAATCAAGGGCTAATAGGCCTATTACACTGCACATTTCACAGGGACCCTTACACTTGAATCAGTGTAGTGTAATAAGATACAAGTAGGTGATAATTGGCTTATCTGGACCACAATAGTGGTACTATTATAATAGTACCACTATTATGGTCCAGATAAGCCAATTACCACTTTTTGAATACTGAAAATGGCTATATTCGAATGCTTGAGTACTGAATGACTACTATATTTAAATACTGAGTACTGAGTATATTTTAATACTTGAAAACTGAATAATGGATATATTCGAGTACTTGAATACTGAATAATGGATTATATTCGAATGCATGAATACTGAATGACTACTAGGTATATTTAAATAGCGAATAATGAGTATATTCGAATGGTTGTATACTGAATGACTATTGCATACTGAGTTAACTATGATGCTACATCTGAATTTGAACACTGAATAATGGATATATTCGAATACTTGAATACTAAATAATGGATTATATTTGAATGTATGAATACTGAATGACTACTATATTTAAATACTGAATAAATTTGACTGTGTGAATACTGAATGAATAATATATTTCAATACTGAATAATGGATATATTCGAATACTTGAATACTGAATGACTACTCTATTAAAATACTGAGTACTGAGCATACACTAATGTCAGGGTATGAGAGGTATACATTTGAATACAAAAAACAAATAAAACAACCAAACTTTATAACAAAAATTTATTATCTAAATACCATTTTCTTAAACATAGTACATTTTTTAATGCGCATATTTTAGTATGAAAAATACAGCTATGTAAATCACTGCCCATATATTTTTCATGCAAACTTAACAAATTTGGACACTCTTTATCTTCTAAATTGTAAATAGTACTTTTTTCTAACATTTGCATTAACCACAATCGTTTTTCAACACCTTTAACGTAAATAGTCTTATCTTGTAAAATGTTTTGAATAATATATTTATAGTTCGAATACGGTATGTATCCCTCACTCCAAAAGATTCCTCTATTTCTTTCAATCCAACAAACATGTTTTCTTTCAGTTTTCGACAAATCATAAAATGGATATGGTGGCTTGATAAGAAAAGTTTGTATACGGTTATTAGAATGAATAGCAATTTCTTTTAAAATGAACTCATTTTCATCAGTTTTGAAGCCTTGGATATCTACTATTATAGGAGTCATGACAATTTTCGAACTATGTTACTCAGCGGCTTATATTCTATTAGCCGATCGTTTATAATCAGACAGTAAGCAATTGTATTTTCAGGGATATCTTGTGAACATTCTATTTCTAATCGGACATCCACCGGTCCAGATTTCAAATTTTCGTTTTGCCTTGAACAATCAATAATAAAAAGCGGCGCCTTTTCTTTGAAATTAAACAAATCAAGCAACGGGTCCACAGGAGCGTTGTAGTAAGACTGGCGAAACTTTGTGTACATTTCATATATTATACTATATTTATTTTCGTCAAATTTGAGATTTAGAGATTCGTATGGATAATATTGTGAGTTCAGAAATAATGTTACATTAGTTACTTTACAATGATCAAAAAGAGAACTATCTACAGATTTTTTGTTTTTTTTATTCGTTTGTAGCCCTAATATAACATATCGAGGCTTTTCCAACTGTGAAGCCGTTTTGACTGACCAAGAATGTTTTGTAGTCCTAGGCAAAAATGCATATTCATATAAATCCCAATTTCTGAAAGCTAACTGAATAGGTTTGTCTTTTTCTAATAGTTTCAGCAACGTTAGCCTTTCACGATCTGATACTTTCACATGCGGAACACGCCATTGTATTCTCTCTATTTCTATTTGTATATTGTTAGCATCATCTAATTTTACACTGTTTAGATTAGAGTTGCTTCGATTTAAAACAAGTTCATGTTTGCAATTCATAATTATTTTATTATAGTCTTCAGTAAATCCCATTATTTTATTCAAAGGAATTATTACACTGAAAGAGCCATCATTACTTTTAAACCCATTTATGTTCCAACCCCATATAGCTGCAACTTTACTTTGACCAGCATTCATTGATATAAACGATTTTATTGTTGTCGTTATTCCAGGATTCTTAATACGATCTATTTCAACACCATTCATCTCATATCTAATGTCTTGAAACAAAAACATTATTGCATTGTTGGTGAACTCAACGAGCGTACTTAAAGGTTTATGGTCTTTCCCAATAATTGTTGCTTTTCCTTCAATGTAGATAAAACTAGCGCTTGGTAATACGTAGATATCTTGTTGGTGTATAGGAATCCGAATCTCATCGTTTTCTTTAAAACTATTATTATAAGGGTTATATGTATGCATTTCAAAGCTTTCAATAGAATTATCATGTTGCGGTAAATCAGTGATCTGTAGTATATTCATCGTAATTTAAATCCTAATGAGCGAAGAAACTCTTTATTAAGTTTTGTGAGTGGTTTATAAGATTTGATACGTCTGCGACCTTGCTCAACTCGAGGAGTAGTAATGCGTTTTATTTCAGTATACGGATTTTTATTAAATACAATCATCCTGTTTTCTTAAATGAAGGCGCAAGTGGATACACTCTTCTCTGAAATCAATATACTGGCCTTTCTCGTTAAGAATTTTTATATTTATCGATGATATGATATTTTTATTTACAGGAAAGTAAATAATTGTTTTCGGTATTTCTACGAATCTATAACCGGGTGGGACGTTTGGCGCAAATTCGTACAGAATATGAGATGGATAGCCGTTAATATACGATCCTTTTATAAGATCACATTCGACTCTTATCACGGACAAAGGAAGAATGTTAACTGGGTTCTCCGATTCATGCCATTTATTTGCTTCTAATTTAACATTTCGATAACCTAATATAGATCCTATACTGTTTTCTACATCAAAATTTAAGGTATTCGAACAATTTATTAGACATTTTAAAGTATTGTTATTCGGCTTGATCATAATATCACAATCAACGACTTTACTTCGTATATAGTCAGCTATATCATAGAGATCATAAGTACCGCACGGTATTTTTAGTTTTTTACCATTTCCGTAAGCAAATACTTATTATTTTTAATACTTATTATTTATTGTTCTCGTTAATGTTTGGTATTGAATTAAGAACTGAAAAGTAAACTAAACCACACTCATAATTGTCATCTATATTCAGAGGTGGTTGAAAATATGATTCAAGTGATGACTTTTGACCCGTGATGGTTATTGCAATAGACATGATTACAAACTAAATGATCTTAAGTGTCTACCAGCTATTTATTTATTTTCTTGTCATTCCAAAATTTTTGCAAAAATGTTATCATAATTATAATATATTTCAGATCCAAAATATTGTATTAATTCTTTTGGTGGTTTTAAATTACCATAACTGTCGAAATATTCGATATGATTATCGTATTTTGCGTAGGCTACCCAATGACTGCCAGGCTTTTTTGAACTATCTAAATTAACAATACCACATTCTCTCTTAAATAAATGTTTAGGTAATTCATCTCTCATGAATACTCCACGAAAATAAGGAATATTTTTAGAATAATTCATAATATCTATATTAGTGAGAGCTCTATTAGGTAGCCGGCTATTTAGTTTTTTTGGCTAGAAACGCAAATTCCAAGACCTTTCTTGAAGGGCTTAATGCTTAATCCATTTCCCATACATAATGATTCCATTTTTTCATTATGCCTTTTTAATTCATCCAGACGTTTTTCGGCTGCTTTGTAATCATTTATTGCTTTAGCTATTCCAGAAGCTCCACCAGCTAAACTACCAACTGCAGATAACCCAGCGAAAATAGGTATCAATGGTAGAAAACCTCCCGCTTTAGGAATAGGAATGATACGTGGGATTTTAACATTTGCATTTGTTGCTAGTTCCTTTGCAGCTGTCATCGCCAATTTAATCGCCAAACTTTTACCCTTAGGTTTGCATTTTTTAAGATGTTTTTTTGCATGCAATATAATATGTTTCAACGGTTTCTTTATTCCACCACTTGAACTTATGCCGCTTACTTTATTTTTGATCCCCAAACCGGCACCACATTTAACTTTAGCCAACATTGCTTTATTGACTATATGAGCTGCTATTTTTTCTCCTAAACTGGCGTCTGATGCTGTTATGCGGTTCCGTGCCATTTTCATCAGTTTAATATCAGCTTTATGACGATCACTTAAATCAGATGATTGTTGATAGGCTATGTCGTGTTCTTTACAATATTCGTCCAACTGATTAATAGCTTTCTTTTCATAAGACTTTGTACCTGGTCCACAGTAGTTATATCCAGGTAGATGAAGTTCAATAGGCAAATGATTAATTAACCAATTTAATATACTGCTTTTGCTCATGCTCTTTAAAACACTGATTAAATCTCATAAAGTAACTATTTAAATAGGAAATTTAATTAAACTCACGTAACGACATTCGTCTTATCAATCCAGCTATTTTCAAGGGAAGGTAATCCTAGCCATTTTACAAATACTTTGCTTCCCTTTTTTTTTAATACCTTTTCAACAAGGTATATGTTTGGATGTTTGGTTTTCTGCAATTCTTGAGTATAAAATGCGCCTAAAATAGGCTGACCTCTAGAATCTTCGATTAAATATGTAATTGGATTGGTTTCATTTACTTTACTAATTTTAAATAATTCCGTTGACCAATTAGGTGTATATCCCTTTTCAAATACACCTTTGTGCTTACTTATACGCACAAAATCTCCTACTTTCAAACACTTGAATTTATTTACAGCTCTACACTGATATTTTTTATGATGATATCTTTCTAAAATCATTCTTTTATTACCTACGTTGACTTCACTTGGCTTTAGATTAATAGTACGATGACGTGAATTATTATAATTGTAAATTATTCTATCTAAAGTTCCATCAGTCCACTTGTATTTTCCGTTCAGGCTAAACTCTTTATACAGTTTTGATTTTAATGTTCTTATCAATCTCTCGACGATCGATGCTTTTTTTGTGGTGTAAGTTGAATAGTGATTTATATTATGTATTTTAGTCATGTTTTTAAAATTATCGTTGTAAAATTCAGTCCCAAAATCCGTTTGCAAGTTTTTAGGCTTACGTCCATTTTTTAATAACGTTTTAAAAGCCAGACATACATTTCCTTTTGTTTTGGATTTTAGCGGAATAGTCCAAGCATACTTTGAAAAAGTATCAATAACTGTCAAAATATATCTATAACCTGAGTTTTCCTTGGAAAAAATCTGCATATCTATCAAATCAGCTTGCCAGAGGTCATCTATATCTCTCATTTCCACTGACCTCCGTGGAAAATTTACTCTAACACATTTGTGTATTTCGTTTATCACGTCTACCTTGCTCATTTTTAGATGGTTTTCTATTTTCAATATATTTTTCCAATTGAGTTATTCTAGTGACTAAGCTTATAACTAAATCATTCACAGTAGTTATTTTTTTAGAGCAGTCTCTAATACTACAGTCAACATATTCCTTCGTCACACTATCATTTAAATCAACAGGCGTATGTAAATTTTTTATTATTTTATTGTCAGCATCTAAATTATCATCACTTAATATTTTAAGAGGGCATTTATTTATGAACACTGTATCATTAACTTTTGGTATTTTATTCAAAAAGTGTCCGAAAATATCAACGTTCATCTTTGAAAATTAATTGAACACTAAATAAATGTTCATGGTGCAATTGTTTTTATTCTTTGATGAAATCTGCTTCTTTCAACTCTTCAATTATTGATATTATCTCGTTGTCATGATTAGTATTACCAGCACTTTTTGAAGCGATTAATAATTTTAACCTGTCAACTAATTCATTGGGATTATCCCAATAAACTAAATCTGTGTTAGACTTATATTTTTTTAGTGTCGGTAATTTACCACCATGCTTTGAGTTACTCTTTGAATCAAAAAGTAACGGTTTTATTATTTCTCGATATTTTATACCTTTATCGCCTTTAATTTGTCCGTTGGCATTATAATCTCTCTTATGAACATTTGTATGATGTAAAATATCTCTATACACTAGTTTATCTGTTTCTAAGATGATTGATAAATTAGGTTTCTTACGTAACAAAAGCTCTTTTAGGCCAGGAGTTAATTCATAAGATCGCCCGCCAATGTTAATCATAAAAGTGTTATTCCCACTCGCATCTTCAATTTTAGAAAACCGTACCACTGAATCTCCAATCATCATATTTTTATTTTTTTCCTTTCGTATTCCGAAAGGTATATCCATACTGTCATAAATATCAATAATATCATCCTTTTGTAATGATTTATCTAAATCTGCTTGATTTGATTTATAAACACTATCAATTTTATCTTCATCATGATTTGTATCTTTATCTAGTGACTCGTATTTCTTACTCTCAATATCTTTAGTTTTTATGGGAGTAGATATGTTTTCTGGGCACAAAGTCTCCTGTTTTTCTTTAAATAACTTTTTATTTATATTCACAGATTTAGAATTGGTAACTAAAACCTTAAGTGGCTCAGTCACAGGTTTAAGTAGTCTATTAAGTGTCAAATCAGTCTGATCTTCCACATCACGTATATGTTTCAATTTGTTTTTTATAGATTTAACCGAATGCACTAATTGTTGCTTAATATTCTTATCCATGTTACGAACTTTACGTGTGTTACTTGTAAAGCAATATTCATTAATGATTTATTTTTTATCGCTTTCACAGTTATATTTTTTGTAAATAGTTTCATAGTTTTGTAATACTCAAGAGGTACTATATTTGAAAACAAAATCTTATCAAATCTTAATCAAATTTAATAAAAGTGTCAAAAGCTTTTCTGTATCTTCCTTTGTTTATAGAACAATCTTTATTAATAACCACAAAGTCGTATGGTTTCCTCCACACCATCGTACAAAGATCTTTAAATTTAAGCCAAGACATATCTGAATTAACATGCTCTTCAAATATATGCTTAAGATTAGCATCATCTTGTTTAAATAAAATAAGGAAATTTGCGTTGTCGCGTATTAATTGTTTTGGAATCTTGGAGTACGTTTGTGTTAAGTAGAAACAATCTAGCTGCCTATGTCTTCCCATCGCGAAGTAGTTACGTATGTTAGTTTGATCTTCACAGGCAACGTCATCGAATATAATTACTGAGTTTGATAAAGCTTCACTTGGTTGAATGATATTATTGTCATGAAGAATATAAAAATTGACTTCGGGAACACTTTTAAGAACAACACTCAAAAATTTATATTTTGGTTGAAATGCAGTTTTAGAATAGAGATATATATTTTGAAACTTGAGTCCATTAGGATGTAATAATAAACTAAGCATAACATTTGTTTTTCCACAATTTGATGGTCCACAAATTATGCAACGAATGGAATTAGGTAATAGTTGACTATGTTTTATGTATAATTTGTTTTCCAATATATTATCAATAGTATTTATTTCAAGTGAAAGATCTTGTTTAATCAGTTTCATTGTTACGTTTGATTTATATTTTTTACGCATGGCTTTTTATAGGTGAACTGATAAAATAATATTTGGGATATTTTCTATAGTTAAAAGTCTTAAATAAGAAAAAGGATTAAAAAAAATTAAAAATGTTAGACGTACTTTTCTCTTTATTGACACAATATAATAATATAAGAAAATATAGATTTCACTCAAACACTTACAGTAATAAACTAATAACAGTCTCATAGTAGTGTATACTAAAATTAAAATAATCATTATTACAGTAATAAATCGCTTCAACTTATCCCCACATTATTTATTTTATAATATTAAAATATTTTACTACAATGACCCCAAGGTAAGGTTTCAATATTGTTTGGAAGTATTTGCCTTTTGTCATCATTTTTGGTCAAAACTATTTTATTAACTTCTTGAGTATATAAAATATGTTTGATTGATTTAATCATGTTCATTTTACTTTTGAAAGTTACATCACTATTTAAAGTGCTATTGTAATGATTTAATTGCAATCGTTTTGTTACCGATTTAGATACACCTTTTGCTTTTCTAATTTGGCCCTTTTTACTGTTTATGCAATACAGCTTAGCTCTCAATCCAGTGAACTCGGTAATGATTTCACCTCCAAGTTCATCTTTGAACAGACCTGGAATTTTCGCATTAATTCTAGGTATATTATAACAATTGTTCTCATCGAAGTTACTTGTGTCAAAATTATTTATTTCGTCTTTCATATCTTCATAAAAATCTTTGGTTTTTACATAATACAGAAGACTATCCGTGTCTGTATAACACAATCTTACTTTATTTTTATATTTATTTTTAATGAAATCATAATGAAATTCATATAAATGTTGTTTTGCATATTCTAACACTGTGAATCCAATATATATAGGTCTATCAAGTATTATCTTTTCTGGGCTCAGATGAATCGCAACTAAGTTTTCGGAGAATACTGAAATATTTCTCAAGTTAGGTTTTGCAATCAACTTTTCGGCACTAAGCTGTTTGTTGGTTTTATTGATGTTATCATTCCACGTTGTTACTAGTTTAATATTAACCTGTTTTCTCTTATTTTCAATTGTTTTTCCAAATATAGCATTATTTAATAACTTGAAAAAATCCTTCTCAAATTCAGATGTGGATGCTTGGCGTAATCGAGTATTTAAGTCAATGTATTTTTGTAGAAAGTTTTGCTGTCTGAAAGTTAAAACGCGATGAATTTTTCGTATAATAAGCCCATTCTTCAAGCATTCTTTCAAATGAACGTAATGAATTACATAGTTAAATTTATCATATAAATTTGCTATTAATTTCGGATTTTTACCCCCGGGAGGAGTGAATTTTTCTACTGCAAAAGGTAAATCACTGTGCGTGTCATGTAAATGTTCGGGATAAGCTAAATCGACTTCTAATATATATCCAAAGTCTGATTCATTTGATACGTTTGCAATGTCTAATTTATAAATTTCAGCAGCGGATAATAATTTGAAGTCAGATATAGGAATTTTTTTACTCATCGCATAACCATACAAGTTATTGCAGTCAAGGTATATCAAGTATGTTGATGGTTGAGATTCATCAAAATCTGATAGATATTTATTATAAGCAACAGCGTTACGAAGAGAACACTGAGCTAATCCTCCACGTATTCCTTTTTCTATAAATTCATAAATCTCCAGGTCACTAATTAATTCTAACCGGATTCCTGTATATAGTAGCATTGCATCCCAAGTTAAACTTGAAGCTGTGACATAATAAGCCGGATCAAGTTTATAATGTCGTAAGCAAGTATTTCTAAAATTTTCAAATATATCACAAAGGAGTAATACGTCTGTTTTTAGATATAAATCTGTGTATTCACTTAAGGATTTAATAGAAAATAAATTCCATACATTTTGTGCATGTTTATATTCATCATCTTTTATATGTTCGCCTTTCAAACTATTGTAGAAACAATATTTTGAAGGAAGAGTATTTTCTTCATATTTTGCAAAAGAATCAATGTATTCGTAAGGGTAAACGCCTTTTTGAAGTAACAACTTCAATTGATCTTTGTTATGAAATTCTCTTGATAAATTAATAAAATCTTTTTCATTCAAATTTTTAGATAATATATCTAGACTTGAATTGAGGAATTGAAAAGAATCTATAAATTTTATTTGAATGGGAAGTGAACTATAGTTATTTTTTAATACTTTTGTTATAGTAATATATTTCTCTTTCGACTTAGGTATTATTTTAAAATAGCCCTCATATTTTGCTAATTCTGTTATAAAAAGATGACAATCATAGCCCGCTAAGTTATGGAAAACCACAGGCACAAATGAACACACTCTGTTTATTAGATTACAATAAGAATGTGCAGCGCCACGGTATTCTGAAGTTATGTGATCATGATCACGTACCTTATCATCAAGAAGTAAATGATTACAGATATAACAATTTGTTGCATTTTCAAAGCTGTTTTCTTGTTCTAATGTTAACGGTTTCATAGGCAATTTGCTCGATAATATGCGATAAATTTCTTGAATATCATCTATTAAATATTTTACAAATACTTGTACACAATCTGACCCTTTATATGTAACATATTTATTTAATTTATGATCGTGAGAACAGCAGATATAGTAACCAAAACAAGACGGTTGATGAATTTCATATAATCGAGTATTCTTAGACTTATTTTCATTGCACTTCTTTAGAATACTTTCAAAGTCGGCATAGATAATAAAATTAATTTTTTGTTGTCTTTCATAGTTTTTAAATTGTAAATAACTGTTTTTGTCTGGTAATTCAGTCAATATTTCATTACAATTGTGAGAATTACATTTCGTTTTACTTGCAAAAGTCTGTAAACATAACTCGCACAAATACATATTACTTGTATGATTAGTTACTTGTCGTTTTACCAACTTCAAAAGATTTTTTATTAAACAGTAATGACCTTTACCATTATTCTGAATATAAAGCAAATTTATGTGCTTACTTTTTCTTGAAGTGGTTATATACAAAGGACCAGTTACATTATGTCTATCATCTAATCCATAAACGTTAATACTCAGTTCGTTTCGTTTCTCAAATATTTTAATGTCTTTATATGATGGTGGAAATGACATACCATCTATATTTAATACTTTTGAATAATGTGGATACGAACTAGTTCTACAAACATGATTCTTTTGTGGGAATAATGCAGCAACAATAGACCACAAAAAACAGTGATCGTCATAGTTGTGTATATTTATGCAACTTTTAGTATTTTTAACTATACTAGGTAAAGCTAAATAAGAGCCACCCCTGAAAAGACTATACTTATTTATGTTTATTTCTAGATGACTCATTGATTCACAAGTCCAGCCAGATTCACGGTGTTGAAACTCTGATAATTTTTTTTCAAATGTGTGAATTGTATTTGAATATAATTCATGAATATCAGTACCTTTGCTTATGATATTATATTTTGTGTTAAATGACTTCAGCTGTTTTTCTCCTGTTTTAGAAAGATAAAAGAAAACAAACAGCTCAAAGTTTAATTTAACACTTTGAAATGTTTGCAAAGAATTTTTGATAATTTTAGTAACATATTTCTCGTTGTCAATCAGGAATGACTCGGGTGTGAGGTATTCCTCAAAAGCACTTAATTTATAACTTATTATTCTATTTTTGAAAGCAGTGGAAATTATTTCAATGTTCATATACTTAGTATTCAATAAACAATTCGACTTATGTAAATTTGTTCTTAAATGATATTGATATCTATTTTCAGGAATATCAACTTGGCAATTTTCACATCTCACTAAATTAATATTACTTATTTTTGATGCAGGTATGACTGTAAAAAAGAAAACACTAGTTTATTCATTTAATATATTCAATACATTAACTATAATAATAATAGGTAGGTAAAGAGTAATAAGTATAATAGTAGGTAAAGTAAACTTTATGTGGATATTTAGGTACATTAAAAAAGACAAAAAGTTTTTTAAATTGATTACATAATTAAGTGGTTATAATAATAAAGTCAATACATATTTATATTATTCCATTTAATAGTAGTTACTTATAAATGTTGGTGAGCATTTTCTATACTCCTTCCTCGTACTTATAATAAAATTGGAAAAATGACGCCATGCTTCTGTGTCTTCGTTGGTCCTATTTTTAATGCATATTATAGCATGACGCCACCTGTTAACTGGTTGAATTGCTTCAACTTCGTCACATTTATATATTTTCAAATCAATAAAATGGGTTCCAATCTTATTATCGAATAATTGACGCGAATGACCATTAGCTAATCTTCTCGTAACATACGATACCAATGGTGGAATTTTTTTACCCGAAACAGCTGGTGTGGCACAGCCCTCTCCATCGTCCTCGCTGTCAGTTCCAAACAGGTCGTACGCAGTTGGTTTTTTGGCTGGCGGTGGAATTGGCTTAAATGTCGGCTTTGCAGATTTCTTCGTCGATGAGCGCGCTGGAGCAGGACTTGTGCATGATGATGAATTAGGTTCTCCGGCTTCAACATCTTGCTTACGCTTTTTTGACTTTTTTTCTGAGTCAGGCTGTTGATATTGAGCTTCTATTACTTCATCGTCAGACGGGAATAATACATCAGCATTCTGTCGTGACCTGTAACAAAAACAATAATAAATTACATTACTGTGCAAGTAAGTATTAAATTGTTTCGAGGAATTAATAGAAACCACATTATTAATTGGATATTATTCCTTTTTATTGTATTAACTATATTCTATACGTATTTGTAGCACGATAGGTATATAGTCACAGACTCAGTACGTAGTACAGTATTATCAATATATTAAATTGAATCGACCTAGTAAATCGGTAATAACTATATTCACATGTTGTTAGTAATGATAACTGGAGGCTTAACGCACTCTCTGAAGAATCGTGGTAAATATTTCCATTTTCTGACTCCGGGAAGTACTGAGAATATGTCGATTAAAATATCTCATATCAATATATTTTGAGCCGATCAGGGATTCGAACCCAGGACTATAGTCCGATAAGCTAACCATTAGCACATAAATAACATAATATTATAATCAAAGAGAAAGTTTAGTCAAATAATAGAAGTACATATTTTCAATCTCGTATTCGTCTATGTCATAACAATCATTTTTGAGCCGGGCAGAGAATCGAACCCAGAACCATGCTCCAACAAGCTAACAATTAGCATATAAATAACCTATTATTATAATCAAATACTGGAAGTATTCTAAATTTAGTATTCATCTGTCTCGTAACAATAATTTTTGGACCGACCAAGGAATCGAACCCAGGATCATAGTCCGACAAGCTAACCATTAGTACATAAGTAGCATAATATTATAATAATTAAAGAAAAAAGATTTATTGAATACTAGAAATATTATAACAGTACTTACATTATCTTTGATTTATTGAGAAGATATAAACTTTGGAAAATCTAATAGTAGGCACCGGGCTAGGAGGCTTCAGGATAACACAATGATGCTCTAGCATCTCACTCAATTGCTTAAATAAAGCGAAAATGATTTGTCATGAAAAAAACTAAAGGTTCCTTTACATTACCACTCGCTTTATGATGATTGTTGATACAAACCAATAAGCAGGGATTCTCGAGACCATTATCTTCAAAATAATACCTAATTCAGTATAAAGCAGATGGTTTCTCCCCGCCTTCTTACTTGGTCATACTTTACTATTATCGTAGAATTTTCAAATATGCTCAATTTTTCTAAAAAGATCGTTTATGAGTTATGAGGGAGCACATGAACAGAATATTTATATTAGTAAGTCGTGGATAATGTGTAATTGCTTACTAAGCATTGCTCTTAGAGAATGAATAGGTTACCATTTATCAAATGATTAAACTAGGACCAACATTTTATTAAGTTATGTTAATCTCTACTAATGTAACTATAATTTAAAACATTGTGTTCATTGTTAAACGGATTGATTGATGAGTTTTGAGTAACCTTAGAATGTATAATAGGTATGATACGAATACAAATAATTTGTTTGTTGATTTGTTTGTGCATACATAACGCGGTATGTTAGTTTATTTAATCGGTTTGCTCGATTACAAAACATCGAACCTTTAACATTCTTAGACAAATCCATGAAATTACGAACTGAATGTCATCCTACAATCGATGGCATGGCGACACTTTGTCTGGAGGATTCATATTACACATTCCATGTTCATTTAAAGAACAGTTGTAGACTAATAAAACATACGATTATGAACTTTAATAACATTTTCAAAAATATATAAATTTCGTAAAACCTTGGTAAATTAATCAGATTGCATTAGACATCTGAACTGGAGGCGTAACAAACAACATGTCGGTAAGTCCTATATTTTATTAATATTAATTTTATTAAAATTCTTTAAATATTATAGTTTCTTAACATAATACTTTATCACTCATAGTCTATTCTTTATTTCAGGATCCAAACGATCTTTTTAACTTTCAACCGAATGCGAGTATCGCTCAACGTGTTAGTAATTACTTCCAAAGGGAAAATAATAATGGATCAGACCTTGTCCTACAACCCACTGCGAAAAAGAAAAAAACCAATGTGATGTATTCATATATAAAAGTTCCAAGAAATGGAGCTAAGATAATGAGAATTGAAATATTTGACGCAGAAAAACTACGAAACACAATGTTTTGTGAATGTGATGCAAACCTTTGCGTACAATATGTCGTCGACGACGAAAATTTAATTTTTGACGAAATTTATAATGGTGCTCACAACCTCATTGCAAAAATTCAACGAAGTATGTCGAATTTTAACGTTTCCACTGATGTATAATTTTGTTTTTGTATTAATTATTGTACCTATATATTAATTAAAACTTAATGTACCTAATCTAAGAATAAAACCATGTAAACTAATTTGTTCATTCAAATAAATGAATTGAAATTCAACTTGCATTTTATTGTACAAATAAAAGTATAAATGCTAAATTTCTCAAAGTCCTATCAAAGATTTCTATATTAATAAGAGCTGTGCTTTTCTTATATCAGTTTTTAAATGTGGTCCGATCATAATATACGTATATAATAATAATAATAAATCAGTATTTCTAACTTATCTAATTAAATTTAGTATTCCCTAAAAAATCAACATCATGTCTCTGAATATTGGAGATCATGTAGAAATAATCATTACTGAAAAAAGATTATGTGGTCTTCACTTAGTTAAAGTTATTGGCTACGATCAGTACGATGCTATTTTAATCCCCCAGAATAAAAATAATTCTGATACGTATTTCAAAGTTCGTTATGAAGGTCAAAAACTATTGGCACGAGTATTAAGAATTGAAAAACAGAAAGTTGATTTAAGGCTTTAAGAGATGACAAACTGCCTCAGTATTAGGATGTTTAAGTCAAATTGTCTTAATAACTGATAGTTGAATCCGTAAAGAAAAAATATTTAACGGAAGATATAGGCTTAATAAACATTTCTACTGTAAAAAAAATTTACTTTTTTCAAACCCTCTTTCAGAAAAAAATCCCCAAAGAGTATCTACTTTTGTCATACTTTGAAAATGTTCTGCAAAACGGCACAAGCTTTTTAATTAGTTCTTGCACACAAAAATAGGTCTTAAAAATTACAATATTTTTAACGGAGAGTTTTATTTTTACTCCCTATAACATTCGTGTAAAGTAATTTTCCCCCGAAATTTAAGTATATTAGTGAGAACGTGGCTGCTCCGTCGCCCTGTAAACACCCGCGAGCCCTTCGGCAGTCCGTTTCGGGACATTGTCGAAGGTGGACCGCACGTCGGTGTCGGAGCGAATTTTTTAAAGTTAATTTTCGATTTTGAAGGGTTTATACTCATTTGTACATATTTAAAATTTTAGAAATACTTAGTTCAGTATTTATCTGTAAATTAGTAGGTGTAAATATATTTTTTTTAAGAATTTAACTTTTTTAGTGTGCAAAGTAGGTGCAAAGACTAAATAAGGTTCTGTAGTGACAAGTGATTGTAAAAATTCAAATCAAGATGATTTTGATGAGGAACAACCTACCTGCACTCGCTACATATTTTGATTGTTTTTAAAGCTTTAATTTGATTTTTTTTCCTCCGACCCGACGGAATAGATTATAATATCTTTAATGCAAAATTACTTACTAATAATATTAATGCTACTAATAACTAAAATACATACAAATAATAATTATAATGTATGCGTAAGTGTGTCTTTCTGTCTGTCTTTCTCAGATGTAAATGTGCCATTTTTGAATTCTAACAACTTTTGTTTTAGTAACTTATGTATGTATGTATGTATGTATGTATGTATGTATGTATGTATGTATGTATGTATGTATGTATGTATGTATGTATGAAAAAGAACAAACATGAAAACTTAAAATGTAGGTAAAATAAGGCGGTCTTATCGCTAACCAGCGATCTCTTCCAGACAACCTTATCGATAATATCATAATATGGAATCGAAATTCGTGATGACAAGCTGGGAACACCTGCACTCCTATTCTCTAACTCCGTGGCTATCATCATATATTAATTACCATATATTTTATATTCATCAAAATACATTACATAGTCATGGAAACATAATAACAACATGAATTTCAAAATGGCGCTAACTTTGTTAAATTTTGGTAACAGTTTCCTGTTTTGTGATCCCAGTAGGTCTAGGATGTGCACAACGAGATTATCTCGCGACGAGAGAGAGAGATATTGTCGTTGCCGGCAAATTTTTCATTTACCCTAACATGCACAAAATGCAGTATATTACAAGAAAAAAGTAGTCGTCATGTAAAGGCTCGTAGAGAAAAATACCACAGATTAGAAATATTACTTTTATCTCTACTTTTGACGTAACGAGACAAGTAACCATGTTAGCTTCGGTAGACAGAGAGAGATAACGGGTAGACATAATTTTACTCGTAGTGCGCATGCTATTTTGAACGAAATCGGTCAATTAACAAAGAATTTCAAAATGGCACCGACTTTTTTAAATTTTGGTAACAGTTTCCTGTTTTGTGATCCCAGAAAGCCGTAAATATCAATTTTGAACGAAATCGGTTATTTAACAAAGAATTTCAAAATGGCGCTGACTTTTTTTTAAGTGACTCTGTGCTCAGAGCTGCGCATGACGTAGTACTGCACATAAATTTTCATACCACAGGCTCATACATATGAAAATTGATTCTAAAGGAGTAAACTCACAAAAAAACTACGCAGCTCCGGCAAGTGGGGTTTATTGTGAGCAGTTAGTACCTGATTCTCTATCTCCTCTCCCTGTACCCCACTCATCCCTCGGTGGAGGTAGCACGTTTCAAAACTTTTAGCTTGATGTCAACTATCGATAGTTCTGCAACACTAACTTGAACTACCTACATTTTAGCATTGATCCAATACGAAATATTATTACTTGTACCTATACCTTAATCTGTGCCTACTACAAGCGCAAACAATATTTAGTATCGGATACGATATCGAACATTACATGGCAAGGTCTCAAGGTAAAGCTAAAGGTAGGTATTAAAGAAAGTTTACGTATTTGTGACCTATGATATTTATGCGCAAACATAAATATAGGCATTATCCCATAAAATAGCACTTGTTCCCTCTGCAGTCTATAGTCTTTGGCCTAGTTTGCGTAGTTCCGGGCGTGGCCGCTATACGGCATTACCGTCGGCAAAAGTCCCGCTGGTCTGCGTTTCGTCAAGGTCATTCGGCCTTCTTAACCCCTTATTAGATGATGTTCATGAGCTTATTCGCTATTCATTTTGATTAATACTCGGTAGGTAAGTTAGGTTCGATACTGAGTATTCCAACTTAACCTATTCATTCGTAATGTAGTATTTTTAATACACGTATTACTCAATACATGAATGAAGTAGGTATTCAGTAATCCTATATAATACTCATTTACTTTGAGCATTCAAGTCATTTAGTATTCAAGTGAAGTAGTAGTAGTATTCAGTATTTAAATATAACTATCATTTAGTATTCAAGCATTCGAATATACCCATTTACAGTATTAAAATGTATATTCTAGCATAAGAGTATACTCAGTACTCAGTATTTAAATATAGTAATCATTCAGTATTCAAGCATTCGAATATAGCCATTTTCAGTATTCGAAAAGTGGTAATTGGCTTATCTGGACCACAATAGTGGTACTATTATAATAGTACCACTATTGTGGTCCAGATAAGCCAATTATCACCTACTGATACAGGTAGAAAGGGTCCCTATATTGGTCCTTATTGCTTTGTAATAAGCGACACTCTAACTAGCAGCCACGCCCACCATTACCACAGGGCCCTGTAAAAAGTGCAGTGTAATAGGCCTTTAACTAGTAGTGGATAAAAAAAAACATTACGATTCCGTGCGTAAATTTTGATTTATAATCACCCATTTGTCATGTCTATTACCTTAATTAGAATTCTGAGGTACCTATTCTCAACAACGGCAATAATTATAAGTTCTTGTAAGCAATTATGAGATTTACATATTATTGGAGGATGAGCGCGTCACGATTTTGTTAGTTCCTAGCACTAGTAATATTTACGTTTATGTTTTATGTCTATTTCAATGATGTTTTATGGTCTATTTATAAAGGTGATTGCGTAGGTACAATATCAAGGCAACTTGCATGAAGCGCACTCAACGCATAGGTATATTCTTCACTCCAAATACAATAAAAGTTCCAAATCATTGATATATAATTATGTAGGTATTTGATTTCATAGAAAAAAGTTGGGCGTTCAACTTGTAGGACGTGCCTCTCACCTAGGTATAGGTATAAGCACAGGTATAAGCCTGATCTTGTCCCCGCCATAGCGCGAGATGGCGTTAGTAAAATAAGTTCACATTCTTTGTTTGACAGGGCCCGTCTATGTAAATTGAGGTCGTTGTTCCAAATAAAAAATATTTTACAATACTCTCGTAAAGTTGCTCTTGCTTCACCACCATTAAAACTATAAAAGTAGACTTTTCCCATCCTTGGGCGATAAAAGTACTACCCCACAGTTATTGGCCTATTTATAGGAGTGCGGTAATACTAATTTTCGCACTAGTGCATTAATAGATATAATGGATGCCGCCTGCCACACAAAACCACAGCTGTTTCGATACCACAATCTTGTCGAGGTGTTAGATTGTAATGAGTTCCTAGTTATTACGATTGGGTTATTTAATAAGACAGCACCACAGTAAACATCTGTTTACTGTGACAGCGCGATGAAGCTTTAAAATTGTGGTACCTAGTAGAACTTTCTACCTAGTAGAAATTTCTAAAGTTTTTGGTTCCCGCGGGAAGCCTTCCATCCTTCCCAGGACGTAACCTACCTTTATACCAAATTTCACCAAAATCGGTTGAACACATGGGCCGTGAAAGCGTAGCAGACAGAAAATCAGACAGACACACTTTCGCATTTATAATATTACTATGGATTATTAGTACCTATAGAGTATAGAAGATTGTTTTTTCGAAGTGAAAACTTAAAAAACTAGTTGTAATCTAAATTGGGTAGGTATAGTGTATACTAAGTTACTAACACTGGATTCCACTAATATTGTAAGTCAGCTGTTTCCAGGCGAAAACTTCCTGGAATTTTCCAAGAGTCCTTCTCTGCTGATTGGTTCCCACTAGCAGCAGCGTGGCAGTGAAGATGTAAAGTAATTTCTTCATTTTGGCAGCTTATCTGAACATATTCATAAATAGGATTTAGCCTGCGAGAGAATGAGATAGAATACAAGTTAATATTTTTCCCATTCTTTCGTAGGCTACTTTTCTGAAGTTTCACTTCTGTCGTGTGTGCATACACACACACTTTTATTTTTAATTGTATAACATTAAGTAGTGTGTTTGTCCTTCAATCACGCCGCAATGGAGCAATGGATCGACGTGTTTTTGGCATAGGCATAGTTGAGGATCTGGAGAGTGACATAGTTTTATCCCGGAAAATTAACGAGTTCCCGCGAGAATAAAACTTAAACCACGTGGAAGAATTCAAGGTCTGCCTTTCATTTCTGATGCTAAATTAATTAGCAAAAAATAATCCTTATAATGAAGCCTTTCGGTCGGTATGATAGGTATAGCTACGCAGGTTATTTTTTTTTTCTCGTATAGCGGGATCGAGTCCCAGTTCAACCAGGCACTTATTTAAAAATCTATGAATGCAGTTTAAATTGTATTTTAAATTAAAATGAAGTCTTCTTTCAGTAAAATGTTCCATCTACGATATTCAAGGTGCCCCTCGATGCGGCAAAGCCACGCATAGCCGTGGGGCGCCCTATATGTGTCACCGTAAGATTATAAAAGCCGTTAGATTATAATCTAACTCGCGAAATTGCAAACTGTCGAAATATTATAATTTAACGCATTATTTTCTGGTAGATTGTAATCTGTTAGGTTTATTAATCCGATAGAACCTAATTATCACTATTATACTACCACATTATAATAAGCACTACCTGGTTATTTCTGTCCAACCCTAACCTAACCTACATGAAACAGACAAGAAAACGTAAATACAATGAATATTTCAAAAATTGGTACTCAGAACATTGAACGGTTCACAATTTTCGGCAGTTTACAATTTCGCGAGTTACAATCTAACGGTTTTTACAATCTTACGGTGACATAATATGTTTTTATATTTATAGCGTCATCGAAATCGCGCGCATCTATTGAAAAATAAACTTACCCCAGATTCCAAAATAAAGAAAAGGACACAATTTCGATTTCATTAATAAATTAGAAAACTAATACAATTTTTTTTTTACTAACTACTTTTTTCTTTTTTTATATAATTATTATAATTATTTTGAGCTCTGTATTTAAACAATTGTAAACCAAGAAAGCTACATATAAGCCGACTACCTTTGATTTTATTAAGATCAATTAATATTATTTTTATCTCTATCACATCTTGCAAGAAGCACGTCAACTACGATACTAAGCATAAATTATGCTTAGTAAAGTAGTTACCTTTAAGAGAATATGTACTTACCTATTGAATAGGTAAACATTTGCTAGGTACAGTCGCGGTCTGAAAATGTTTCTCAGTTTGCAAATATTTTTTTGATGTGAAAGTGAAACTTCTTTAGAATCGTTGTGATTTGAAAATTCGATGAAACGAAAAATCAACAGCGCCTAAAGAATCTCTTGCAAACATAAAAAAAAGTGTGTGTGTGCAAATCACACACGGCAGAAGTGAAACTTCAGAAAAGTAGCCTACGAGAGAATGAGATAAATATAACTTGTATTCTATATCAATAACTCGCAGGCTAAATCTTATTATGAATATGTTTGTCTAACATGAATATGTTTTGTGTAAAAAGCGTTTTTTTGGTGTCGCTTTTCCGCATCGTTTATCGTTTTATCAACCAGAGGCGGCATAAAATAAAACATAAAAAACAATTAACGAATCAGTCTTTCTAACAATCAAACGGAAAATTACAAAAATGGAACGATTTGTATTCACGTTCGTCCGTTGGCGCCACTTGTACCGTGGCGACCACGTCCGTTTCATCGAATTTTAAAATCACAATTATTCTAAAGAAGTTTCACTTCAAAAACTATCTAGTGGCTACTAGATAGTTTTTACTAGATAGGTAATGCAATGACTGATTATGTTAAAAAAAATTTGCCTAATCAAATCACATTTTGACACAGATGTGTGCATGCAATTATGAATCTTAAAGTGGTAAGTAAACATTTTTAGACCGCGACTGTACGTATTTACCTACCTATTGCGCGAAATTCATCTTGGCCAATGTTCTGTGGTTTTACGGCGAAAAATCGTGTTTCACACATACTTATATATGTATAACTAGATGATTCCGCGACTTCGTCTGCGTGGATTAAGATTTTTTTGATTCCCGCGAGAACTCTTTAATTTTCCGGGATGAAAGCCTGACCTTCCCCGGGTTGTACTTGTAACCTACCTCTGTACCAAATTTCATCAAAATCGGTTGAAAAGAAAGCGCGAAAGCGTAGCAGGCAAACAGGCAGACAGACACACTTTCGCATTTATAATTAGATATAATTATTAAAGAATAGGTCTAATAAGGTTCCATGCCCGGGTCAAAATTGAGTTCTCTGTAAAAAAAAACCCTATAACATACCCAGTCCTGCTTCACTCCATACCTCAGAAAGCCAAATATATAATACCATCGGTCCTGTGAGATCTCTCTCCGGTCATGTCGGATTGTCAATTCATCGGACTATGAGAGTAGGGGATGGAGCATCTGTGTGTGATTTTATAGTGCTCACACGTGTGCACTATTAAAAAAAAGATGATTTGATGAGAGGTTAGGATAAATTAAAGCAGGGATTCCCAAAGTGGTTTCCCAGGGGTCGAAATAAACGAAGACTGATTTTGGGGGTCAACGAGGTCAAAAATCGACCCGGGCTATTAATTAACATAAATTCTTATTTGAAACTTTCAAGATACTGTATAAGTAAAAGTGCTGTAAAAGTGGGTTACGTGTACCCACTTGTTATAAGGATGAATAATATTTTAGAACGAAGTACCATTGTTGTACTTTTAAAAAAATTTTCATCATCATACTTAGTCGAAAAAGGCGTCAGTGTGGTTATAAATATTTTGACAAAACAAAGATACCGTTTGAAAATCAAAGAACGCGGAGATTTAAGGCCGCAACTCACCAATATTGAACCGGATTTTAGCTAGATTGGTAGAAAGTCATCAGGTTCATCCCTGAATTTTTTATCTTTACTTTGCGATTTTAATATTTTTTTCAAAAAATAATTATCTTTTTACGTATTTTTACGTAATTTGTATTAATCATACTAATATTATTATAAATGCGAAAGTGTGCCCTTCAATTACGCCACAAGTTAGCAACGGATCGACGTGATTTTTTGCATGGGTATAGTTGAGGACCTGCAGAGTGACATAGGCTACTTTTTATCTCGGAAAATTAAGGTGTTCCCGAGGGAATCAAATAACTTAAACCACACGGACGAAGTCTCGGGCATCAGCTAGTAATTAATATTTACACTTGATATTTACTGAATTTTATGTCCATTTATTTTGTTAAATTTTGATGAGAAAATGATTTCTAGTTTACTCATTTAACCAACCGCAAAGTTAAATTGGAAAAAAATAAGAGACAGGATTTTTAAAGTAATATGGCTATGGGGGTCTGAGGTATCAGTTTATTTTGGAAAAAGGGTATCTTGACTAAAATAGTTTGGGAATCCCTGAATTAAAGGAAGCTATGCCGTATATAAATCACGTACCTATTATGATTGTTTTACATAAAACAGTGCGTGATATTTTCAGTAAATATTATACATATCATTGATGTAGAATTTTAGTACCTATTCTATTTCAATGATACTCATATCTGTATGTTTTTTGATTCCAGCGGGCATTCTAATTTTCCGGTATATGGATAGCAGACAGACTCACTTTCGCATTTTTTATATTAGTAGATATGGTTTAAATATTAATATTAAAGAGTTCCCGCAGCATTTAAAATACCACACGAACAAAATTACGTCATCCAGCATTGTAAGTAAAGTTCGCGCGCGAGTTGAATGAAGAGCAAATGTATGGTGAAACATAATTACATTTACACTGCATTCAACTCGCGCGCGAACTGTAAGTATTACTTATTGTACACACTCGAGTTGAATGCAGTCGGGGCCTGAGGTTTGCCAACTACCATCTAGAGTGCAACGTCACTCACCATTAGGTGAGATCGCAGTCAAGGACTATTTTGTAGTGGATAAAAGAAAATCTAATGTAATACCTATCACAAACGGACCTTATTGCACTCAGTGCCGAAGACCACTGTCGGAGAGCCACACAGCACTTTTCATGTTGCAAAGTTTGTTCGTCTATCTAGTTTTGGGTTTTGGGTCGAAGAAGCCCAAAATCAATTTCATTTCTTCTATTAATTAGTAGGTACCTGCAAGTGCCGCCTACCACGCTTAAAAATCCTAATATAGCCACTTATAGTCTAGGAAACGGGGCGGTCTGTTGTACGGAGATTGGAGACCCCCCACATAAAATCCTCAGTCGATGAAACTTGCCAGGGATTTAGTATTGGATGATTCAAAACTTACAAAAAAACGTGTGGTGTCGTGGGACACCAGATAGGTCGGAATGAAGTTCCTTATTTCATAAATAATATATATATATATATATATATATATATATATTCAATATACATATTCAATATGCCAAATTTCATGCAGATCCGTTCATCCGTTCTTGTGTGATTGAGTAACAAACATGAAACATCCATCCATCCATACATTCCACCGAACTGAATCAATCCACACGGACGAGGTCGCGGGCATTAGCTAGTTAAGAAAAGACTTTTTGATCAATACATACCTACATTTAAATAAACATAATGACCGTGCGCTCAAACTTAACTAATTACAATATCCCTAGTGCGGAGACCAAAGTTAAACTAAATTGACTGTAACCTGTAATAAATATAGGTATTTTTATTTTATTATTTATTGTTTTATCTTAGTACTATGCACACGGGGTGTTTCGAATAAGATCTCCAACTTTTCCTCTGAAAGAAAAAAAAACGAAAATTAAATACCTAATAAATAAACATAATTTTGGTTACGAAATACTCAATCAATTACATTAAGTCACTTTCAATTCCCGCGAGGACTTAAGAGAATTTAATTCGGAATAAAAAGTACCTAGGTATGTCCTTCCCCGAAATCCCCGGGACACAGGCACAGTGGGTATGTTGCGGTTGAGAAGATGCCCGCCGTAAAAGCACAGTGATAAAAGCGTTACAAACATACAAACTCACATTTACATTAATAATATACGTTATTAGATAGGATGTAAAAGTTTGGATGTCTGTTTTTCCTTTACGCCAAAATGATTGAACCGAAGAGCAACTGCTGAGTTTCTTGCCGGCTCTTCTCAGTAGAAGCTGTTTTACGAAACATTGGTAGAGTAAAAACATGAATTATAGCAAAAGAGACACAAGTTATTAAAATAGATTAATTTGTCTAATAGCTTAATATAATATACTCTGGACTATCATGTTAATGTAGGCTACATTTCATACTGGCAACAAAACTTCCAGAATAAATAACTAAGAAGGTATAACCGATTTGCACGCGAACGAAGTCGTGGACATCATCCATACTAATATTCCATTATATTCCATACTAATATTAAAAATGCGAAAGTGTGTCTGTCCGTCCGTCTGTCTGTCTGTCTGTCTGTCTGTTGCGCTTTCACGTCTCAACTAGGTATTCAACCGATTATGTTACATCCCGGGGAAGGACATCAAGGACAGGAATTTATCCCGGAAAATTAAAGAGTTCCCGCGGGAATCAAATTCACGCGGACGAAGCCGCAGGCATCATCTAGTCTGGTAAATAATAATATGGAGACAGTGGTATACAAACCTGTGTACGTAAAAGTTAACTTCATTAGGGTTTAGTCTAGAAAAGACGAATTTCGGCATTTGATTCACGAGCACCCATACGTCGTCCCCTTTTATCTTCAGATCTGAAAAAAACACAAAGAAACAAGTTTATAAAGTTTCTTTTTATCTCATCAGCTCATTTCCTGGAGTCCCTGAACCCTTAAATTTGTCACATTATGTAATGATGCCTCAATCCACCGCGTGAATGGTTTCTAAAAAATCTTGTGATGATTCTCCGGGACAAAAAGTAAAGACCTAAGTACTTTTATACGAACTTACTTTTAGCTATACTTAACCATGTAAAAAATCTCGTCAACCCATTATCCGTAGATCATTCTAGTGAATAAAAATTCTTTTAAAAAAATCTACTTCCAGAGCCACTGTAAATAAAAAAATAATTTTGATTTCTACTCACTACCTCCTATAACTACTCCTATGTTGAAGTCGGGTGACTTTTGTTGGCGGGGATCTTTGTTATACTCGCCCGACTTCAACATAGTGTGTAGAAATCAAGATTATTTTTTTATTACTACTTACTCACTAACTTACTTTTAGCTATACATAACCATGCAAAATGTCTTGGATCCTCGGAATTGCAATTCCCATATTATATTATTATATATTATATGGGAATTGCAATTGTTTTATAACAACGACATCTATCTTATTCTTAGGAAACTACTAGGAAACGTATGCACTCAGCAAATTAGCGCGATTCATTTCTAGGTTTAAGTACGTGGTTCATAGACACAACGCTAGGTGGTATTGTCAGCCGTTCCTCAGAATGCGTATAGATGGCGCTGTCGACTATAAAGGATATTGTAATATAAAATATATAAATATATATGACCAGTTTCTGCCCTCCGATTCGGGACAATGTGCAGGAATTTCCGTTTTTACAATAAGGTTAAAAATTATGTCCTTTTTTATTTAATTCGTCCCTCATTTCTCGAACTATATAATTATAAAATTATGCGTATTTATCCAGTCAATGATTGCTAAATTATAAGGGGTAGAGTGTGTCTATCTGGATGGAGGGGGACAGAATTTTTGACGTCAGGGATGAGTTTAATTGGTTTAAGGTCGTTAAGAGGTACTTAAACATCACCGCCTCTAACCGGGCGCAAAAGCGATAAGCAATTAGCGGAAACGGATATCGAGAGAACGATAGAAGATAGAAACGAGATTATTTTCTAATTAGAAGAAGTAACATTAACACAGTTAAGGACTGTAAAGTTATACCAGGGGAACCATTAGCACCGCAACACAGATTATTACTAATGGAAATAAAAATGAAGGTCTAGACTTTAAAAACTAAGCCTAAAGCCCTGCCCAAAATAAAATGGTATATGTTAGAGAAAGAGGAATGCGCGAAAGAGTTTCGAATGCAAGTTGTGGATAAAATGATTGAGACGAATCGTGATTTTCAAAAGATGTCGGTAAATGAATGCTGAAATGAAATGATAAAACATAATAAAAGGGAAGTATATATGGAGAGTAAAAGGAAAGCTAAGGAAGCTGTTGCTTTTGCAAGGGGAAATATCCAAGAATAGTTGTATGAGGCCCTGGAAAGCCCCCAAGGACAAAAAGATTTGTACCGGCTAGCGAGAACGAGAGAAAAGAGTGCAAGGGATATCATACATATCAAATGCATGAAATGTGATGATGGGAAGGTTTTAATGTATGATGATGAAATAAAAGTACGTTGGTAGGAATACTTCAGAAGGTGAATGAAGAAAATGACTGGAGCAGAGGGCTACCACCCAACTTGGGTGTCGTGAAAGTGGTTAGTGCAGATAAAGTAAGAATGGCAGTGCAGAGTATGAAAAATGGTAGAGCGACAGGGCCAGATAGTATACCAGCTGAAGTATGGAAGTTTCTAAAAGCGGATGGATGGAGTTGGCTGACTTTATTCTTCAATAAGTTGTTACTCGAGGAGGCGATCCCAGAAGAATGGTGCAACAGTACGTTGGTGCCCATTTACAAAAACAAGGGTGATGTACAGGACTGTAATAACTACCAAGGAATAAAGCTCATCTCACATAGCATTCAATTTGGGAAAAAGTGATACAAAAAAGGATGAGAGAGGAGAGTGAGATCACAGAAAATCTATTAGGGATTATGCCGGGACGAGGAACGGCTGATGCAATATTTGCACTTCGACAACTGTGCGAGAAATACAGGAGTGCACATAGAAACTTGCATTTGGTGTTTGTCGATCTTGAGAAGGCGTACGACAGAGTTCCCCAGAGCGGACGGATACAGGAGTAGGCACCCTGGTGCATGATGTTCGCTGACGACATTGTACTTGTCGGGGAAGAGGCTGCCGAGGTCCAGAGCAGACTGGGAAAATGGCAAAAGAAATTGGAGAGTGTTGGCCTGAGGATCAGCCGAACGAAAACAGAACATCTGTTCTGTGACTTCGGTGGCCCCTCTCGTTTCTATGAAATTGCTTTAGATGGTGTATCCCTACCGGTCTGTTCCGATTTCCAGTACCTCGGTTCGCTCTTTCAAAACGACGGCAATAGGTATTGAACGAGATGTGAACAAAAGAATGAATGCAGGATGGATGAAATGGACCCACGAATGCCCCTTAAACTAAAAGGGAAAATATACAAGACAGTCGTTAGACCTGTCGCATTATATGGTTCAGAATGTTAGGCGGTGAAAGGGATGGATGAAAGAAAAGTACATGCGACCGAAATGCGAATGTTGAGATGGATGTGTGGTGTGACTAGAATGGATAAGATTAGGAATGACTATATAAGGGGAAGTTTGAAAGTAGCGCCAGTGATAGAAAAGTTGAGGAGTAATAGGCTAGCATGGTATGGGCATGTAATGCGGAGTGAAGAAAGGTATATTACGAGAAGAATGATAGATATGCATGTGGAAGGAAAACAGAGTAAAGGGTGACCAAAGAAAAGATGGATGGATTGTGTGAAAGAGGATATGCGTATAAGAGGGTTGACGGATAACAGAAGTGAGTGGAAGAAGAAAACATGTTGTGCCGACCCCACATAACGTGGGGAAAGGGCAAGAAGAAGAAGAAGATAGAAACGTTTTATTGAGATACAAAGTGTAGGAAATTTTGTCAGCTTTTAAAACGGTAAGAGTTTTTATTTTTATAGGACCAATAGTTTCCAGTTAAATGAGAAATTCCAAAAAAACTAATTCCTCCTAACGATATTCAAACTTCTAACCAATCCCTTCAAAATTCTGCCCCCTCCATGCACTTTATATTCGTTTATTGACTGGCCAAATTCGTAGGTCTGCCCCCCGTTTATGTAAGGAAATCGTAATAGTAATCGTTTATCAAACGGATAATTCGACCAGTTTATGGGGTTCATAGACGCCTGCACGTCCAAAAGCAAGACATGAAACAGTTCGAGTAATACGTTTTATGCTGTCAAATGACACTTACGATTTGCTTAGACAATTGGGCTTCTGATGGCACGTTTTTTACGTTTGTAAGCGTTAGTAAGTAAATAAACATAATATGTACCTGATATATAAACCAGTTTAGTATGATCTTGCACCGCTATGCCGATGTTTTCGGGGGCCATTTTATTGTCGACGCGCCAACACAAGATGGCGTCTTGCGCGGGGTTCGCAAAAAACAACGTCTTCGTTGGCGCGTGGTACCCGTGGGAACCACTCTGGGTTTTTGATCCACGTGTTCCTACTACCTAAAATAAAATTATCACTAATCAACAAAAAACCTATTATTTAAAAAATAGACACATTAGTGTTAATTAATCTAGTACTATGGTACGGATCTCTTGGTACCTAGGTGAAGCTTTGTGAAAAGGCGACGAAGCGAGTCTTTTGCTGTTGCCCATCCATTTGACATCTAGAAAATTAAAAACTTTAAGTTTTCTTGCCTATTCATCAAACACCTTATATCAAATACCCTCAAACAAACACGGATTCCGTGCGTCTGTCACAAGGCAACTGCCTTCTATTGAACACGGAAATAAATACGTCTATAATGCCTTTTGAAAACCCGTGCGCGATTGAAGGACTCGTATCGAATTGAGCATGAGTTTGGAGAGGAAGTTAACGTAACAAACCCGTGCGCGTTTCGAGGCAGTAGGTACTGTCTTCTATTGAACACGCAAACAGAAATACGCAGTCCGGCTCGCACTCGGCCAGTTTTTCCGTAATAAGGCCCAGTTGTTTAACTTACCTTTACATTGTTTTCGATGTCGCCACTCTTCAGAAACTTGGTGCTGATAGAGAACTCCTGGTTGGAAACCATGGGGTGGTAGTAGGCTGTTCTGTCACCATCCGCGTTGGGTTCTGATAGGGCTATACTGAAGAGACCATCTCTCCAGTTGATTACGTGTCCTGTAAGATTAAATATCCGAACTCAAGTATCCATACTTCCATACCACTACAGCCCATTAACGTCCCACAGCTGGGCACAGGCCTCCACTTTTGTTATGTATATTGTTGAAGATAAGTATACTTTTTTCAGAATAAAGAACCGAAATTCAAGAATGGAATTCAATCCCTGCGATAAAAAAAATTACGATGGTGTCAGAGACGAGGTTATAAAAGGACGGGGCTAGCTTCTTTGTCATCCGTCGTTGCGTATCATTCTTGTGTGATTTTATTTTCTCGCTTTAATATTTTTATTGTTCTTGTTAATAAATAAGCCAGGAGAGCTTTTTAGTCTTTCTTCTTCAAGTATCCTCTAGAAATTTACAAGAATATTATAAATACCTATAAGTATATTATTAAAAAAAATCTCTCATGGGAGAGAATGCGGGTTGGCGGGCTTTAACGAACATTATCATGTTACTGATAATAACCCGGACCGACGGCTTAACGTGCTCTCCGAGGCACGTAGGCGAAACACCGCCAACTTCCTAACTCCGGGCTAGTCCCAATTACCTATTCTGTGCTGGTACTGAGAATTTCTAGTCAGAAAAACCCAACGCATTATAATGGCCCGACCCGGGACTCGAACGCGGGACCTCGTCGCTCGCAGTCAAACATGCAAACCACTAGACCAACGAGGCAGTAACACCACACAAATAGTAATAACTAATAACTAGCTGATGCCCACAACTTCGTCCGCGTGGAATACGTTGTTTTAATTCTCACGGAAACTCGAATTGTCCGGGATAAAAGTAGCCTATTTCACTCTCCAGTAGGCTAGCATGCGCACGAGTAAAATTATGTCTACTCGTTATCTCTATTTGTCTACCGAAGCTAGCATGGTCATTTGTCTCGTTACGTCTAAGTAGAGATAAAAGTAATATCTGTGGTATTTTTCTCTACGAACCCTTACATACAGACAATGATTTCATGTAATATACCAACCGGACTTTGTGCATGTGCTAAACGAGAAATTAGTCGGCATCGACGACAATCTCTCTCTCTCTCGTCGCGAGATATCATTGTGCGCATGCTAAGCCTGCAGGTCCTCAACTATACCCATGCAAAAAATCATGTTGATCCGTTGCTCTGTCGCGGCGTGACAAACAAACACACTTTCGCTTATAATATTAATATGAGAAAGTGTGTCTGTTTGTAGGCAAGGCTCAACACAAAAATATTGTAATCCCTCAACTTTTTTTAAAGATATATATGTCACCGTAAGATTGTTAAAACCGTTAGATTACAATCTAACGGTAACGGAACACAGAGGATGGAAGCCGATTCCATAATTTGCAGGTACGTGGCAGAAATGACCTGGAATAACGGGAGGTGGAAGAAGACCAGGCATCCAGGTGGTGAGGATGAAATTTGTTTCTGCGACGAAGCGTGCGACTGGAGAACACGGAAGGTGGTATTAGACTATTAAATCAGTTTTCGTTTATGTGGACCCCTCGGAAACCGATATCGACCACTTTAGGAATCTCTGAAATAGACTATCATGCCTTCTGTTGCCAGGTCGTTGACTTAGGCGTAGGCATCGTCCCAGAGGTTTGATTTGACTAGCTGTTGTATAATACTCAAACATAATCCACAAACTTATTCGAACCGGTGGCCAAAATTGGAACAAATTTTTATGCAACGACCCAATTTACATAGACGGGCCCTGTGTCAAACAAAGAACGTGGACTTATTTTACTAACGCCATCTAGTCTGAAAAGCGGGACAGAGCTATGGCGGCAGGCGGGGACAAGGACAGGCTTATACAGGTGAGGGGCATGCAGGATGATGCATGCATCCGACCACAAGTAGGACGCCCAACTTTTTCTATGAAAGGGCCTTGGGTCCGGTGTATGGAGACCCCCGCATTAAATCCTCAGTCGATGAAACTTGGCTGGGTTTTAGTATTGGATGATCCAAAACTTACACAAAAATATCCAACAAAAAAAACGTCTGGAAAACCTTAAACTTAATATTTATGACTGAATATCTTCTCGATTTCTTCTTAAAATAATAGTTGGTACACTATATTAATACTCAAAACCGAAATATCAAACGAAATAATCATGCAGAACATCGATATTTAAATCGATTTTATTATCAAATCTAAACTGCGTTTACGCGATAATACCTTCCTGCTTTAACAATTGGGCATAGCATAAAAAAACCTTACTTCCTTTATGATTTTTTATTGGATATTTATAATAATATACGTATAACTTATGATACTTTATTATCATATTATAAAGTCTCATCGCCTAAGGAATTATTTTTGGGATCAACTAGCCTTATTGCCTAGACTATCTATCTAGTGCCTACTAATGTATATGTCACCGTAAGATTGTAAAAACCGCTAGATTATAATCTAACTCGCGAAATTCTAAACTGTCGAAAGATTACAATTTAACGCATTATTTTCCGGTAGATTGTAATCTGATAGGTATTTAAGCCCGATAAAACCTAAGTGCATGATTATTTATGTCGAACCCTAACCTAACCTACAAGAAAGAGACAAGAAAACGTAAATAAAAAGAATATTTCAAAAATTGAAACTCAGAACATTGAACAGTTTACAATCTTTCGACAGTCTAGAATTTCGCGAGGTAGATTATAATCTAACGGTTTTTACAACCTTACGGTGACATATATATCGATGCTGTTTAGTTTTTTTTTTCATATATCAATACTAGTGAGTAGTGACACTGTCACCGGGTCAGATAAGTTTGTCAGAGTAAACAAATTAACTAACCTGCAACAGTAAAGTTCAATGCAGACTCTTCGTGCAGGAAGCTTGGGTGGTGTAACCTCCAACTAGTATTTTCCTTCAGCGAGTAGACTATCATGCCTTCTGTCGCCAGGTCGTTGATGTAGGCAAGGGCATCGTCACAGCGGTCTTTGGCCACGTCTACAGTTATAGAGGTGAGGCCTGGAAAGGTTTGGAAATATCGGATAGAAGTAGTAGAAGTAGAAGTAGCGTTACTTTGCGGAAGTCCATCATAATGAAGAACTAGAAGTATAATTCGCTATAATCCGCGACGTACGACGACGACGCGCGTATATCTAATCTCCACACCACAGAGATCCCCCAAAACTACCTTCAACGTACGTTTCACTCCGATACCGGAGCATCTTCAGATGTTGTTTGGAAAGCAAAGATTTAGCACAGAATATCAGACATTTAAGGAAAATGTGTGACCAGTCCGCGTTAGGTCTTCTGCGAGAAGAATCGTGCTTGTTGGACTTACTACCATCACTTAAAGCAGTATTACTATAATATTGTTTCAGAAATATAATCCTTACTAGATGATGCCCGCGACTTCGTCCTTCGTGGTTTAAGTTTTTTTGATTCCTGGTGGAACTCCTTAAATTTCAGGGATAATGTCCTATCTCTTTCCCCGGGATATAACCTTTCCCTGTACTTAATTTAATCAAAATCGGGGGAACAGAATGGGCCGTGAAAGGGTAGCAGACATACAGACAGACAGACAGCTTTCGCATTTATAATATTAGTATGGAAGTATGGATTCTAGGAACATCAAAGTAGGTACTACGTAGTCGTCGTCGTCTACGTCATATAAAAATGCATTATTAAAATAATGAAAAAATGACCTCCCGACCGAATTTCAGCCACGGCGGCCTATCTCCATAGAGATTAGAGATTAGCCATCTACGTAAGAGATATTACAGTGCACAAGTGTGTGCGCATACACAGGTGCGTTCTCTGTTCCTTTGCTTTCATAGGCCGATGGGACGGATGATCCGACACAACCGGAGAGAGATCAGGCGCAGGACCGACGGCTTAACGTGCTCTCCGAGGCACGGGGGTTAATCACCGCCAACTTCCTAACTGAGGATTTCTTGTCAGAAAACCCCAATTAATTAATTATGGCCCGACCCGGGACCTCGTCGGCCGCAGTCGAACATGCTAGCCACTAGACCAACGTGACAGTTATAAATAAATTGAGTATAAAGAGTATCTCGTACGCATGATAATAAATATATTGTTAATAATCACAATGAAGAATGTTACCTCCAGGCGTTCTCTCGTTGACAAGATCCGAATCCTTCAGCTCATATTTCAGGATCAGTTTGTCGGTCTTCAAGTCGAATATCACGATCGATGGTTTCCTCACTTGTCTTCTGTCTCCTGAAATTTGGGTCAGCTAATAATAGTATATTGTGTGCCTAGGTGTGAAACAGACTTCGGATGATTAGTTTCGGGTGGCTCAACAGGCATTGAAACACGCACTTTCTTAATGCAGGTTATATTAATATGTAAAATAAATTATATTCTATTCTACTATTATATTGTTCCGATCTTGTTGTCTTTGATTTGTTGGGCTTAATGAATTAATAATAGTATCTTACTTACTTATTACGGTCTATATCCGTTAAGTCGCTAACAGGGATCATTTGAAAGAAGAAGAGGGATATTGCCTGCATTTGAAATGAACTTTGGAGCCTCAAATGACTTCGTGTAGGGAAACATGACGAGAAAAACGACCTGCACTGCCTGCAGAAAAAAGGTGACTTTGAGATGAATTGGATAACCTATTGTCCTCAGATCTTTACAGTTTCTCTTATTTCTTTTCTTTCATCTTAATTGATATTCCATCGTTCTATCTTTCTTTTGTCTGATTTCGGAATACATTCATGCCGAAATCAGACAGAACAAATTTCCTTTTCGTCTCTCTGTTGATCTTTAATCATTGACAAGTCCCCTTAGGCTCAGTTCCCCGAAATATCGTCATCATCTCAACCAATAAACGTCCCCCGCTCGACCGACGTCTCCTGCATGGATTACGTAGCACGGTCTTGTGCCGCTTGTTTCAAGCGTCTCCCAGCTACACGCTTCAGATCGTCCGTCCACCTAGTGCCGGCGTCCAACGCTGCGCTGGCCGGTGCGAGGCCGCCATTCAAGCACCTTGGGATCCCACCGCCTATCGGCTCTTCGAACTCCCTCTCTCTGCATC
Source organism: Erebia palarica (assembly GCA_964035005.1). Taxonomy (NCBI): domain Eukaryota; kingdom Metazoa; phylum Arthropoda; class Insecta; order Lepidoptera; family Nymphalidae; genus Erebia; species Erebia palarica. Next base: position 14,375,458 of record OZ035993.1, on the reverse strand, counting down.
GTTTTCCTCAGTACTGAGAGTTGGGACGGTCACAATGTGACCACTTTCCATAAATAATGGTAGGAGTTTTCTTGGGATAATAATGCAGTGGGTGCCCTGACTCGTCCTTCCGCATAAGACTCGACTAAGATTATTGAAAGTCTTATGTTTTTGCAACGATTAATATCAGATGTTAATAACTGGGACGGACGATTTGACGTGCTCTCCGAGGCACGGAGGAAACGAAGGGCCTAATTTAAACCTCCAAATTCGGTCACCCATCCAGTTACCGACTTGAATCAACGTTGCTTAACAATCGCAATCAACTCATATTATGTCAGGCCTAGGCCTGCCACAACTAGGCCACTCGTCCCTCGAAATATCGCATAGCAATCATTACACCGTAATAGATACAGGGGCCTTCCCTGTCCTTTAAGGTAATTGATAGGTTACCTGGTACTTCTAATAACCCTGTATCAACCATCCACAGTCTTCCACACTCATCTATCCTGGGTCGGTACACAGAGACCAGATCCTGACTTCCGGGATACGGCTGCAAAGCTGGGGATTTCCCTGGACCATTCCAGACGTAGTTCAGGGTTGATGGAATTCCTGGAATGTGGAATTTTGCAAATTTTAGATATGTTTATTTGTTGCAAGGGTGGTTGTATGGTCTAGCAGCAACATGTATTAGTCGAGCTACGTGAAATCAGAGGCCCAATTGTCAAGAAAATCATTAATCATTGCGTATTGCTCTCTCTCATTCATACTTTTTGACGTGTAAGCATCGATGAACTACTTAAACAGGTCGAATTATACGTTTGCCAAACAAAAAGTCGATAGCTGGATCGGCGGGCTACCATTGAAGGTAGAAATCACTGGCCACCCCACAAGTCCAACCTCGTGGCGTAGCGTGGTGTCATCAGTCAATGGGCATCCACACGCAAAGCTCAGCGCAGAGGGCACCAGCAGAGCGATGGCCTCACGGCTCACCTTGTCCTGTATATGTTACCGTAAGATTGTAAAAACCGTTAGATTATAATCTAACTCGCGAAATTCTAAACTGTCGAAAGATTAGAATTTAACGCATTATTTTCCGGTAGATTGTAATCTGATAGATATTTAAACCCGATAAAACCTAACTCCAAAGAGAGAGCACTACTTGATTATTTATGTCGAACCCTAACCTAACCTACAAGAAAGAGACAAGAAAACGTAAATAAAATTAATATTTCAAAAATTGACACTCAGAACATTGAACAGTTTACAATCTTTCGACAGTTTAGAATTTCGCGAGTTATATTATAATCTAACGGTTTTTACAATCTTACGGTGACATATATATCCTACATAATCAGTAATCACTATTTGAAATGAACATAACCTGCTATGCAATCCATACTTAATATTATAAATTCGAAAGTAACTCTCTCTGTCAGTGTGTTACTCAATCACGCCTAAACTACTGAACCGATTTAAATGAAATTTGGTACAGAGATATGGTCTAGAGCCCGAGAAAGGACATAGGCTATTTTTTATCTCGGAAAATTTAAGAGTTCCCGCGGGCATAAAAAAAATTGTCTCTTCAACAGATTTTGGTGAAATTTGGTATAGGGATAGTTTGTATCTAGGGGAAGGACATAGGCTAATTATAAAGCCGGAAAATTAAAGAGTTCCCGCGGGAATCAAAAACCTTAATCTACGCGGACGAAGTTGCGGGCGTCATCTAGTGCTGCTAATAATTAATTATTTTTTTGCGAATTTTTCCTTTCCCCATTTTTTTCAACGTTGGATCTTTCGGCAATAAATGTACACAGGGGATCGCCGGGATTGGTACACCATCTTGGCAAAGCACGAGGGCATATTTCGAGAAAAATTAATGTAGGAAAAGTAATAAATTACTGTATGTAACTGACATTTTTCAATGGCCATGGCGACGATGCGCCATCTGGCGTGATAAAATAGCAGCAAGCACCCAATCAACCCATTGCGTGTGCAGGCTGTGTTTGCTCTGTCTTTTCTGGGGCATTCGAGTAATACAGGGAATAATATATTACTCCCTATATTACTATATACTATAGTAACACTCGATGATGCCCGAGACTTCGTCCGCGTGGATTCATTATCTAAAGAGTTTGATTTCCGCGGTAATCGAAAAATCTTCCTTAGAAAAAAAATTAAGGGTAATTTTCCGGCATAAAAAGTAGCCGATTTCCTCCCCTAAATACAATCTAATTCTGTAAAAAGTTTCGTCGAGATCGGTTTAAAAGATGGGCCGGGAAAGCGTAGCAGACAGACAGACAGACACTTTCGCATTTATAAGATTAGTATAAATAGAGATATATATAATTAAGTTAGTAATTATAACAGTAATTATAATTATAAGATATAAGATATAATTATAATTATAAGATATTATATAAATTAAGATCGCTTACCATAGCGTCTTCTAGGCACAGTCACGAAGATCTTATCGTTCCATACTTCTAAGCCGATGGGCACATTGTTGTATTGGATGAAGTACTTCTCACTGTCTTCTAAATCGTCCTCGAAATTTAGACCGTTTACTGTCTTTTTGTGACTTGCATCTCTGTTATCTGAAAATTTCAAACATTTCGTATTTCGTATATATTTAACTAGTTGAAATTCCACGGACGCGTAAGAAGCGATTTGCTACCTCGTTTCTAATTCGAACCGCTAGGATATGGAACGCCCTTCCGGCTTCCGTTTTTCCATCCGCTTATAATATTGGAATCTTAAACTCAATGAAAATGAAATGATTTATTTCACGTAGGACAACCACTTATGATGATAAGTAATCGTAAGAATCTACCACCGGTTCGGAGTCAAGAGTGAATAGGCATCTTCTAGGTAGGTACTTAGGTTATATTATTCTATGCTTCTAGCTAGGCAAGCGCGCTCCACCTTTGGCTGCATCACTACTTCCAGTAAGTCTGATTGCAGCCAAGCGCTAGTCTATCATTAAAAAAAACAAATTGGTCAAAAAATCTCGGAGAAATCAGTATATCGAACACGATACTAAAAAGTTGTCCGACGACCTCAGTGGCACAGTGTTGAGTGCTGTTTTCTTAACGTGCGGGTTCGATTCTCGGTAGGGTCAATTTGGGAATTTATAATTTCTGAATTTTCCCTGGTCTGGCCTGGTGGGAGGCTTCGGCCGTGGCTATTTACTACCCTACCGGCAAAGACGTGCCGCCAAGAGATTTAGCGTTCCGGTACGATGCCGTGTAGAAACCGAATAACCGAATAGTATAACTGCTTAACCCGCTACCGTCTTAGTCTGCATCATCACTTACAGTCAGGTGAGATCACAGTCAAGGGCTAACTTAAAAAAGGTATTTTATACTACACTTGTTTTTACCCGACTACGACAAAAGTAAGGGTCATTATTTTAGCAGTCTATGTATGTATGTTTGCATTTATGTATGTTCCATCAGTGTAGCGCCTAAACTACTGAAACGATTTTGATGAATGAGGTTTCAATCGATTCGTTAATAATATGGTATGGGTATCATAGGCTACATTTTATACGAAAAAAATCGACTTTAAATTTACGACGTACGTAAACTTAAAATGGGTTGTACTTTCACCCATTTATCCAGTTTCGCATTTTTAGGGTTCCATGCCTCAAAAGGAATAATTTAACGAATTAAAAAATACGACTGCCCTGCCATATTATTTTTATAGTTTACCTCCATAAGAAGCGATTTGCATATATAGCCTTTGGAATCTTATTCACATTTTTTATTAAATGATATTTTTTTGTGATTCACTAAATATTGAACTAGTGTTATATATTTTTGGAATACACTCATCATTTTCTAGATGATGATTATATATATAGTTAATCTTATTTTCGATTTTTTTTTCAATTTTCTTTCTGCGGGACCATGGTCACCCCATCAATTTTTTTTAAGTTTTACTAGCCTATGTTACCCGGAATAAGCTAGGGATTCTAACGATACCTCATTTATCAAAATCGGTTCAGGCGTATAGAAGTTATGGTGGAATATACAAACTCACATACATACATACATACATATATGTATACATACATACATACATACATACATACATACATACATACATACATACATGAACCCTGCAAACAATATACTCCTTTTTTCAGGCAGTCGTATAAAAAACGGAACCCTTAAAGATCACTTTGTTGTCCGTCTGTCTGTCTGTCAAGACCCTTCTTCTCAGGAACGCATGGAGGTATCAAGCTGAAATTCATATCAAATAATCAGGTCTACTGTCCCTTGGAGCTGTGAAAAAATCAAACTTCTAAGCTAACGCAATCAAAAGATACAGCCGTTTATACTGCATATTTTCGACACTCGTGAGGGAATCAAAACCTACTGGGTACTTCCCGTGAACTCATGAAATTTGGTACGAAGCAACGTCATATTATATAGCACAAATAAAGGAAAAATTGCGAAAAGCATAAATTTTTTGTTACATGATATAATAAAATATTTTAATAATTTTAAACTTACTACAGGTTTGTACGGAAACCCTCGGTTTCTTGGCCGGTTTTTTAGTATTAATATAGATGGATGGATGGATTGATGTTTATTACTCAATCACGCCAGAAGGGCAGAACGGATTCGGATAAGATTTGGCACAGTGATGGATTACAGTCTGGAATAACACAGGCTACTTTTTATCCGGCAATATAGCATCAGCTAGTATTCAAAATGTATTCAATGCAGTTACATTTTATTATAATTAAGTACCTCTATATAGATTGATTCATAAATTATATAAAGGACTTGACCGGTGGAACTATGGCAACTTGCCTAGGTGTCAAAAATCAATGTTCAGCAATGATTTCTTTATTATTGTAATTGTAATATTTCACTGTTTTCAGATAAAAAAGTTTCAGGAGTCTGAAGGCTCGGAAAACTGCGAAAATGAACAAAAAAAGTTTCACCAAAAGACTGCTTTCCCACACTAGATGGCGCTATTTATTGTGTTGAGCGAGTCTAAAAAAATATTTTCAAGTATTATTTCTTTATTATTGTAATTGTTATATTTTATAGTTTTCAGATAAAAAAGTTTCAGGAGTCTGAAGGCTCTGAAAACTGAGAAAATAAATAAAAAAAGTTTCACCAAAAACTGCTTTCCCACACTAGATGGCGCTATGTATTGTGGTGAGTCTAGAAAATATTTTTAAGTATTGCTCACTACTTTTTGTTAATAAGTTCAACTATTCGACCACAGATGGCGGCATATGCAATGTGAAAGAGCGTTCCAGTTCAACTATTCGACCACAGATGGCGGCATATGCAATGTGAAAGGGCGTTCCTTTAAACGCAGTATTTCAAAATGCTTTGTTCGATCTATTAGTTTAAGACTTATCAAAAAATAAAAATAATTATAAACAAAACATACATTTCCTTTTAATTACTATTTAATGGATCAAAAATGAATCATTCATAATATAATGACTAAGGTACTTAAATAGTATTCATGTACAGTTACAAGATTATTATTAGGCATGGATATAATGGAACGTCAAAATGGAGTAGTGCTTAAAGAGGAAAGCGGACGCTCAAGATTTAAACAATAAACGTACTGTATTTTTTTGTCTTTTGAACCCTGACCTTATTTGGAATAATAAATCCATAATAATTTCGTTTTGAATTTTTAAACCTTACTGTAAAAACGGAAATCCTGTGCATTGTCCCGAATCGGAGGGCAATTACTGGTCATGTCCTTTACACACTTTATTCACAAAAAGTGTACATGTATCATTGTATGTTATTTCAGACGAGCGTTAAATACATTTTAAGGAATCCAACACACATACTAGTTTATTTCAATTAAAACTAAGAAATAAATTAAAATCTAAATCAAAATTTACATACTTACATAAAACACTATCAACTTCATAGTTGATTTGTTTCCAAAACAACACTTCCCTCAGTTTAGTCGCATTTTTATTCACATTTTCGTAGCCTAAGCCTAACTTTAGTGTGAAATAAACTAAAAATAAAATCTTCAATACGTCCTGCATTGTTGTTATCTTGTTCTCTGCTCAGCTAGGTTTGTAACCGGTCAAACTTGATGACACGATGCTCAAGAAATACTGATTAGTGCCAGCGGTAATAATTACTTATTCTGTGCTAGTGCTGTGAAACACGATGGCTATCGATATCGAAATAATCCCAAACTTAGTAGGTTAGTAAAAATATGTTTATTTATAATAATAAAACATAATTTAGTTACGTTTAGTCAACATATGTGTAAGGTGAGTGGGGGTAAGTCAGAATGGTTTTTTGATGAGTTTCGTAGTGTTGATTTGAAACTGTTGTAAATTATAGGGTTTTATGTTAAATGCTTATACTTTTGTTTTGAGTGAAAAAGTGTAGTATACATCATCATTTTGAAACATTGTTTGATTTAAAAAAAAGGTTAATAAGTTTGCACTTTAGAAAAAACATGAAAGGGTAAGATGGAACTACAGTGGGGTAAGATTGATATAGTGCAGGGATTCTCAAACTATTTTGGGCAAGAGACCCCTTTTTCAAAATGAACTGATACCTCAGACGGTCAGACCCCCAATCCTAACTCTAGTTTTTTTCCTATTGATACAAAATACTAACCAATTTAAAAACTTTGCGGTTGTTTAATTAGTGAGTAAACTTGACATCATTTTCTTATCAAAATTTTACAAAATAAATAGACACATTTCAGTAGGTAAATAAATATTATTATTAATACAAGTATTACGTAAAAATACTTAAGTAGGTAATCATTTTTTGAAAATAAAAAAGAAATTAAAACCCATCAAAAACATAAATGTGAAATGAGAGCCAAATTCAAAATTGTGATATATATGCCTTGGTTGTTGACTTCAGCGACAAAAGAAGTGAGATCTAAATGGGTGCCAAGTTCAATGGTCAGTAGTCCTGAAATTTATTTATAACAACATATAATATTTTATAACAACTTAAAATATCATTTCTTCTTATAACGTAGTATAAAATGTTGAAGGCTTTGGCTTGGCTAGTTTTCATATACGAATTATAGCGTTCACAAGTTGTAAAGCTGTAAGTTCTTATTTTATTCTTCCGAAAATTTGGCTTGCTGGTAGAAACTGTACTTTTAGGTACCTACTTAATAATAATTCGGATATGGAAACTAGCCAAGCCAAAGCCTTAGTCTTCAACATTTTATACTAAGTTATAAGAAGAAATGATATTTTAAGTTGTTATAAAATATTATATGTTGTTATAAATAAATTTCAGGACTGACCATTGAACTTGGCACCCATTTAGATCTCACTTCTTTTGTCGCTGAAGTCAACAACCAAGGCATATATATCACAATTTTGAATTTGGCTCTCATTTCACATTTATGTTTTTGATGGGATATATAAATTGCAGGACTGACCATTGAACTTGGCACCCATTTAGATCTCACTTCTTTTGTCGCTGAAGTCAACAACCAAGGCATATATATCACAATTTTGAACTTGGCTCTCATTTTACATTTATGTTTTTGATGGGATATCATTACTTTTTGTACAGAAATTATTGAACTCAACCTCAAACTCAAAACATATTTATTCAAAATATGTACCTACAAAGTACACCTTCTGAACGTCATGCTTACAGAGCATAAGACGTGATGGTGATAATTAACTACGATATCTTAAAACTAAAGCTACGAGGGTTCCAAACGTGCCCTGGTCTGAGAAGAGCCCGCAATAAACTCCGCTTTTTTTTTATTATCACCATTTCACAAATATTTGAAATTATATATATGTACTTATAATATAACATTACATAATCAGCCGTTGTAACAATTCATACCCATGCCTTGCTATCATTCAAATAATCCTTTACACTGTAATAGGACTTTTCTATTAGTTTAGTTTACGTTTTACATTAGTAGGTACTTATTATTTGGTGTAAGGTCAGTGTGTCACCCACCAGTAATTCTATTGTACGACTCATTGTACAAGATAATTAAAGACGAGAATTCTCAAGAAAAATATATAGTGTACCTAGAGTTACACTGACATTGACAGATTACATCTATGGTCAGACTACCTCTACAGCACATTTCTACATCTCATCAATTTTGATTGCAAAAGTTCAAAATCAAAAGTTTTTTGTGAAACATTGAAAACAAGCACGGTAAACAGTCGATATCACTAAAACCACTATAAACAATGAATACAAATCACAATGACTGACAGCTTGAACTGACGACTTCAAATACGTTTCTTCTTCTTTTCTGTCAATGACGTTTCGTTGCACAAAATGTATGAATACGAAGGTAAGGTTTTAATGCAACTATATTATTATTCATTATTATTTACATTAAAATAATAATTATGTGTCATTTTCAATAGTTAAGGAGTTACTACCACCGCTTAAAGCAGTATTGTTTCAAACTAACGGTTGAATGTCACGTACTTTGACGTCCTTAAAATAATGATTATAACACTACAACATAAACGTCAACAATATTAAAATAATACGGCTTTAAGCAATGGTAGCATGCCTCGTGTCAGAGTTTTGATCTATACCTTTGATCATAAAAATGACGATTTTTGTACGTTTATATCTAAATAACCATTTGAGGTGTGCTTATGAAATTTGGAGCACATATGTATCTCACGGGTCTCAATATATGCGCCAAATTTGACATGTTTATGTGAAATAGTTTTTGAGTTATGAGGGGGTCAAAAGTGGCTCCAAATGGTTCGTGTAATATTACACACGGTGCTGCTCGCCAGTTTTTTTGAACTTTGGCTGGACACGCTTCCGCGTGTCTTGATAGGATTCGATTTTTAGACCTCGTCGACCCCCATAATCAGTTTTCAGCGAGTAGCTGAAAGCCGGCACAAAAGCTTGAGGACTCACGACAATCACGACGACGACTACTTAAATATGTCACTGTAAAAACCGTTAGATTGTAATCTAACGCTTTTAATCTCGATAGATTATAAACTGTCGACAGATTGTGAACCGTAACATACTTCTTACAATTTAACGCATAATTTTCGGTAAATTGTAATTTATTAGGTATATTAACCCGACAGAACTTAAGTGCCCATAACTGAATATTTATGTCAAACCCGAATCTAACCCATAGTTCGCGCGCGAGTTGAATACCGAGTAAATGTATGGTGATGTACTCGATGGTACATTAGCTGTCGCTGGATTGGTTGGGGTTCTTCCGAAGAAAACACTTCTTTTTGATTCTTCCTCTTTTAGTAGTTGCTACCACTACCGAGGCCTGTTGCCGGCGAACTGTGTCCGACCACAGATTCGGCCCCGCTTATATACAAATTTAGCCCGGAAAATAAAGGCCCTCTGATTGGTTATTGGCACTCGACCAATCAGAACGCTTATTAATGTCCAATCAGGATAGAGGGGGTGAGAGCGCGAGACGTGCTGGTCGCGCGGGTGTGAAGGCGCGGGGAGCGCTTGTCTGATATCCCTCTCTACCCTGCACTACTCTAACAATTTATTTTATACAACTAGTTTATTTTATACAATTATAAAACTTATCCTATTACAAATTATTACCTTACTTTACTATAACTATGTTCACGCGTCCGAGCACTATAATATTTAATAACTGTTTATTTAACTGTCCCGCACATCTCTCCCGCCGTGCGACTGCGTCGCATCTTCTGACGGTGCGGGCACGTTGTCTGTCAGGGGTAGCACCACCAATTTCCGCACAGGCCTCCGCAGCACGCCTCCCTTTGTCTTGATATCCACTGCGCGTACGACGCCGTCTGGTCCCGGGTACGTCGCGATGACTCTGCCCCGGATCCACACGTTGCGTGGCAGGTTGGCGTCGACGACTTGTACTAGATCGTCGTTCTTGATGGCTGGCCCTCGCCCTCGCGGCTCCCGCCGGTGTTGAAGCTCGGGAAGGAACTCCTTCACCCAGCGCGTCCAGAAAACGTCTGCCAGCCGTTGTGCTGCTCGCCAACTTGATCGTGAAACAGTGTCTTGCTCGCTGAAGGAACCCGGTTGTGGTACTCGTCCTGGCCTGCCCAACAGGAAGTGGTTCGGCGTCAATGCTTCTGGGTCATCGGCGTTGACTGAGACGTGTGTCAGTGGCCGACTATTTACTGTATACTCCACCTCCGTCAGCAGAGTGGAGAGGACCTCTTCCGTCGGGTGGCGTTCATGAAGAGTGGCAGCGAGGGCTGTTTTAACAGAGCGGACCATGCGCTCCCAGGCCCCGCCCATGAACGGGGCCACTGGTGGTATGCACCGCCAGGAGATCGTCTTCTTCGCTGCTTCTTCTGACGCGACGCTGTCCATCGCCTGTCGAAGTTTTTTAACCGCCGCCTTTAAATTCGTCCCGTTGTACGACCAAATTTCAGTAGGACAGCCTCGGCGAGCCATCATCCGTCGCAGCGTCATCACCGCCGAGTCGGCGCTGAGTGAGCCGGCAATTTCTAAATGAATGGCTCTCATCGTTAGGCGAGTGAACACGGCTACGTATCTTTTCTGTCGCGTCCGACCGACGGTCACTGATAGCGGCCCGAAGTAGTCCACACCGGTGAAGGTGAACGGCCGCTTATGGTGCGCTAAGCGACATGCCGGCAGATCCCCAGTCCTGGGGTACGGTGGCGTTTGCGTCTTCATCCTGCAGAACAGGCAGCTCCGTAGTATTGTCCTTGTGACGGGACGCACGCGTAGCACCCAGTACTGCTGCCTGCATTCGTTAATCGTGGCTTCGACACCGGCGTGATGCAGCTGTTGGTGCACGGCACTATGGGATGATCGCCGTCTAGTACCAGAGGGCTCTTGAAGTTTTCTGTTACATCTGTTGTCGCTTGGATACGACTTCTGAGCCTGACCGCACCGTTGATATGTTCGACGCTGAGCTGGTATAGACAACTCTCCTTGCTTAGGGCTTCACCATTCTTCAAGTTTTCTATTTCGGCTGCAAAGGAGGCTTCCTGTGAGGAACGCATTAGGAGCTCTTCCGCCCTTCTAAGGTGTTCGGCCGAGACTGGGACCTTCTGTTTGATGACGACGTTTTCTGTACTGTGTTTCGCTGTTTCGTCGCAGACTTAGTTGTTCTTTTCCAGTTCGGATCCGCCTCTTTGCCTTTCTGGGTTCTTTTGTAATTCACCCTCTGTGCTGCGGCCCTACAGAGCTGGACAAATTGTAGGACCCTCGCTGTCATCATTAAGGTTTTGAAATCTAACGAATTCCGATTCGTATAAAAGTATAGGCATTCTACTATACTTTTTAATAATGAATAACGAGCAATAAATAATGCGCAGTACAAAAATAAAATTAAACGTCATTAAAAAAATATATGTATATACGAGTATTTTTAATTTTTAAATGCGTTGGTTCTTTCCGTAATATTAAGGAAGATGCGCTGGCATTGCGGATCTATGTGGGGTAAGCGTGATCCAAATGCTACATTTGCTGCGTCTGTTCAATGCAGATTTGGGTTTTCTTTAATGTGTTGATTGGTAACCCCCATTAAGGATCTGAACTGACGCTTCTAGATTTAAAAATTATTCCTCATCTTTGCTCTTTTTACAAAAAACAAGTATTTTGATTTTGCAAGTATTGCGGCGCATATTTTTTATGCGACTAAATTGTATGTTTTTCACGAGTAATTAGGTACGATGTACGTATAAATTATTATTATAACGACGGTTTCATAACTCAACTGTTTTTCAAAGGTTGTTTCCAATATGTGGACACTGGATAGATACTAAGCTGAAGATTCCCGCTTCGGGTAACATGGCCTATGCATTATATTGCGTTTGCAGAAAAAATTGCCAGCTATGCCAGATATAGCGAAACATCTTTTAAAAGCAATAAAAAGATAAATCTCTAGATTGAATACTTACAAGGTTTAATCTACATCCGGTCGTAAAAATTGTTTCTTTATTTTAAACTGACTTCCAATTTAACGGAGAAGGTTCTCAATTAGTTTTTTGTTTTTAGACTCATTTTAAGCATAACCATCACGATCAACGGGTGTATGATATGTGTATGATATTTTTTAATGAAAGCTTTTTTTTATCCACTTCAAGTTAGCCCTTGACTGCGATCTCACCTGATGGTAAGTGATGATGCAGTCTAAGATGGTAGCGGGCTAACCTGTTAGGGGCATGGCAGTTATACCCATACCCCTATTTGGTTTCTACACGGCATCGTACCGGAACGCGTAATCGCTTGGCGGCACGTCTTTGCCGGTAAGGTGGTAATTAGCCTCGGCCGAAGCCTCCCACCAGGCCAGACCAGGGAAAATTTAGAAATTATAAATTCCCAAATTGACCCTGCCGGATCGAACCCGTGACCTCCGTACGTTGAGACAACAGCACTACACACTGCGCCACGGAGGTCGTCAAAGAACACTTTCAATCAATTCCTATATATACTAAAAAGTTAAAATCATCATCAAAAAATCAAAATCAAGACAAACAAGTACACAGCTGCACTCGTTAAACTTAGAGCACCCCTCTTTCAGCGTCTGTAAGTAGGTAGTCAAAACAGACCGTACCGTACGTCTTTGCCGGTAGAGAAAATTCTGAAATTATAAATACCCATATTAACCCCGCCGGAAATCGAACCCAGGTTATAAAAATAATAATTTAAAAAAAAAACAAATACCACTTCGAAACTATACCTATAAAATAAGTATTAAGCACCAACTTAAACAAAAAAGTATTTTTTTTTGTTGATTTTCTCAAAAAGCGTTAAATCAATTCGATAAAATTTTATTTGGGACCACCTTTGAAGTATGATCTACAAAACAAAAAAATAATCATCAAAAAATACGCGCCGAATTATTGAGGACCCTCTCCTTTTTTGGAAGTCGGTTAAAATTGATTGATAATTGGCGGAATGATAGCGTTACATTGATAATGAATTGAGAACCTCCTCCTTTTTTTAAGTCGGTTAAAAAATAGATACCTAAATACTAGGAATTCTTTGGTAAACATGATAATCAGACAAAATACTAATAATTAAGTACGTCCAAGAAAATTATATTTTCTTTGAAATCATAATAATATAAGTACTAGACAACATATAATTTAGCATTAATTTTTTAATTAATATTAAAATCTTACAATTATTCTTTCTGCTAAATACAATTTAATCTTAATTAAAACGAAGTAGGGTTATTCTACATCTCCTATTATTACTTGCTGCCGATACCCGTTTGTTTATTAATTCCCGTAAGGAGGTCCTTAATTTTCCGGGATAAAAAGTTTGTTGCTTTCACGGCCCATCTTTTTTATCGCTTTTAATTAAATTAGGTACAAGGTATAGCTCATATAAGTTGAATCCCGGGGAAGGACAACCGCTACTTTTTATATTCTATTTAAAATTAAAGAGTTCCTGCGGGATTTAAAACAAACTTATGCAACGCGGGCGAGGTCCCGGGCATCACCTAGTAAATTGAAGAGGTTAATTAGCGTCTATTTTTATAGTCTTACAAACATATATCTGACCCGGTGACAGCGTAAATATTAAAAATAAAAACAAAATACTAAACAGGCATAAAAATCAGTTCCAGTTTTGGCCACTGGGCCAGATATGTTAGTGCGACGGCTAATGAATTACAATTTAATACTATAACTATAACATCTTCCCTAGAAACTAGAATAACTCACTTACCTACTTATTTACCTCATTTATCATGATGATAACCTACCAACCTTACTTAATAAAACGTGATATTATGCTATCTATTCAACGAAATGAATAGTGATAAATTGTTTTTGGAATCTCAACAGACTATAATAGCTTTTTTCCTTCAGGCACCGCGATCTCACCTGATGGTAAATGATAATCTATCATAAGATGTAATTGGAATGCTAAGGACTGTGGTTACTAATGTATCTACACATTGATGTACCTACAAATTGTAAATTAATTTTTCAAAAGAGCAACCACCGAGTTTCTTGCTGGTTCTTCTAAGTAGAAATGCCATGCTGAATCAGTGGTAGATTCACTCGACTAATCAAGAGCACTTGTCGAAATCTATTGAATAAAAATGTTTCATATTTTTGTGTTTATATTTGAACTAGCTGATGTCCGCGACAACGTCCGCGTGTATTGAGGTTTTTTGGAACTCCTTAATTTTCCGGGATAAGAAGTAGCCTATGTGTTACTGCAGACTATAATCTATCTCAGTGCCAAATTTCATCCAGATCCGTTCTGCCGTTCGGGCGTGATTGAGTAAAAAACATCCATCCATCCAAACTTTCCAACGGTTTCCATGTAATGTCGCACCGGAACGCTGATTCTCTTGGTGGTACGTACTTAGGTACGACTTTGTGGGTATATTTTGCAGCATGATAATAAAAGGTCTATATTCAATTCCTCACTTAATAGTCACATCAAAACGAGTTTTATTTATGTAGGTAAAGGTAACGCCACATTTAAATATTTGAATGCCAGATTTTATGCCACAACTAGCTTTTGTCTGCGCCTTCATCCGCGTGGAATTAGGTTGCTAAAAATCCTATAAAAACTTTCATCCCCTATTTAACCTCCTTGGGGATGGAATTTTTAATTAACACGTTTTTGTGAAACACGTACTTCTTTATATTTAGTGCCATGTGTGACCAAGTTTCGTGGATATATGTCACCGTAAAATTTCAAAAACCGTCAGATTGCAATGAAACGCTTTTATCTCGATAGATTGTAAACTGTCTACAGATTGTGAACCGTTCAATGTTCTGAGTGTAAATATTCATTGTATTTACTTTTTCTTGTCTCTTTCTTGTAGGTTAGGTTAGGGTTCGGCATAAATATCAATCAGAGGTGCGATTATGTAAGAATTGTCGATCAAATCGTCTAAGTTCTGCGTCAAAGTAAAATAAACCATAACAGCATTGAATCACGGTTCTGTCGGGTTAATATACCTAAAAGATTACAATGTACCGAAAAATAATGCGTCAAATTGTAATCTTTCGATAGTTTACAATTTCGCTAGATAGATTACAATCTTACGGTGACATATAACTTGAGAAATGACGGACTTCTAAACAAACTTTCAAGGATTGGCCAGTCAAGTGTGGGAGAGCGTTCAGCGCCGGCCATCTTGATAGTTTGACATTTGACCGCTACAACTGATATGTAACGACATTATGTTTATAGCAATGAATCAAAGAATAAATCCAGATCAGTTGCAAGCGCGATCTTATACTCATTAGACGCGCGTTAATTTTTTTTGCAATAATAAGTAGAATAACCGTGTTACCGTGAAAATTTAAAGCAATGTAAGTTTCTTTGTTTACTTTTTTATTTTTAACGTTGTTTTTTCAAAAGTATCATAAAAGGTTATTCCGTGAAAATTAAAATAATATGTATATTGGATAACTTAACTAAGATATTATCTTAGTTACCTAAGTTTTACTATTTCTTTGTCAATAAGTTTTTAAATATTTTTTTACGTAGGTAGGTAGGTACTTACTTACCAAAGTTTTTTAACTTCTGTTGATATTATCGGTCTATAAGAGTTATATCTGTTTAGTGTTTATACTCAGAATGCTCATTCTATAAATTGCGTTTGTTTATATAAAAAAATGTATTTTCGAACAAATTAAAGGGCTTACTTAGTTTTCTTTTGTTTGTTATGTAAATAGGTAAGTAATCTTACTTCTTATTCTTACTAATATTATAAACGTGAAAGTTTGTAAGTATGGACGTATGGATGTTTGTTACTTTTTTACGCAAAAACTACTAAACGGATCTAGATGTAATTTGGCACTGAGATAGATTATAATACGTAGGCTACTTTTTATCCGAATATGAAAATTAGAGTTTCCGCGGGAACCAAAAAACCTCAATCCACGCGGACGAAGTCGCGGACATCAGCTAGTTAGGTAGGTACATATATAAAGTTAAATACGTATTGGAAAACTGTAAACCTTAATACGTAGTAGCACCCGATTTTCGTCCTGTTTCATATTTTAATCAATAGCAATCGATAAGTCAATAGTCAAAAGATATTCAACTAAACCTTTACGATTTCATCCGAATCGTCAAATGAATTACCACTGGTACAGAATCCCATTCCTACCGAGTAGAGCCGGCGTTCTGCGGTTCTGGGTACATTTCCTTATTGCAGCCACAGTAAACAGATTGTATCTGTATACTGTGTATGTAGTGAACGGTTTAGATGATATTTTCAATGTCTAGTTTTTTAGATTTGAATGTAAGTATTTCTTACTTTTAATTTGATATTTTCTTAATAGTTTTTTTAAAAATAGTTTGTAAAGTTTTCTATTGTTGTATTTCGTCATATTGTTTTGAATAGCGCAAGGTTAACTGTGAGAACTTACTGACCTCATTAGTCATACTATACTTTAAGTTGGTTTACTGATAAATTAGATTTATACATTATTTATCTCATAATATATTAGACTCGTTGAATTCTGTATTGTATTACTTTACTTCAACGTTAACACGTGTAAGAAAAAAACGGTCAAAGGCTTGGAAAAGGTATGATGTATTTCACGGCCATTTGTTCGACCGATTTTGACGAAATTTGGTACAGTTGCGTCTCGTAGACGAGTTCAAGCTACTTTTTATCTTGGAAAATTAGAGTGTATCCATGCGGACTAAATCGCGGGATCTTAAGTCGTTTGGACTAGGTAACTTAGGTTGGTTGAGTATTTCCTTTATTACGTAGTAACTCTACGTAAGTCTGATTAGTGGCTAATTCTGTATATCACAATCACTAAACTATAGTCCGTCAAACTTATCTGACCCGGTGAAAGCGTCGTTAGTAGGTATATATAGAAAATAAAATGGACTGTAAACGAAACTGACATTACTAAATCTAGTTTTGATTGTTGCCCCTTTCCGCAGGGAGTATTATGAAAGGGATAGCAATATAAATAGCGCTACCATTCTAGTTTAGCTTAGAGATGGTGTACAACAGAAGTGGCCTCAATGTATTAGTAGTTTGTACCTCAACGCGTTTATGATTCGACGCTGCGTTAATGTGCCTTGATCCTTAGGACCTTAACGTTAAAATCCTTGATATCATTCGTACCTAGACATGTACTCTAAAGTCGGTAGGCTGTTTTATTACTCAGAGGCATTGTACGAATGATGTCAACAAACTGAGTCATTCCCAGCGACCACGGAAAATTAGTTGGCATGAGAATATGCCATTCAAGATGTTTTTATATGTTATCCGTATAAGGATATCAAGTACTCAGATAAAATTAGTAAAAAGAAAATATTTTATGTCATAAAAATGAAGACGTAACCACAGAATACTATACACATAATAATATAATATAATTATATTACTGACTATCTATGTACCTAATTAGTGTGTAGAATTTTATATTTCTCTAATAGGTACATACATATCAGGGACGTAGTACAATTTCCTTAAAATATTTGGCATAGCATCTTGATCTTATTAAAGATCTACTTTTCAAATTTTTTTTAAAATTAAAATAATCACTTACGAGTGCTTTTGAATCGTCGATCGAATATACCGCTGGCTCGAATTGCCATTCCTCATTCCTACCGAGAAGTGCAAGCCAGAAACTCAGCGGTTGCTCTTTTTTGAAGTGAAATCGTGATTTGAAAATTCGATGAAATGAAAAAGCGACACTAAGCGAGAAACATATTCCTAATAGGATTTAGCCTGCGAGAGAATGAGATGTTTTAAGTTTCTTTAAGTTAACTTGAGGTGCGATTGTGTAAGAATTGCTGATCAAATCGTCAAGGTTCAGCGTCAAAGTAAAATAAACCATATGTGCATTGTATTAGAGCTCAATTTCGTGTATCCATTCTCATACGTTTTGGTATGTACGATACCCTAACCGGATGAGAACGGATACACGAAATTGAGCTCTAATTCAATACAGTTATGGTTTATTTTACTTTTACGCCGAACTTTGACTTGACAACTCGGCAACTTTTAGACAATCGGGGGGCAGATTTTGGGTTCCAGCCCTAGACTTGTCCAGCCCAGTACGATAAAAAAAGCATAGAAAGGACAATAGACATTAACCCACCTAGACGTAGGTAATATTAACCTTACTAAATTAAGTTCGACATTCATTATTTGACAGGGCTCGTCTATGTAAATTGATGTCGTTGCTTCCAAGGTTTTCAAATACCTTATCTTCTGGTTTCCAGCATGAAGCTCCTCATAATCTGGGCGTTGGTCGCCCTGACAGCTGTCCACGCCAGAACTGCAGTCAGGCAGCAGCCTATATCACCACGAATCACTTCACTCACCGACAAGGTAAGCTGTGCTCTGTTTTTCATAATTATAATTATCGGCATCTATTCTATTAAGTATATTAATGGTATAATTGCGAAAGTGTGTTTGTTTGTTGATTTATTGGTTTGTCCTTCAATCACGCCGCAACAAAGCAACGGATCGACGTGATTTTTTGCATGGGTATACTTGAGGACCTGGAGAGTGACATAGGCTACTTTTTATCCCGGAAAATAGGCATGATGACTGATTTTGAAAAATGGTCAGATTATGTTCGGAAGTATCTACTATATCGAAAAAATATCTTATTTCAGCAGAAAAATAAGGTTTAGTAGATAAAATTGGCATTTGAAATTTAAATTTTAAAAATCACGCCAAAACGCTCGCGTGTGTCATGGCGTCGTTTGTGACGTCACTATCGTTTTTACCAATGTACTCTAATGTACTGCGTGCAGTAAACAATAAGTCTTCGTACAACAATTTAGATATTTTGTGTGAATAATATGAATTCTAAAGTGTGTAAGTCGTGTGCGGTTCCCCAGTGTGATAGCACATCAAAATTAACTCCAAACAAGTTATTTATCTAAATTCTGCTATTTATTTCTGCGAAGATCACTTGACGTAAGTTTTTGCT
Organism: Erebia palarica; assembly: GCA_964035005.1. Taxonomy (NCBI): domain Eukaryota; kingdom Metazoa; phylum Arthropoda; class Insecta; order Lepidoptera; family Nymphalidae; genus Erebia; species Erebia palarica. Next base: position 14,356,602 of record OZ035993.1, on the reverse strand, counting down.
TTATTCTAATACTAGCTGATGCCCGCGACATTCCCGCAGGAACTCCTTAATTTTCCGGGATAAAAAGTCCATATAAATCTTCCTCTTGAATCATTCTATCTATTAAAAAAATCGCATCAAAATCCGATGCGTAGTTTTAAAGATCTAAGCATACATAGGGACAGACAGCGGGAAGCGACTTTGTTTTATACTATGTAGTGATGATGTTTTGCTCATAGCACAAATAACTGCAAAAAGTTAGATGCGTGCCAAGAATCGAACCCCAGACGCCCCGAATAGGAGGCAGACGTCATATTTACTAGGCAATCACCGCTCATATTAAGTTATACGGTATAGTTTTAAAAAACAACATTTAATTAACATAACCTCTAATAACTATAAGTACCATGAAGTGCTTATTATATAAAATAGCAGATTTTACGGGTTTAGGACCTATATATTATTATGTTATTATTGTACTTACATAGAAGTTTTGACGTTGCGAAATTCTGCTAAACAAAAGTCTTTGTTTGATGCAAGATACTCAACCAACATCAACAAATCAATCCTGGGCAAATTAGAGCTAGTAGCTTTGGTAAATCCTTGATCCGTGGCTAACGATTTTTAATTTCTTGATTTTGGATTCGGTAAGACAAAGCTAGATTATGGAAATGATCATAAGGAAACAAAAAAACATACAAAAATACTTGATAAACATTTAAAACACCTGTACTTAAAGAGATTGTTTGCCGATTGTCAAAGCTCGAAATAAATTGTGACGACATTCGCTTCAGTGGTGTTTTATACAATATGGCGGATTGCTGTATTTTATAGTTTTATTTTATCAAAATAAATAACAATCTCACTCGAAATAGAAAAATAAATAAGTTTTTTATAATCCATGAATCCTATTTCATTACATAAATTCATAATTTCATTGATTCTTGCATACTGTCATCATGCCTATTAAGGAGTTCCCGCGGGATCTTACAAACAACCTTAATCCATGCGGATGAAGACACGGGCATCGGCTACTTATCTTCCATATGATTTAAATTTTTTATTCTCTCTTTTATTAATTTACATTTACATATTTCAGTATCCACTAGGTACTTTAAAGGAAAACGCCAGACTATGTATAGAGCTTTGCCCCACTTATTAAATTTCGTTTACAAGTATGCCGTATGTAGGATTTAATAGATTTTTTGTTACTGATAACTGATTCCCCCTATATTTAGTATACTCTTTGATGATCACAAATCACAATGACGTTAACACTTCAAATATGTTTGTCAATGACGTTTCATTGCACAAAATGCGTAAATGCGAAGGTAAGGTTTTAATGCAACTATTATAATATTCATTGTTATTTACATTAAAATAATAATAATGTGTCATTTTCTTAACAACACAAAATAACGAATTTAAACAAAGATCTGTAGTATGATTTAAGTAACTAATAGGCGTTTTGTTTTATTTAAAAACTTAACAACTGTAGTTTTATTTAGTCGTGTATGCGTAGAATGTAATGCAAATTGCCGCAAGAGAAATAGGAAGTGGACGAGGGACTTGAATTACTTTTTTTTTACATTTTTAAATCCGCAACTTTTTTATCAATAATTATTAAATCATACGTGGTCATAAATTCCTAAGATAATTTTAAAAAGTTTACATTTTGTGTAAATTATGAAAATTGGTGGGGCAAAATCTGGCATTCTCTTTTAGAATAGTTTTAGATAAAGCTTCATCATCATCATTATCATCATCAGCCAATATTCATCCACTGTTGGACATAGGCCTCTTTAAGATTGCGCCAACGTTGCCTATCCCTGGCTGTTAGCACTTAGCATCCGGAGAGTGGCTGGCATCAAAGATGCCAGCCACTCTCCGGATGTCGTCGCTCCACCTAGCCGGGGATGCCCCACACTTCGTTTGCCGAGACGCGGTCTCCACTCTAGGACCTTACGACTCCAGCGGCCGTCAGTCCTACGGCAAACGTAACCAGCCCACTGCCCCGTCAACGCGCTAGCCTTGAGAGCTATGTTACTACTAATGTATGTTATGTTAATACTTTGGTTCTTTGGCAAATTACTTTGTTCCGGATTTTATCCCTCAAAGAAATTCAGAGCATAGCTCTTTTCATAGCGAGTTGAGCGACTTGAAGTTCGTCGACTAGCCTCGACGTCAGTTTCCACGTTTCGGCACCGTAAGTCATAACCGGTAGGACGCACTGATTGAATGAAGACTTTGCTCTTCAGGCATTGCGGAATAGGCGACGAAAAGATTCGACGGAGTTTGCCATAATATGCTGCCCAGCTGTATTCTCCGTTCTATATATTTCTCGAAACTGTTGCTTCCTACTTGCAAAATTTAAGATAAAACTTACCCAGCCTTATTGCTTATGATATAATTCAAAAAATATACGTAATTATTTTCTTTATCATCATTCTCCTGATTTAGCCAACCCCTAGCCGTCTGCGCGGGAGATAATATTATAGTGCGCAAACACAGGTGCACTCTCTGTACCTTTACTCTCATAGCTCGATGAGATAGAAAATCCGACACGACCGGAGAGATATCAGGCGCAGGACCGAGGACTTGGGAACGAGGTACTAACACATAGCGCGCCTCGGTCCGCTATTGGTTGTTGCCTACGCGCCGTGTTCGGAGTCCAAGCACGATAGATAGATAGCGAGTCTCTGTAATTCTTGTGTTTAAAATAAGTCAAGCAATAAGGTTTTAAAGAAGGAACTAGAAGTTTAATTCGCTTTAATCCGCCATATTAGACAAATCTATGTGGTACAGTGCGTGTCTTACACTTGCAGCTTGTGTTAATAATTACCTTAGTTTAATGTCTATTATAGATACTCGAAATAAACTGCTAATCATTTATTTATTTTCTGCGCAAAGGAATTTTGCCACGCGATACGACTTGTAAAATGTACTTAGTAGATTAATTAGAGCAATTATGACCTGTTTATGTTTTGCCTCCATCAGCGTTCAATGAATCAACTTCAACCTTGAACCTATTGATGATAATATTAGAGACCGCAAATAGACTGTCAGGTAGGTAGGTATATTGTATATATTGTAACAATAAATGGGTATTTGACACGCATTACTTGATACTTCCCCCTTTCAAGACCGACAAATCAATTTATTTATTTGTAGGTACATACGACTTTCAAGTATTCGAAAGTGTCATCAAACTATAACATTTTTATATTTTGATGACCTCCCTGGCTCAGTGTTGAGCGCTGTTGTCCGCGCCCCGGTTGTTGCCCAGTTGTGCCGTGTTGTTGTCCCGGGCTCGATCCCTAGTAGGGTCAATTTGGGATTTTATAATTTCAGAATTTTCTCTGGTCTAGCCTGGTGGGAGGATTCGGCCGTGGCCAGTTACCACCCTACCAGCAAAGACGTGCCGCCAAGCGATTTAGCGATTTTATAAACCGATTAGTATAATATAGGTAACTGTCATGCCCCTAATAGGTTAGCCCGCTACCATCTTAGACTACATCATCACTTACCATCATGTGAGATCGCAATCAAGGGTTAACTTGTAGTGGGTTAAAAAAAATCCTACTTCAAAAATTGCGACTGAAGCAATGTATAACAGTAGGTAGTTCCGTTTATTTAAAAAAAAACCGGCCAAGTGCGAGTCGGACTCGCGCACCGAGAGTTCCGTACAAACCTGTAGTAAATTATTAAAAATATTTTTATTAAATGATGTCACTAAAAATTTGTGCTTTTCGCAATTTTTCGTTGCTTCGTACCAAATTTCAAGATTCTGAGTTCATGGGAAGTACCCTGTAGGTTTTGATTTCCTTGCGAGTGTCGAAAATTTGCAGCATGAACGGCAGAATCTTTTGATTGCGTTGGCTTAGAAGTTTGATTTTTTTACAGCTCCAAGGGATAGTAGACCTGAGTATTTGATATGAATTTTAGTTTGACACCTCCATGCGTTCCTGAGAAGAAGGGTCTTGACAGACAGACGGAAGGACAACAAAGTGATCCTTTAAAGGTTCCGTTTTTTCCTTTTGAGGTACGGAACCCTAAAAACAACGATCAAGTTCCAGTCAGATTCACACAAAGGGGTTCCGTACCACCACACAATATAAATTATTTCAACAAATAACAAGTTGTCAAAACAACACGTAATCAGCTGTGAATTACCTGGCTTACATTACATGGCGCTTCCCTGGTAGCGCCTGACAAACAGTTCCGCAACCTATGAGTACGGAACCCTAATTAACGATTCTCGTTTTTTTCCTATACTTGTGCTGTGAGACCTTGCTTCTTGCCTAATTTCATGATTCTAGGTCGACGTGAAGTACCCTATATTTAATTTAAATTTCTAACTCCGGGCTAGTAGGTACTGAGAATTTATTGTCAGAAAAGCCCAATACTTGCTATGGCCGACCCGGGACTGGAACCCGGGACCTCGACGGCCGCAGTCGAACATGCTAACCACTAGACCCACGAGGCAGTCGTTGTACATGACCATACATACATAAAAATAACTATACTAGTACATACTATACAAATAGATTTAATTATACTTATGTAAATAAATATAGTAAATATCTATCTATACAAATATACAGACATACATAAGGGTCGAAAAAGCTGGGAACATACTTTTCGAACTCTGTTCAAAATAGCCCTTTTAATATCTGCCTCTCATTAATGCCAGGATGCCAGACAAAAGGCCAGAGTTCACCCAGCGTTTGCGAGTGCGGGAACGCGCGCTGGTCTTGAGTTGTGGAGGATAGAGGTTAGTACATTTTTTCCTATTACCACTGCAGCCCATTAACATCCCGCTGCTGGGCACAGGCCTCCATTCTCATATTTGAGAGGGAATTAGAGCTTAGATCCACCACGCTGCTCCAATGCGGGTTGGCGGGCTTTAACTACTGTTATCATGTTGGTGATAATAACCGGGACCGACGGCTTAACGTCTTAAAGGCACGGGGCTTAAACACCACCAACTTCCTAACTTCGGGCTAGTACTAGTACTGAGAATATCTAGTCAGAAAAGCCCAATAGGTACTTAATTATGGCCAAACCCGGGACCTCGTCGGCTGCAGTCGAACATACTAACCACTAGACCAACTAGTTTTTTCCTATTTTTGAGTATCAATGTAAAGATGCTCAATACAAGTCTAATATTATAAATGCGAAAGTTTGGATGCATGGATGGATCAAATCCGTATTAATCACGCCAGAACAGCTGAACGGATTTGGAAATTTGGCACAGAGATAGATTATATAGTCTGGGTAACACATAAATTAGTTTCGGATACGAATCGCTAGGGTGTGGAACACCCTCCCAACGCATGTGTTTTCTGCCACGTATAACTTAAGTATCTTCACGGCAACAGTGAATAGGCATCTTCTAGGCAAGCGCGTTCCAACCAATCAATGCTTTGCACAAAGCAGGATTGTCGTCAAGCACAAGTCTATCACGCAATAAAAAAAAGGTTACTTTTTCCTAGAAAATTATAGAGTTCCCTTTAATTCCTTTTGATGATGATCAAATTGGTTTATAGCGTTTATTTATTAGATATCTTGATTTACTCCAGAACTTCGAGCCAGTAGCGGTACCAGCAGCAGACGTTGGAAAATTCTATAAAGGAGACTCGTATGTCGTACTTAAGGTAAGAAGCGACATCAAAAATACGACTATCGAGGGTTCGATAGCGGCTATCGAGCATTCGATAGCGACTATTGAGCTTTCGATAGCGACTATCGAGCATTTGATAGCGATTATCGAGCATTCGATAGTGACTATCGAGCATTCAAAAGCAACTATCAAGTATTGATGGTCCATATCAATATTTTTAATGTTTTGTCTGTCTGTTACGGCACCACGCTGAAACTACTGCACTGATTTAAATGCAACTTGAGACATTTGAAGCTGACACTCTGGTTTAACATTTTACAACAATCAATCAATTTATTTTATGGGTACAGAGTGGTTTAATTCTAAATTATAATTATAGCGTCGGGCATGCAATATTTTAAATGTAAATCATTCATAAATTAACCAAGTTATTAAAATAATTATACAATAAAATGGGATCAAATAAATTAAAAAGTAGTAAATTAAAATTATTTGTTCATTATCTACTACCGCTACTAACTATAAGATAAATAATATAAAAAGAAGATAAAAATATAAATATTATATAATATTAATACCTATAGATAAAATAGATAGATTATTATTAAATATAGGATCTCCCAAAAGTCGTAATATCCACATGTTGGTTTTTTGTTGAATAACTATTTTAAACTATCGATAAAAATAATTAAAGTGCGTCGAACTTTGATGTCGTGCGTCGACTATTCAATATTTCATATAAAATCCCATACTAAGCACGCGTTTTGACGTTTGTTAAGTTATTGATTTGACTAGTTGTCAAATACCCCATCGTAATTTATGATTACAGACAACAGCAGATAAGCGCAACAACTTATCCTGGGACATCCACTACTGGATCGGGTCTGAGAGCAGCCAGGATGAGTCAGGAGCTGCTGCCATCCTGACAGTGGGCTTGGATGACAAGTTTGATGGCAAAGCAGTGCAACATAGGGAGACCATGGGCTATGAGAGCAAGCAATTCCTGAACTATTTCCCTGGAGGAGGTAAGATGTCCACATCTGGATAATGGCAACCAGGATGAGCTTTCATCCATCCATCCATCAGCCTGCATTCGTCCACTGCTGCTGCGCCTTTTGGAGAGCGCGCTACCACACACGGTCCTCTGCTTTCCTCATCCACCCACTCGTCGTCCCATACTGCGTTTAGCGATACGCGGTCTCCACTCCAGAACTCGTCTGCTCCAACGGCCATCGGTTCTGCGAGAGACATGACCTGCCCACTGCCACTTCAGCTTACTAATTCTTCAGTGACCTTAGTTCTCCAGCGGATTTCTTCGTTACAGATTCTATCCCTCAGAGAAACACCCGACTTAGCCCGCTCCATAGCCCGCTGAACGACTAGAAGAGAGAGACCCTATTAGAAAAGAGAAATGAGTCTACTAGGAATAAACTAATATTTTATCCATTAAAGGTTTGCTGACGTTATGCTTATTTAATTAATGAAGAAACTAGAAATTGAATTCGCTATAATCCGCCAAAGTAGACAAATCAATGTGGTACAGTGTGCATCTTGCACTTGCAGCTTGCGATATTCACCACACCACACAAATCTTCCAAATTATTCTCAACGTACGTTTTACTCCGACACCAGAGCATCTTCAGGAGATGTTGACTCGACAATGCACGATTGTAAGATTTTACAATGTTTTATAGCAAATTAAACTTCTAGTTCCTTCATTATCATAGACTTCCGAAAAGTAACGCCTGCTTCTATCCAATATTATTTTTATGTTACAGCAATCCTTCAAAGGATAGAAAATATATGTCAGTGGGTTTAATTTTATGATATCCACTGAGTTACAGAATAGTTGCTGTTTCACTAAGCCTTATACATTTGAAGGTCGATTTAAGTAATAATTAAGTATAGTATGAACTTCCACCTACAGTGTTCCCTCAAAACTACTAATGCTTTGAGTTTTCATGAGGCACATTTAGCCTATATAAATTATATTGAAAATTTATATCAAAGAACATCATGTGTAGTGGCGTGCAGCTCATAAAGTCATAAAAGCACCGCTTACCCTCTTATTTTACAATAGCAGTTACCTGTGACTTCGTCCGCGTGAAATAAGTTTTTTGAATTCCCACGGGAACTGCCTGATTTTTTGGGTTAATATACTGCCTATGACACTCACAAATAATGTATTGAATTTTCAAAATCGTTTGAGTAGATTCAGAGATTACCCCCTACAACGTCACAAATTCACAAACTTTACCTCTTTATAATATTAGTATAGATTGTGACCAGCCAGTAAATAGGTTCTAAACTAAGCCTAGCTTCAAATCCTGTACGCGCTACTGATCATAAGCTATGTATTTCCTCGTTGGTCTAGTGGTTAACATAATCGACTGCAGCCGGCGAGGTCCCAAGTTCGAGTCTCGGGTCGGGCCATAATCGAATACATACTTATATGTACTTAACATATAAGTATGTATGATTTGTGTGCACACACACACTTGTGCACTATAGTACCTCCCGTACAGATGGTTACTCTCTGATATTATTATTTATTCTTTATTTCTATTTCCTCAGCTGTCCGTTACCTGGACGGAGGTCACCAGTCAGGTTTCAACCATGTGGTGACAAACCCTGGCGCTGAGAAGCGTCTCTTCCAAGTTAAAGGCAAGAAGAATATCAGGGTGAGGCAGGTAAGAATGAAAAAATAATAGATTCTCTTCCCTGAGGGTTTACTACGATCGCTTCTCTCTCTCTGCGTCGTATTCCTCATAACTGAGGGTCGTGACCCCTTTCCATTAATCACATAATAGTAGAAGTCTTCTTGTGATAATAATGCGGTAGGTGGGAAATATATAGGTACTAAAATTTTACATCAAAGGCCGTCACGTGAGCACGTTAAGCCGTCGGTCCTCTTAAGACTCTGAGTCGAGTCGTATGCGGAAGGACATGGGAACCCACCGCATTATTATCCCAAGAAAACTCCTACCATTACGTGATTAATGAGGAATACGACGCAGAGAGAGAGAAATTTAAAGACTGTGTTGTTAAGTCTAGGTTATTACACTATCGATGATTTTCTCAATGACAAAGTTGCATGGAAGCAACCGGCCTCGGATCCAGTCACGCCCAAGTCAGTGTAATATTTGTAACGTAATTTATGTGTTTACTTATTGTAACATTTTTCTTTTTAAGAAAAGAGCAACTGCTAAATTTCTTGCCGGCTCTTCCCAGTAGAATAGGGATGATGCATATTATGTCAAAAATAAATTATTTCTAATTATTAAATAGAGGGTCTTCTAAAAGACATAAAACTTAAAACCTCGGTTCATTTTAAATTTGACAATCATTTGAAACCATTGATTATAGAAAAAAGTGCAATGAAATTTGATGACGTCACAGCTATGTATTTCATACAAACTTCCATACTAGAAGCGCGTTTTAAGGGTACATAGAGAGTTGCTGATTTGATTGAGTTTTCATTATCCCTATTCCGAACCGGTGGTAGAGACTTGACGTATTATAAGTGACACAAGTTGTCCTACGTGAAATAAATAAATCTTTTTCTATACTAATCGATATTAATACTATAAATTCGAAAGTTTGTATGGATGGATGGATGTTTGTTACTCAATCACGTACGAACCGCTGAACGGATCCGGATGAAATGTTGGCATAAATGGCACAGAGACAGATTATAGTCTGGAATAACACATAGGCTCCTTTTTATTCCGGAAAATTAAAAAGTTCCCACGGGAACCTATAAAAACCGCAATCCACACGGACGGTCGTGGGCATCAGCTAGGCATTTATCAATCTTGAATCTTTACCCTAGGTGGACCCTCTCATCTCCTCAATGAACAAAGGTGACTGCTTCATCCTGGACATCAACAGCGATATCTTCGTGTACGTGGGCGAAAAGTCTAAGAACGTGGAACGTTTGAAGGCGATCTCTATGGCGAACCAGATCAGAGACCAGGATCATAATGGCAGAGGCCGCGTTGAAATCATTGGTAAGATCATCCATACTAATATTATAAATGTGGAAGTTTGGATGGATAGATAGATGGATGTTTGTTATACTCAATCACGTTAGAACGGCTGAACGGATCTGGATGAAATTTTGCACAGAGTGTAAACAGTGGCGCACCCCCGGGAACCAAAAAGCCCATTCACTGTTGCCTTGAAGGTACTTAACTTATACGTGGCAGGAAACACGTGCGCTGGGAGGGTGTTCCACACCTTAGAGGTTCGGAGAAACGTCGAGCAAAAACGTTTCGTGCGAGAAAACTGGACGTCAGCCACATAAGGATGCCAACACTAACGGTTTCTCGCTGTTCTGTGGTAGAACGGAGAAGGAGGAACAAGGTCTATTAAAATTAAGTATATTGAGTTTTTTTTCCGTTAGCTCAGGTACACGTTCCGTTAGCCCTTAACCCTTACTCGCTGGGTTTAAATCCTATGTAACTTGATTACTCGCTTCAAAGACATAAGGCCACCAATTGTACCGAATTACCGAATTTTTAGTTGTATTGTTCCATTGGTGTATCATTGATGTAGAATGTTAGTATGTGTACAATAAAGAATTCATTTATTTCAGTCAATTTACTTAAATTTCAAACACAATCTCGTTTTTTATTGAAATGAACTTTTACAAGTGCTTTTGAATCCTCGATCTACCACTAGTTCAGAATGCCATTCCTACCAAGGAGAACTAGAAAGAAACTTAGTGATTGTCCTTTTTTAAAAGAAATTGAGTAACAAATATCCATCCATGCAAACTTTCGCATTCATACATTAGTATAGACATTTCATATTGGCGCCTCTTGGCTCTTTCTGCATTAGTGGCCGCCGCCCTATAAAAAATATTGTCATCATAAAAAGTTAATTTGTCAATTAACTCTTCACAGATCAATACTCAAGCGAAGTGGATGTCCAGAATTTCTTCACTAACCTTGGATCCGGATCCAGAGACCTGGTGCCAGAAGAGAGCGCTGGTGGAGATGACCAGGTTAGAAAATTTTTCACGTAATATTCCAATGTATTTATCTTTATTTTAATTTTCAAAATAGAAATTGTAACAGTTTTGATGGGTATTGGTAGCACTGCGAACACGTGTTAAATTGCGTGCTCTTCCGTCAGCTATCAAAATTCACTATATATAACACTATATTCACTATTCAAGAGATAAGTGTTTCCTTGTTCACTGTTTCGGTTTTCCTACATATTTAAAAACTTGTTGGTAAAAAAAAATCTATTTAATGCTATAATAATCTAAATGAGTGAAAATACGTGAAAAAAAACTGAAAATAACTACCGACAAGTTGCTAATGAAAATATAAGATTTTAACTTATATTTCAAATTATTCTTAGTCAATTCCAGAACCCAGAAATTCCAAAATACCAGATTCCATACCATGGATCTAAATACCAGAGATAAGTAAACCCAACTGTTGAACACGATACTTTTAATAAAGGAAAGTCTTAAATTGAAAGTAGATCCATACTTATATATCTAATCCTTTAAACGAGCAATTCTTGTATAACTATATAATCTGAATCTCAGAAAAGGCTCAAAAGATTTTCATGCAATGAACGAATAAATACCAAATAGATAAACTATTTATATTTATTTAAAAATTTAACTTGGAATAGATATGTTAATATTAAATTAGTATGCAGGGTTTCGGGGGCGATAAATCGATCTAGTTACGATTCATTTTTAGAAAATATCGTTTTATCCGTGTAATAACGCGCTCTCCGAGGCACGGGGGTGAAACACCGCCAACTTCCGAACTCCGGGCTAGTACTGAGAATTTCTAGTCAGAAAAACTCAACACATAACTATGGCCCGACCCGGGACTCGACTGTGCTCGAACCCAGGACCTCGTCGGCCGCAGTCGAACATGCTAACCGCTAGACATTAATTATATTTGTGACTAGCTGATGCTCGCGACTTCGTCCGCGTGGATTGAAGATTTTTGGTTCAGACTTACTTTGCAAATCCGACTACCACGAAAAATACTTTTAATTTTTCGGGTATAGCCTATTCTGGCTTTCTTTTGGAATTTTCAAAATCGGTTCAGTAGAGATCGGTTCCAGAGATTAGCCCCTACAACCTCACAAACCCACAATTCACAAACTCACAAACTTTACCTCTTTATAATATATTAATAGATTTTGATTGAATGTTGCAGACGTTCGAGAAGAGCGAAGAGAGCTCTGTGATACTTTCGGAAGTGTCAGACAGCAGTGGGAAGTTGAAGATCACGCCCCTTCCAGCGCCGTTCCGCCAAGAGCAGCTGAAACCTCAGGTATCTCCAACATCATTATCATCATCAGCCTTGTGGTTAAGACACCCTCGCTCCCCCTCCTACTTCCCTTCTTTCGCGTGGGTCGCGGGTTCGACCCCCGGTAAAGCACCTTTGACTTTTCGTTTTTTTTTATTCCACTACAAGTTAGCCCTTGACTGCGATCTCACCTGATGGTAAGTGATGGTGCAGTCTAAAATGGTAGCAGGCTAACCTGTTAGGGGCATGGCAGTTACATTAAACCCGTATCCCTAATCGGTGTCTACACGGCATCGTACCGGAACGCTAAATCTCCTGGCGGCACGTCTAACAACAAGTAACAAGTTACAGCCGAAGCCTCCCGCCAGACCAGACCAGAGAACAATTCATAAACTCCGTGTGAGTTTGTCCACTATTGGACTTGGACTAAACAACGTCCCCACAGCCTGTCCTCAGATATCCATTAGGGTTATGGGTTTAATTTGTCTGCCGCACCCCTAACAGGTTAGCCCGCTACTATCTTAGACTGCATCACTTAATGGCTAGCATGCGCACTACGAGTAAAATTATGTCTACCCGTTATCTCTATCTGTCTACCGAAGCTAACATGGTTACTTGTCTCGTTACGTCAAAAGTAGAGATAAAAGTAATATTTTTTATTTATGGTATTTTTCTCTACGAACCTTTAAATGTCGACTATTTTTTCTTGTAATATACCGCATTTTGTGCATGTTAGGGTAAATGAAAAATTTGCCGGCAACGACAACATCTCTCTCTCTCGTCGCGAGATTATCTCAATTGTGCGCATGCTAAGCACACAGGTGAGATCGCAGTCAAGGGCTAACGTGGAGTGGCATGCTGAACCAGTGGTAGATTCACTCGACGATTCAAAAGCACTTTTAATAAGTTTATTTGAATAAAATAGATATAACTTTGAGTTTGAAAAAATAAATGGTTACTTTCCACTCAATACATAGACGCCCATTTGCTAATAAGCCTCTTTAATAAGCTCTTTATTTGTTTCTCTTTTTAATACGCTCTCTAATTTGTTGCTCTTTTTAATAAGCTCTTTAATTTGTTTCTCTTTTTAATAAGCTCTTTAATTTGTTGCACTTTTTAATAAGCTCTTTAATTTGTTGCTCTTTTTAAAAAGCTTTTGAATTGGTTGCTCTTTTTAATAAGCTCTTAAATTTGTTGCTTATTTTACTCTGTCTTTTCAGGAAACGTACATTCTAGATACAGTCAGTGGAAGCATCTACGTGTGGGTTGGCAAGCAGGCCACACAAAAGGTAATATTTGACCGCTTATTTTATATAATAGATATATGTTACTAATAATTTTATTCGCTTTCACCTTAAACAAAAACCAACTTCAAAACTATACCTATAAGTACCAACTTAAACTAAAAAGTAAAACACATTATCTGGGTATATATTTTGTTTTTTGTTGATTTTCTCAAAAAGAGCTAAATCAATTTTGATAAAGTTTATATGGGTCCACCTCTGAAGTATGATCTACCAAACAGAACAAGAGTCATCAAAATCTATATATCTTCTTCTATTTAAATAAAAGAAAGTCGTGTTAGTTACACTATTTATAACTCAAGAACGGCTGAACCGATTTGGCTGAAAATTGGTGGGGAGAGCTTAGAACCAGGAGACGGACATAGGATACTTTTTATCCCGGAAATAAAGAGTTCCCACGGGAACCAAAAAACCTCATTCCACGCGGATGAAGTCGCGGGCATCAGCTAGTATATATATATAAAAGAAAGTCGTGTTAGTTACACTATATATAACTCAGGAACGGCTGAACCGATTTGTCTGAAATTTGGTGGGGAGGTAGCTTCGAAACAGGAGACGGACATATGATACTTTTTATCCTGGAAAATTAAAGAGTTCCCGCGGGAACCGATTTGCCTGAAATTTGGTGGGGAGGTAGCTTCGAACCAGGAGGCGGACATAGGATACTTTTTATCCCGGAAAATTAAAGAGTTACCGCGGGAACTAAAAACCTCAATCTACGCGGACGACGTCGCGGGCATCAGCTAGTTGATTTATAATTGGCGGAATTATCACGTAACATACACACAAAAAAGAAAAGTCGCATTGAGAACCTCCTCCTTTTAAAAAGTTGGTTAAAATTAAAACCATCCTATTCAACACTTAGACATTAACATGACAGATGCCCGCGTCTTCGACCACGTGGATTAGGACCGCTTGCTTGCCGGACTATGTTTAACCCAGGAATAGATTGGACATTCTGACAGTAGTTTTATATGAATTCTGTCAAAGTAGCAGCTAACTCCGGCGTTTCTCCAATTGGGCCATACAGTCTAGGCAAGTTGACCCCAACAATAATTCCTCAACCGACGAAACTGTACAGTATGATAAAGTATCATGAGTTATACGTATATTATAAATATCCAATAAAAGATCAGACAGGAAGTAAGGTTTTTTTATGCTATACCCAATTGTTAAAGCAGGAAGGTACATTATCGCGTAAACACAGTTTAGATTTGATGATAAAATCGGTTTAAATATCGATGTTCTGCATGATTTTTTCGTTTGTTAATTCGGTTTTGAGTTAATTTCCATACAACGGACCGCCCCGTTGCCTAGAATAATAGCACAGGATCTCCGGTAATTGTCTCCGTTGTATGTCACTCAAAAGTCTCTTCTTGTCGCTCCAGGAAAAAACCGAGGCAATGGCAAAGGCGCAACAATATTTGACTGCTAAGAACTATCCATCTTGGGTAAGACTATTTTGATATCCTTAAATCACGTGTTTAGGAAAAAAAACCTAAATTAGGGTTTCTTATTCAAAGAGTTAAATTGTTTGTCAGGCGCTACCCGTTTAGTTCCATATGTAAGCCAGCTATTTCACAACTGATAAAATTATAAAAATGGGTACAAAACCCTTTGGAGGGCGTGTCCGACTATTTATTTTTATTAATTTTTCCCAGGTGCACGTGGCCCGTATCCCCCAGGGTACGGAACCCGCTATCTTCAAGCAATACTTCTCCACGTGGCGCGACACTGGCATGTCCCACTCTCGCATAGTACGCTCCGCCGCTGGTATGGTCTTTGAGTAGCCTGGGGTCAACGCACGTTAGATTAACGGGCAAAACACACAGGGAACGGGCGCGGGCCGGGTCGGGTGCGCGGATCGGTGAATAGGCATGATGACTGATTTTGAAAAATGGTCAGATTATGTTCGGAAGTAACTACTATTTCGAAAAAATATAATATTTCAGCAAAAAAATAAGGTTCGGCAGATAAAATTGGCATTTGAAATTTAAATTTTAAAATTCACGCCAAAAAGCTCGCCGGTGTCATGGCGCCGTTTGTGACGTCACTATTGTTTTTACCAATGTACTCTGTGCAGTAAACGATAGTGTGATTGTCACAGCTTGAAAACAAACAATTGTGAGGTCATTCGCTTCTTGGTGCTTAATCCATTACGGTGGATTGCTGTCTTTTATAGTTTCATTTTATCAAAATAAACAACAATCTCACTCGAAAAAGAAAATACGTTTTTTTATAATCCATGAATCCTACTTTATTTGATAAATACATAATTTCATTGATTCTTGGTTACTGTCATCATGCCTATTCCTTGTATTTATATGGACGACATTACACAGCGACACCCGCCACGTGCCCGACCCGCGCCCGCTCCCTGTGTGTTTTGCCCTTAAGCATCCTTTCATAGTTTCGTATTTTTATAGGAGCAAATACTCAAATCCATGGAAATCCTGCATATTTCCGATTTTGGAGACTACCCCTCATATACGTATAATATGTTTATTTTCTTACAATGTGTATGTATATTAAGTACGTACCTGCCTATTTATTTATGTTAATATACATATTTATATGAATAAAATATTGGAATAAAATATGGAAATAATTTAGTTTTTTATACTCACCATAGTGCCTATTAGCACCTGTTTGACCTTAGTACAAAAAGATAAATACGTCGTTACAGAAGCTTTGGCTCATTCTTTGCGCAAAGGATCAGCCTGGCTATCCAACGCGGAAATGCAGCCAACATTCTTGCCACCATTCCACGTGATTTTTTTATATAGTACCTAATTTGGTTAGGCTAGCTAGCATGTTCTATTGTATTGTTTTCAATAAATATGATAAATAAATCGTTTATGTCGTTTTTTCAACGAAACTATGATAAACTGGAGCTTGCTGGGCCACATTTACGCACATTTCCAAGAATAAACTTTTGATAAAATTCTTTTAAAAGTTCAGACTTAAATAAGTTTATAAGAAAAAGATCTTCGAAATGTTACTACATACGAAGTACTTTTTATAAGAATTCTTCTTAGTTCTTATAAAGTTTATAACAATTAAATTCCCAGCATCCGCATCCGCAGTTGAAAATCCTTAACCTTACCACTAGACAAACGTGGCAGTTAGGATAGATATTATCTTAGAGTTACCGCGGGAATTCGGGCATAATAGTAAGGGTTTAAGCACGATTAATATGTGAGGGAAGTTCATTCCATAGACTGGTGGCTGTGAATACGAATGAACTTTGGAAATTTTTAGTCTTATCTTATTTAAGCGTATTTAAACTTATCCTTTAAATAACCGGAGTCATGGGATTGAACAATACACAGTAAAGAAGAGAAACAATATGCAAATTCCGGCGAAATCGAATGGGTAACCACTTGAGCTTTCAACGAAATTCCGAGACGTGGTCATATTTGCGCAAACCAAATACCATTACCATTATGTGATTGATGGAAAGGGGTCACGACCCTTAGTAATGAGGAATACGAAAAGAGAGAAATATTGTCTGTCCCTTTCCGCAGGGATTATTATGAAAGGGTTAGCAATATTTTTAACTAGCTGATGCCCGCGACTTCATTCGCGTGGTTTAAGTTTTTTGATTAAGTAGCCTACGTCACTCTCCCAGGTCCTCAACTATACCCATGCCAAAAATCAAGTCGATCCGTTGCTCTGTTGCTGCGTGATTAAAGGACAAACCAACAAACCAATAAACCAACAAACAAACACACTTTCGCATTTTACTTTAGTTTAGAGATTGTGCACTACAGAATCAGCCAACTTTTACTATCCAAGTTGATCTTGAATCTTAATAGCTGTATGCCATCCACAAGTTCCCATGGGAATTCGTGGATAACACTGAACACGATTGAAATCTGAAACTGCCTTTGCATGTAAATTTAGAGTGTTGCATGGGGATGATTAGAAAAATAATAAAAAATTATATAACAATAAATTGCCTTTTATTGTCCACCTTCACCTTAACTGCCTCGTTAGTCAAGTGGTTAGCATGTTCGACTGCAGCCAACGAAGTCCTGGGTTCGAATCCCGGATCGGGCCATAATTAAGTATTGGGGTTTTCTGACAAGAAATTCTCAGTACTAACCCGGAGTTAGGAAGTTGGCGGTGTTTCAACCCCGTGCCTCGAGAGAGCAAGTAAAGCCGTCGATTCTGCCCCACCGCATTATTATCCTAAGAAAACACCTGCCATTATGTGATTGATGGAGAGGGGTCACAACCTTCACAAATGAGGAATACGACGCAGATATTAATTGGAATTTCTGTGGGTCGGCTTTGCGCGTGACAGTTGTCCTAAGTGCAGCGACGAAAGCGACGTAATGCAATACGACTCCATAGAAAATGACACACTTATGATCTACGCGACAATGTAGGGCACGTGAAGCGTGAGCACGTCCTCCTCCTCCTCGACGCGACAGGAACAAATGGTTTTGTTGCCGCCTCTGTCGTTCACCTAGTCCTAGAACAACGAGGGATCTCATTCACGATCAATATCTTATGAGACCGGCGAATACCGCTCGCAACTTCAATTCAAAGCTCGTGCAAAAATCGGAATTTGGCTTATGACACATAGGCCTCGTGCGAGCACAATAGCAATATGAGCTTTCAGAACTTGTCATACATTTAGTCTTGTTCGGTAAATACCAAAAATGATGAATGAAAACTCGCTGTGTATTTCCCATCGTTTTGTTATTCTGTAACTTGAAAATATGGGTCATGTAGCTGATCATTAATAAGTACGTAAGATATCGTTGGTGTTAATATGAAACAAATAAATGGAAAACATGTCATTTTTGTCGTAAAAAGCTCTTACATTTCATTTTATTTCAGGGACCTAGATTAATACAATTTGAATCCAAATAATCGCTGATATGGTGGAAATATTCTCGAATTACAAATTATTTAGGTATTATGTTTGTATGAGTCGTTACGTTTGTATTGCATCCTCCGCCGCCTTCTTATGTCAAATGATTTATGTTCAATGGCTTAGCTTTAAGTAGAATCCAAGGTGAAGCTCCTCGTGTCCCGTGGTTTTGCGATGTGAGGTTGACACGCCAACAAGTGGTTATGGCTCTAAGACTCCGTTCTGGACATGTTCCTCTTAACAAATTTGGGTTCATGATGAAAAAAGTAAATTCTCTTAAATGTGACTTATGCAATGTTGAAGAAGATACCCAACATTTGTTGAGTGAATGTGTCTGGAACGGAGTAAAGAGACGTGAAATTTTTCATAAGTTTAATTTTAATACCAATGATGTGGGGGTGTTTCAAAGCATTTTGGCTGACCCTGCTTCAGAGGCAGCAAGAATGCTTTTTGATTTTAAATTAAGATAAGTAATTAATAGAACTAATGTATAGATAGGTATAAGTTTGTCACAGGGAACGATGGGGCTGACGTTCTTTGTTTTGTGAAGAAAAGCCCCCAAATAAATGAGATTAAAAAAAAAAAGGTGAAGCTGTGGTTTTAGAACGCACTTCTCTCTGCGTCGTATTTTTCATCACTGAGGGTCGTGACCCCTTTCCATTAATCCATTAATAGTAGGAGTTTTCTTGGGATAATAACGCTGTGGGTTCCCACGTCCAGGCGCATACTTACGACTCGACTAAGAGTATTTAAACTCTTAGATTTTATATAACCGGGACGGACGTTTTAACGGGCTCTCCGAGGCACGGAGGACACGAAAAAGCAAATTTGCACCTCCAAATTCGGTTACCCATCCAGTTACCGACTTGGGTCAACGTTGCTTAACATTCGCAATCGACTGATATGCGTTGTTGCAACTAGGCCACTGGTCCCTCATTAGAACGCATAGACCCAAAAACAATTCACTTGTTTCGTTTGACAGACGACAGCTACGAAGACAGCGTAGAGGAGACCCCCAGACCTCCCACCGAGCCTTATACCCTCAACAATATGACCATTACTTCCGAAGGGGTCATGCATTACAGGAGAATACGTAACTTCTCCCAGAAGGTAATCATCACTGTACACGCTGAATATTTAGTGGTTTTTCCCGTAGCTAAATGACATTTAACATATTAAAAATCGAGAAAAACAAAACTTGAAAGCGACATGCGGAATGCACACAACGAGTAAAATTGTCTACCCGTTATCTCTATTTGTCTCTTCTCAGTAGAATCAGTTTTCCGAACCGATGGTAGAGTCTTGATGTATTACGACACAAGTTGTCCTACGTGAAATAACTAAATCATTAATTATCATTTGCCTACCGAACCTAACATGGTTAGTGGTTACACATATAATGACTTGTCACGTTACGTCAAAGTAGAGATAAAAGTAATATTTCTTATTTGTGGTGTTTTTCTCTACGACCCCTTACATACCGACTATTTTTTAAGCAATATACCGGATTTCGTGCATGTTAGGGTAAACGAGAAATTAGCTGACATCGACAACATCTCTCTCTCGTACCGAGATATCTCGTTTTACCCATGCTAAGCAGCAGGTCGGGCGTATTGGCTAGTACAGTTATGTTACACGCAAGAGTTTATTTTGCTCTCAACAGTTATGAATCGCCCTTGGCTTTGTGGTCAGTCAGTTCTACTGTAGGAAAATATTTCTGCCGCTGGAAAATTATTTATTTTATTTTATTTATTTAATAACAAAGAAATTTTACTTTTACATTGCTTCTTAGCTCCCCTTAAGCCTTATCGTTTTGTCTGGGGGCAAACAACCACTCAAATTTCACGTTATGTAAGGATTATTTTAAAAATACTAAAATCCTCTTTAGGTTTTCCCTACATAACATTGTATAGTCCCACAAACGTACCTATCTGAACGGTGGCCAAAATTGGAACTAATTTTTATGCCTGTTTAGTTTTTGTTTTTATTTTATTTTTCATATATACGAACAACGCTGTCACCGGGCCAGATAAGTTGTCGGACTATAAAAACATAATTGATGTTATAAATTCACCAAAACTAAATTTTAAAGTTTTTGAGGTACACTCTAGCTAGAGTCTAGACACGTCACCTATAATACAAAAATAAACTGTAAAGAATTTTAGGTACACTTCACCAATCACCTCAGTGTTTTAGGAGGCATGTGACGTTCTTTATTCCACCATAACTTCAAATTCAAAATGCCTGAACAGAGTTGATGATGTATGGGGTATCGTTGGAAACCTTTGTACGGGAGCATCTTGTGATATGGCTCGACCGTAACAAAGGATGATCATCCTCCGAGCGGGTGTTGTGCTCGGGGACCACTGGTCCGACCGTTCATTTTAGAGGTCGTATATATGTCACCTTAAGATTGTAAAAAACGTTAGATTATAATCTAACTCGCGAAATTGTAAACTGTCGAAAGATTGTGAACCGTTCAATGTTCTGAGTATAAATTTTTGAACTATTCATTGTATTTACGTTTTCTTTTCTGTTTATTGTAGTTTAGGTTAGGGTTCGACATAAATAATCAGGTAGGTTTTATCTGGTCAATATACCTAACAGATTACAATCTACCGAAAAATAATGCGTTAATTGTTTTTACAATTTTACGGTGACATATATATAGCGTAACTCAGAGAACGCTTCGTAATAGTGAGTTGGGCTCTTCGTGGTCGCGTGAATCGTACCTACTAGAAATGGATAATGGTAATCTATTGGATTTTGTGCGGACTGCGAAGACCGCCACCCCTTACATCATCCAAAGTGACACTGGCCATATTTTAAAAAAAATATTAAATTATATGCTGGCTGTTTTGCCAGTTTCAAAACGGCAAACAACAATGCTAATGCAGTCATGTGTTTTAATTTTTATAATGATGTATAGTACCTACTTGTTAGTAATTTTTGCTGATTACAGGATTTGAAAGAAGATAAAATGTACGTCCTGGTTGACAACAACAGCGGTGATACATACTATTGGATCGGTAGATTAGTTCCCAACCCTGAGGACACTGTTAATGCATTAAACCGTTTTATACATGTAAGTATAATTTGCTTAACACTAAGCAATGATAAAATATTTTTTTTTTAAATTACAAGATACACTCAGATTCCATGAGAGGGCAAAAATTATGGCGTAAGGCATTAGCCTCAAGCTAGCAAGACTAAACAAAGAAGTGACTTATCGTCAGTAATACCACAGTAAACAGATACAGCAATACTTTTGGTTAGTTAATACTTAAAGTGTGTACAGTAGATAGTTCATACTTAAATTAATATACAGACTCACACACACACACACACACAGACATGCAAACTCAAGCCTACACGCACATGCATTGTTGAGGGCTTCCAACTTGTGTCTCAAGTTGGAAGCCCTGTTTTTCGAGACACAGTTCTAACTAGTTCGGAAAACAAGTGCACAATAATATTTAGATTGTTATTAAACTATATTAGTTAGATGTAAGACTTTAATGTTATAAAGTTTCCCATACCGTGTGATTATGCAATAAATTTATCTTTAGAGTTTATCAGTGGTTGCGTGATTTCAGGTTTTGTCCGCGGGCGGTAGATATTTCAAAATATACAAACAAGGAGAGGAGGGCCCGCGATTCGTTAGGGCATTCCCTGATTGGGACGACCGCATGTGGCAGGTTAGTTTTTAGGGTTCCTTTAAAAAGGAACCCTTAAATGATCACTTCGTTGTCCCCCTGTCTGCCATCCACCTTTTTCCCGGGAACGCGGAGAGATATCACGTTGAAATTATTATTAAATACGTAGGACTACGGTCACTTAAAGCTGTACATAAATCAAGCTTCTAAATCAACGCAATCAAAAGATACGGCCGTTTATGCCGCATATTTTGACACTCGCCAATAAATCAAAACCTATAGTGTACTTCTCGTTGACCTAGAATCATGAAATTTGGCAAGAAGCAAGGTCTCACAACACAAGTATAAGAAAAAACCTGACAATCGATAATTAAGGTTCCGTACTCATAGGGTGTCAAATTGTTTGTCAGGCGTTACCAATTTAGAGCCAAATGTAAGCCAGTTATTTCACAACTGATTCTCTCTCTCTCTCTCAAGTCGTTGCTTCATTGCTGAAGATCGTGAGGATTTTGCAACCTTGTGCGGATAAAATTTTTCCATCGGGTTCTATCGGAGGCCAATCTTGCAATGGTGTGAAATTTGCACTTAGAATCTCTCAGCTGGTCTGACCATCTGGTTGCTGAGCGGCCTCTCAATCTTTTGCCCTCGGTGTTGCCCGTCACTATAAGCCTGTCGTTCCCTCGTCGCATGATGTGACCAAATTAAGTGAGCAGGCGTTGGTAACATATGGAGGAAAGTCGCGTTTTTACCCCTAGCTGTGACAAGATAGATGCGTTTGTGCGCTTGGCTGTCCAAGGAATCCTTAACATGCGTCTCCAGCACCACATCTCGAACGCGTCTATCCTTTGCCTTTCTCTCGCCTTTATGGTCCATGTTTCCACTCCGTACATGAATATTGGAAAAATCAAAGCACGGACCAGACGACTCTTAGTGTTATTGCTTATACCCCGATTCCTCCATATTCCGGTTAGACGTGTCATGGCGCTTTTCGCCATTACAATGCGTCTCTTAACTTCTGGAACACAGCTCCCATCACTGCATATTCGTGAGCCTAGATAGGTATATTCCTCCACAATTTCTATAGATGGAATAGTGCAGGATTTTGCGAGTTTCCCAGCGCGGTCAACTATCATGAGCTAGGTCTTGCTTCTGTTTATAGTCAAGCCTAACTCCAAACTCTCCGCTTCCAGTCTTCGCAGAAGTTCCTGATGTCTTCCAGTGAAGTAGCGACAATGACAATATCGTCTGCATACCTTACGTGGCCCCAGGGTTGGACCGAATCCGTCTTCATACCGCTGCACAAGAAAGGCTCGACTACTGATTGCGGAAACTACAGAACAATAGCCCTTATATCGCATGCGAGCAAGATTCTTCTGCATATAATCAATAAGCGATTAAAAGCCTATCTAGATCGGCAGATTCCTGAAGAACAGGCAGGATTTGTGAAAGGAAAGGGTACACGAGAATAGATTCTAAATATCCGCCAGATTATAGAAAAGAGTCGTGAGTTCAACAACCCTGTTGTTCTCTGTTTCATAGACTACACTAAAGCTTTTGATTGCGTAGCATGGAGCAGACTGTGGTCGGTTTTGGAGGAAATGGGAGTGCCAAAACATCTTACCGGTCTTATCCGTAACCTTTACTGCAGCAACCAATCCTTTGTTAAGATTGACACCGACTGTTCTGATGTATTTGTTACAAGCAAAGGCGTACGCCAGGGCTGCATTCTTTCTCCAATGCTTTTTAACATATACGGAGAATACATAATCCGCAAAGCTTTGGAGAATTAGAACGGAGGATTCCCTTTAGGTGGAAAACGGATATGCAACCTAAGGTATGCAGACAACACTGTCATTGTCACAACTGATTACGTGTTGTTAAACAAACAAATAATCCTATAATTAGCCAACTAAATATGGAACATATTACATGGAGATGTTGACTCTATAATGCATGATTGTGAAGAGACGTGCATTGTATAGTCAACATCTTTTTTCGAAGGTTTATATTCCAACATCGAATTTTTGAGGGTTTATGTGGTGTGGTGAATATCGAGGGTATCAAGTTTAAGATACGCACTGTACCACATAGATTTGCCTTCTGTGGCGGATTATAGCGAATTAAACTTCTAATTTCTTCATTATCATGGACTTCCGTAAAGTAACGCCTGCTTCTATCCAATAGGTACATAGCAATTTCCTTTGGCATTGCGGCAACTTTGTCTTACAATTACTTGCTTTGTGCATTTGTTATTTTTGTAATTTAGAAAAAATCGGTCTGATTAGTAGGACGTAGCGCTATGTACTTTTGTACGATTTCAGCTGATTCATCTCTGATAACAATTAATGTGCGGTCGATCTTGGTTTTAGGATCACGTAGAGTAGGTAAAGAGTTACAATTATCACACCTTCGTGATTTTCTACGTCTTTTATAGTAATACTAGCTGATGCCCGCGACTTCGTCCGCGTGATGAATGTTTTTTTAATTCCCGCGGGAACTGCTTAATTTTCCGGGATAAAAAGCCTATGTCACTCTTCAGGTCCTCAACTATACCCATGCCAAAAAACACGTCGATCCGTTGCCCCGTTGCGGCGTGATTGAAGGACAAACCAATAAACCAACAAACACACTTTCGCATTTATTATTAATTATGAAAAAGTGTGATTCCTAATACTAAAACTAAGTAGCTCTGAAAAGAACTTTTTAAGTGAAGCATAAAAATGTGTTAAAAAAACTCGAAATATTCAATGTCGCTTGCGTCCACTGCGTAAGGAGCCGACCGGCTACCTAGTTCATAATGGTGCACCGCCTTCTCCCGCACTGCCCCTCTCACGAAGAGTTAGTTACTCGATGCGCTGCGTGGCGGCCGCCGCCGGCATGTATTTTTATTTTAATTTCATGATATCTTTTGAATGGAATGTCCGATTTCAATAATTCAAAAAGTAATCATCAGGTATTGAGACAGTCTTGAATATTAAATTATTTATTTGGATAAAAATGTATAAATGGTATGGATAACACGGTCTGATTTTGATCGGCATTTCTATCTATTTGTTAAATGTAAAAAAGTAGTTATAGTGACGTAACTACAATAGTTAGACACATGGTCTTGCGAAGTTTTTTGTAGATATTGATATATTCTATAATATTGTCGAACATTTTTTTGTCCTATCATTAATACTCTTCGCAGCGTTTTTTTACACCTTCGGTTGGCTTTAATAGGAATTTCTAAAGATTTCTATAGTAATCTAGTACTAAATATAGCCTATGTTACTCAGTGATAATGTAGCTTTCTAATGAAATAAGAATTATTAAAATCGGTCTAGTACTTTTTGAGTTTATTCAGTACATACAAAAATACAAAAATACAAAAATACAAATCTTTCTTCTTTATAATATTATAGTGTAGATTTGTAATTTCGTTACATCGGCATGCAACAAAAACAAAGTACGTTATAGCTTACGTTCACATAGGTAATTTTCCTTCAAAAATAACTATTAATGGCCTCCCGACCGAATTTCGGCCACGGTGGCTTATCTCCAGAGAGGTTAGCCATCTACGCGGGAGCCGGTGTGTGCGCATACACACCTGTGCATTCTCTGTTCCTTTACTGTCATAGCCCGATGGGTCGGAAAAGACATCCGACATGACCGGTGAGAGGTTAGGCGCAGGACGACCGACGGTTTAACGTGCTCTCCGAGGCACGGGGGTGAAACACCGCCAATTTCCTTTTTTCCAATTTCTTACCAGAAAAATCCAATAGTTGTTATGGCCAGACCCGGGACTCGAACCCGGGACCTCGACGGCCGCAGTCAAATTCAAATTCAAATGTTTTTTATTCAAATAAACTTTTACAAGTACTTTTGAATCGTCAAGTGAATCTACCACTGGTTCGGAATACCATTCCTACCAAGAAGAACCAGCAAGAAACTCGGTGGTTGCTTTCTTTAAATAAATATTTCATTTACAATTATTATATCAATGTATATGTCACCGTAAGATTGTAAAAACCGTCAGATTATAATCTAACTCGCGAAATTCTAAACTGTCGAAAGATTAGAATTTAACACATTATTTTCCGGTAGATTGTAATCTGATAGGTATTTAAACTCGATAATACCTAATCAAGTAGTGCTTACTTGATTATTTATGTCGAACCCTAACCTAACCTACAAGAAAGAGACAAAAAAACGTAAATAAATTGAATATTTCAAAAATTTACACTCAGAACATTGAACAGTTTACAAACTTTCGACAGTTTAGAATTTCGCGAGTTAGATTATAATCTAACGGTTTTTACAATCGTACGGTGACATATACATAAGTAACCGCTGTCCTTAGCATCGCTGGAGTGATCAAATCCATGCTAATATATCATTTACATAATCTTCAACAGTAGGTATAATAAGCTTTTTTCAAGAGGATTTCTTTTAATGGATTTCTTAAATTTGTGTATAGGCAAGTTTAAAATGGGTTGTGAAATTTGGTTAAAGAAAATAATGCTCATTCCCACGAATGACCTTCTGTCTTTTTTGAGAACAAACATACTAACCACTAGACCAACGAGGCATTACTAACTATTACACAGTGGCTTTTGTTTTAATTTAAACATGTTTTTAATTCCATTTTTTTATTACAGAAGCAAGAGAGGCTATACCAGAGAATAACAGCATACGATGAGATGAGATACAACCTTATTCCAGACTCTTCATAATAAAACATATTATACTATAGTTATTATGTAGCACTATTTAGTGAAAGTCGCGTGAAAAATAGCAGGAAATT
The DNA here is from genome assembly GCA_964035005.1 of Erebia palarica. Taxonomy (NCBI): domain Eukaryota; kingdom Metazoa; phylum Arthropoda; class Insecta; order Lepidoptera; family Nymphalidae; genus Erebia; species Erebia palarica. Next base: position 14,330,082 of record OZ035993.1, on the reverse strand, counting down.
ACAAATGTGCCTACTATTAGAAGGTTACCTCGGTTATCCACTTATATAAACTTTAATTTAGCAATTCACTCACAACCACGGCAGCCATAATTATATCATCCATCATAGAGTCCCCTGACCAGTGTTGCCACTCTCGAGAACCATACAGGCAGTGATGCCATATGTGTATATACATACAGCTGCTCGCTTTAATTTTCCTTCTAACACTACTTGAATTATTTTTTTAATTTCTTACTTATAATAAAATAGAGGGGTTTCCAAAAGACCTAAAATTCACATTCTCGCAAGTTTGATGATTTTAAACGATAGATTTAAGAAAAAAAAAGTGCGTTGATATTTAGTGACTTCACAAGTCACAACTATGTATTTCATACAAATTTCCATACTAGAAACGCATTAGTTTGATAAAGAGTTGGTGATTTGATTGAGTTGTCATCACCCCTATATTATCCTCTTCGCCACAGATGAAGCTTAAATTCGTTTACGATATTAAAATTGACTTCAATAAAAGCTTGTTTTTAAAAAGGTTTTTTTATTTATAGAAATCAAAACAACTTAAACAAAATTAATAACAATTTAATTTGTGCCTTAGATTTTGTGCATTTACAATCAAAAGTAACTTAATTCTAACTTAAACATGTAAGATATTCAAAGCATTACGTCAAAAACTTAAAAACCATCAAAGTTAGTGAGTCACGCGCAAAAACTAAGCATTTTTAATATAATCTCCTACTAAATCATAATTCTCATATTGAGGCCGATTCTATTGTGCACCAACTCTGAACTAAAATGACAGTTCTATTTTTATAGCTATAACTGTCAGAATACTTTCTGCGGAAACTCCCTTTCCACTTTCCGGTTCCTTTTATTCTAATGTTGCCCCTGATAAATCTATTTATAGCTGTCATTTTACTTTAGTTTAGAGATTGTGATAAGCAGAATTGGCCACAGTATATCATTATTATGATAACGTACAAGTTCTTAATAAATTAAACCTCGTTTTCAGTTACAGTACGTTTTCACTAAAGAGGTTGTACCTTTTGAATATGTTATGTTGCGCAGGCCCTACTTTAGGCCGGCCATCCCATATATGTGTGAACACTAATAGACACTATCCCGCTGTCCTGGGAGCGACAGAAGCGACGACGCCATAAACTGACAAATGTCTACGCGACAACGTAGGCCACGTGAAGGGACTGTTTGATTCCGTCGCGTCGCGTTGTATCGAATCGCTATTGTCGCTCATCGAGGACAACGGTTAGAAGACACTATTCCGTTTCACGTCCTAGGTGTCAACAGAAAGCGACGCGACGCGATTCGACGCCATAGAAAATGACAGACGTATATCTACGCGACAACCTAGGCCACGTGAAGGGTCGGCTACTGTTTGATGCTGTCGCGTTGCAGTCTTATAGGTTTTCAGTCGATTAATTATATATCCTGCGGTGTAGATACAAGAGGCGCCATCTAGTTTACACTGTGGTAACCGCTACACTTTCATCTTCAAAGTTACTGTACTTTCATATTTTCTACTACTTTCATATTTAAAGTAAGGTTTTTTGTTCTTTGGTGATTTCGATTCTAAAGGTAATTTAGTATTTTTGACTGCGCCATACTTATTCTGTTTGTTAGTTGTACTGTATGTTTCTATGTTAGTTCCAGTCTTGGAAATGCTGCTTAAATGCCGTGGGTTCTGCTTCCTCTACTACCTTGGATATGTGTACCTAGAAAATATAATATATCATATAAAAATTATATGATATCAAATATATAAAAGGAAAATAGTTATAACTGAATGATTGACTGGCTGACTGAAAACCCTTTATTTGCCTCCTTAGAGGTTGAATTTCCAAAATTCCTTTCTTGGCGGATATCTACGTCATTAAAGCTATCTGCATGCCAAATTTCAGCCCGATCCGTCCAGCGGTTGGAGCTGTGCGTTGATAGATCACTCATGTTTGTTACTCAATCACGGCAGACCGGATCTGGATGAAATTGAGCACTGAGATAGATTATTGTCTGGAATAACATATAGGCTACTTTTTATCCCGGATAAAAATCCACATAATATAAATATTTATCACAGAAAAATATGTTTAAAATGCTTCCTTTACTTACCCAGGATGGATAATTGTTAGCCTCGAGGTAGTGTTGAGCTTTCTTCATAGCCTCTGCCTTTTCCTTAAAAAAATGTCATATTCCATCAATAGGATTATAATTTCTGAATTTTCTCTGGTCTGGTCTGGTGGCCGGCTTGGGCCGTGGCTAGTTAACACCCTACCGGCAAAGACGTACCGCCAAGCGATTTATCGTTCCGGTACGATGCCGTGTAGAAACCGATTAGGGGCATAGGTTTTTATATAACTGTCGTACCACTAACAGCCTAACTGGTTACCTCGCTACCATGATAACTTGCATCATAATTATACAATCAAAACTGGTAATCTGCACTTGGAATGATTTGTGGCAATTCAATTAAAACGTGTTTTCTTGTGTGGGGAATAATACAATACTATTAGTGCAATTATTTACTGTATTATAAAAATAGAATTAAACCACGGATAAAATACCATCAGGAGAGATCGCAGTCAGGGGCAACGTGTAGTGGAATAAAAAAAAGGTATAATACCTACAGGAAACCTGACTGTTGCGCATAATATGAGTATTAGTCTTTTACCCCAGCACTTTTATAGTTTTAGTAAAAGAGTAAGAAAGTGACTGCCTCGATGATCTAGTAGTTAGCATGTTTGACTGCGGCCAACGAGCTCCCGGGTTCGAGTCCTAGGTTGGGCCATAATTAAGTATTGGGTTTTTCCGACTTGCAATTCTCAGAACTAGCCCGGAGTTAGGAAGTTGGCGGTGTTTCACCCCCGTGCCTCGGAGAGCACGTTAAGCCGTCGGTCCCGGTTATTATCACTAAAATGATGACAGTCATTAAAGCCCGCCAACCCGCATCGGAGCAGCGGGGTGGGTCTAAGCTCTAATTCCCTCTCTGCTATGAGAGTGGAGGTCTGTGTCCAGCAGTGGGACATTAATGGGCTGTAGTGGTGGTGGTAAGAAAGTACTTGAAAATTACCTTTTTCGTAGATTGCTTTCCAATCCATACGTAAATGCTGCTGCCAGTGTCGAGTATGTAGCATTCCTGTAACAAGGAACATAAACTAAACAAAACATCTATACTAAAACTAAATATAGATAAATTCTCATGTCGCAATGAAAGTTACCTCCGAACTGACCGATTTTTATGAAATTTTATATGCATATTCAGTAGGTCTGAGAATCGGTTACTATCTATTTTTCATACCCCTAAAACACCTCATTCCACTCGGACGGAGTCGGGCATCAACTAGTAATATATAATATAATATATACTATAACATACACACCATAATATTAGAAATGCGAAAGTTTGGATTGATGGATTGATGATGGCGTGGCGTGTCGTTTTGGCGTGATTGATGTTTGTTACTCAATCACGCCAAAACGACTGAACGGATCTGGATGAGTCTTGGCACAGGTGTAGAGGAAGGAGGTGTGACTGGGAAGATAGACTGGAATAACACATAGGTTACTTCTTATCCCGGAAAATTGAAGAGATCCCGCGGGAACTAAAAACCTCGATCCACGCGGACGAAATCGCGGGCATTATCTAGTTCTGAACATATTCTGTTTTCCTACGAATTTTAAAACCCCCAAAAAAACATACAAAATTTAAGGCTATCACGGCCTTCCTATCCCAAGCTTTAATCTCAAAGCTTCCTCTCTATTTTACCTGTAAACAGAAAAATATTAAAGCAAAAGTACAAAAAACAACTTAGCTTTATTTTGCCACACTTCAGACATTGGCTCCTCAATGGCATTACTCTGCGCGACGCGAACGGCCATCGCTCCCAAAGAAAAAGAGCTAAAAAGTGTTTTAGAGTGTTCGGCGAAAATGATGATTTACCTTGGTATCCAGCAAATCTTGTTTCAGCGGTGCTGGCAACTTCTTTATCTGGATAGATCCAGATTTGTCTGAGATTTCACTCAAACTCACTTCCTTGGATATTCCGCGCTCGAAATCCTGTAATTTTTGAAATTAAGCATTTCACGTAGGCCAACTTGTGTCACTTAAGATGTGTCAAGACTCTACCATTCTACTCTACGATTCGGAAAGAAGATAGAAAAAAGAAGATAGAAGAAAGAAGATAGAAGAACGAGCTAAAAACTCAGCAGTTACTCTTTTTTTTAAAGAAAACAAAGTTACAACTTAGGTATACATAGCTAATATTTTATGGTAGGTAGGTAGGTAGGTAGTACGTAACTACTTATAACAAGTATTACCTACATTTAATTGACTTTTTAATGAAAATATTTTTATTCATATTAACGAATTAAAATCTAAATTAAAAACTAAACATTAAAAATATCATCTACGCCGCTGCAATAAGGCAATGTGCCCAGAACACTAGCTGCAATTATTTAATTATCACTTTTTAATTAAGTTTTATTTTTTTGTAATTAGATGAACTAATGACCAGCATGGCGAAGTGGTGAGCACTGTGGTCTTACTAGTGGAAGATCCCTGGTTCAATTCCCAGAAAGGTCAATTCGGGAATTTAGAATTTCTGAGTTAGGTTAGGATAGAAATTTAAAAAGAAACCTTATTCATCAGTCAGATATGACGTCATACCTCATCATCACCACCGTCTTCCGCATCCGGCACCGAGTCCTGGTCTCCGGATCCTAGCGCCTCGAAGAATTTGCTCACGTCACCTTCGTTGGAGTATGGATCTGAAAAGAAAACAAAACAGAACTTGAACTTTTGAATCTACTACACCTATTAACGTCCCACTGCTGGGCATAGGCGTCCACGCTCATAGGAGAGAGGGAATTACAGCTTAGACCCACCACGCTGCTCCAATGCCGGTTGTTGGGCTTTAACGACTATTATCATATTCATGCTCTCCGAGGCACGGGGGTAAAACACCGCCGACTTCCTAACTCCGGGCTAGTACTAAGAATTTTTTTGTCAGAAAAACCTAATGCTTAATTTTGGCCCGACCCGGGACTCGAACCCAGGACCTCGACGGCCGCAGTCGAACATGCTAACCACTAGACCAACGAGGCCATCACTAACAAAAAACTACCGAACCGATTTTCATAGTTTTCAGCAAGGTACGGAATGATTCAAGTGGAAGGTTTATGTGTATACCTAATTCATTAAGGGATAAATATATGTTTATCCAGATTATAATCTATCTCTATAATCTATTTGATCCAGATCCGTTCATCAGTTCTGACGTGATTGAGTAACAAGCATCCATCTATCCATCCATCCATACTTTCGCATTAATTCACCACCACCACCACTACAAACTATTAACGTCCCACGGCTGGGCCTGAACTCTCATAGGAGAGAAGGAATTAGAGCTTAGACCCACTACGCTGCCCCAATGCGGGTTGGCGGGCTAATCTTTATAATATTAGTATAAAAAGTGTGCTCATGTGTGTGTTGTTGGTAAATGCTCGAATACAACCTACCAATAATCTCAATATTCCCTCTGCCATTGTGGTCCTGGTCCCTGATCTGGTTGGCCACGGATATCGCCTTCAGCCGCTCCACACTCTTCGCCTGGTCTCCCACGTACAGCATAATGTCGTGGTCCACATCCAGGATGAAGCAATCGCCTTTGTTCATTGACTTTACTGATACTTCCACCTGGTCGAGAAGTTAGCCAAAATTAAACGCTTTTTCTAGCTACACTCAAGCACGTATTAGCAGCGGGGGTACGGGCTACGAGGCCTGCAGGCTTAGCAGGCACCAACGAGATATCTCGTGACGAGAGAGAAGTTGTCGTTACTGGCTAATTTCTGGTTTACCCCAACATGCACCAAATGCGGTATATTACAAGAAAAAAATAATCGGCATCATTATATCAACGATCGGTATTAAGGGTTCGTAAAGAAACATACCACAGATAACAAATATTACTTTTACCTCTACTCCTGACGTAACTACACAAGTAACCATGTTAGCTTCGGTAGACATCATTTTACTCGTCGTGCGCATGCTAGCCGTATACTGGCCTCATTACTCAGGTGAGGCGCGAGTTAACTTTGTAGTCCGGTGAATATCTTTTAGCCTTGATCGTACGGCCTGCCTTGAAGGCTACGGGCCCCTAGGCCGGATGTCGTGTTTCGGTGTTGGGTCCACACTGCGAGTGACGTCATTACCGCCGCTTGCAGGACCGGTGAAGCACGACCCATTTGAACGTCAAATTATTAGTTGAGACGACGATAATATTATTCATACCTGTCTCACTCTAACATTGCGCTTGCCCTTGATCTGGAAGAGACGTTTCTCTGCGCCTGCGTTGATCAAGACGTGGTTGAAGCCGGAAGCATGGCCGCCGTCCAAGTAGCGAATAGCTGGAAAAATATACAAATACCTCTGTATAACAATATACAACACACTACATGCAATATACAACTGCCTCGTTGGTCTAGTGGTTAGCATGTTCAACTACGGCCTACGAGATCCCGGGATCGAGTCCCCGGTCGGGCCATAACAAGTATTGGATTTTTCTGGAAAATCTCGGTACAAGCCCGGAGTTAGGACGTTGGCAGTGTTTCACCCCCGTCCCTATTATTAAGTCGTCGGTAAGCGCCTGACCTCTCACCGGTCGGGATTCTCCGTCCCATCGAGCTTTTAGAATAAAGGAACAGAGAGTGCACCTGTGTATGCGCTCACACTTGAGCACAATAATATCTTCCGCACAGATGGCTAGTCTCTGGAGATTGGCCGCCGTGGCTGAAATTCGATCGGGAGGACATAAACATACAGAATGGGGACAGAATTTTCCTAGGATAAAAAATGGTAATAGGTTAAATTGCTTAAGAACTTTTAGATACCTGGTTCAAAATAGCCCAGGAACTGTCTGGACTCGTATCCTTGTGTCTCCCGATGCTGCACCGCGTTTCCATGGAACTGCTCGTCGTCCAGGTTGACGGACAAGATGGCTGCCGCCCCGGACTCGTCCTGACTCGTCTTCGAGCCCAGCCAGAAGTGGATGTCCCATGATAGGTTGGTAGTTCCTGTTGTCTGGACATATACAGTCATTATTGTATTTTTATGGGGCATTTGTTGTAATACCCGGCAGAGTTTGTTGCGGGCTCTTCTGAAACCAGGGCGCGTTTGAAACCCTCGTAGCTTATAAGCTGTTTTATAAGTAACTAGCTGATGCCCGCGACTTCGTACGCGTGAATTGAGGTTTTTTGGTTCCCGCGGGAAATCTTTAATTTTCCGAAATATACTGTGTCATACTATTATGTAGTAAACTTAATAGTATAACAATAAGATTTAAATTTCAATGATGATCAAAGTATGTACAAAAATAATTTAGTCATTAGCAGTATGCTTTTTAAGCATTGAAATTTCAGTTTCAGTTCATTGAAGTTTCAGAAAAAGAAAAATATTAAGTACGTATTTAAGTAAATCGTGCAACTTAGTCTGATTAACCTAATCCATACTAGGATATAAATGCGAAAGAGTGTCTCTCTGTCTGCTAACTACGCTCTTACAGCCCGTCTTTTCGACCGATTTTGACAACATTTAGGTAGGTACAGAGATAGGTCTCGGGGAAGGACATGGGCTAGGTACTATTTATACCGGAAAATTTAAGAGTTCCCGGACGAAGTAGCGGGCATCGTTTAATTGAAAAACAACTTAGCCTGAGATCTTGGCATTTAAAACAGATGTTAAATGTGTGTAGTAGATAAAATCTCAATGAAACATCTGGAACTCCTCAAACCAGATGAGCTTTTATAGACTATGGACTAATGGATAACCGCGAAGTTAATCATTTTTATAAGATCTTAACGAGCTCAGACCGCTTAATATTTAACAGATGTCTAAACAAACTAATTTTGATTTAGAAATAAACTAGTGGTTCGCCCCGAACTGAGACCTCGCGGTATCCATAAAATAGTTGTAACTATAATATATTGTAATAGTTAACTTTTAATATTAGACGCAAAAGAGTTAGGTATTGAAGAAACGAATAAACTTTTACAGAACGCCATCTATTGACTTCATTGTGAAGTTCTGTTAAAAATACTGAAGCTCATTAAAAATTAAATAATTTCGTTTCCTTATAATATTTATCTAATTTTAGTATTTGTTGTTCAAGTACAGGATATAATTCAAATAATTGATCAAGTTTAAGGCTCAGCCTTTCAGAAAATTGAGATTTCTGATGTCAACTTTGGACGTTAGAAAATTGTGACAATTTTAGGGGGAAAATTAAAAAAACATATTAACTCTATTCCTAATTATCTTTAAAATGATATACCGCAACCCTATGTAATGCTATAAAAAATTTTTACTTCGCATTCGCTTCTATGAGAGCCCCCTGAAATTAAGATTTTTATACCTTTTTAAGCTATATTCGGCTGGAGGCCATCAGTTTACATATTATATTTAAATTTGAGGTAATTACGTTCAGTAATTCAGAAGTTATAAGGCTCTGACAGACGGACGGACGGACGGACAAGTGCAAGTTCACTCAAGTAGACACGGAGACCTTCGCTTCGCTCGGTTATCAAATAATATTTAAAACAAGCTGATTGCCGCGACTTCGTCCGCGTGAATTGAGGTTTATTGGTTCTCGTGGGAACTCGTTCACTTTAGCAATTCGGTCCAATTAAACCCAAAATCAAAATTTGTGCAGCGGTCTTTGGAAATATTTTTATTGAAAAAATTTATTCTCGGGTCGGGCTATAAAAATATTGAGTTTTTCTGACAAAAAAATCTTAATACTAGCCCGGAGTTGGGAATTTGCCGGTGTTTCACCCCCATGCTTCTGGGAGCACCTTATTCTTGGCCCGATCCGGGAATCGAAACCAGGAGCAAAAAAAGATTAAGGTTCTGTCCTATGCCAGCGACAAACGCGACAATGCGACTCGATACGACGCGACGCGACAATATCAAATAGCCTTAACTTTAATTTGGCCTGCGTCGTCGCGTAGACTAGTATGTCATTTTCTATGGAGTCGTACTTGTAAGTCGTATGGCGTCGCGTTGTATTGCGTCGCTCATCTAGGAAAACTAATAGGAAGTTACCTTCAAGACAATATAGGAATCTCCACTGTAGAAGTTGCCGTACTGATTGGGTGGTACCGGGACTGGTTCAAAATCCTGGAACAAGGAACGGGGATACATTAGAAACTCAAACTCAAAACTCCAACTCAAAGTATATTTATTCAAAATAGGTACCTACAAAGTACACCTTCTGAACGTCACGTTTACAAAGTATAAGACGTGATGGTGATATTAAACTACGGTATGTTAAAACTAAAGCTGGTCTGAGAAGGGCCCAAAAAAAGCCGGGTATAGTTATACAAGTTGACTTTGACAAGGGCTTTTCATTAATCGAGTGAATGGTCCCTGAATCACTGGTTCGGAATGCCATTCCTACTTTCAATAAATATAATTTGAGTTTTTTTTAAGTTTTGTATTTTGTATTTTAATATTCGTGGCATCCAGTGTGTATATATGTCACCGTAAGATTGTAAAAACAGTTGGATTATAATCAAACTCACGAAATTGCAAACTGTCGCAAGATTACAATGTAACGCATTATTTTTCAGTAAATTGTAATCTGTTAGGTATGTTAACCCGATAGAACCTAATTTTTTATGTCGAACCCTAACCTAACCTACAAGAAACAGACAAGAAAACGTAAATACAACTAGGTAATATTTTAAAAATTGACACTCAGTACATTGAACGGTTGATCTTGGTTGAATCGGTTGATCTTTCGACAGTTTACAATTTCACGAGTTAGATTATAATCTAACGGTTTTTACAATCTTACGGTGACATATACAACCTAAAACGGTCTCAGTAACAATCACCACTACAGTCCATAAACGTCCCACAGCTGGGAACAAACCTCCACTCTCATACGAGAGAGGGAATTAGAGCTTGGACCCACCACGCTGTTGGCGGGCTAGTAACAGCAAAATGTTGTAAATAGCTATAAAACAGTGAGTAAAATCTATTTCTAGACAAACCACTGATATACCATCCGGACTAGATAAACGACTCACAGTTCAAATTTATGTTTTCAGAGATCAAAGTTGGTATCTACGCCCACAGTGATATCTGCGTTCGTGTGTTAGGGTTGACACTTTTTGGAATAAAACTTTTAATCAAACCAATGGCATACTAATAGTATGCGAAAGTGGGTTTGTTTGTTGGTTTGTCAATCACGCCGCAACGGAGCAACGGGTCGACCTGATTTTTGGCATGGGTATACTTTAGGACCTGGAGAGTGACATAGGCTACTTTTTATCCCGGAAAACAAAGGAGTTCCCACGGGAATAAAAACCTTAAACCACACGGATATCAGCTAATCTTTTGAATTAAACTGAGGAGAATCGCATAGGCAAAGACTGAGGTTTTTTGGTTTCCGCGGGAACTTTTTCATTTGTCGGCATAAAAAGTAGCCTATTTATACTTCCAGACTTTAATCTCTGTGCCAATCCAGATACGTTCAGCCTTTCTGTTGTGATTGAGTAACAAACATCCATCAAAACTTTCGCATTTATAATATTAGTATAGCATAGTATGAATATTTATATTGACATGTTGTGACACCCCTATTCCGCTAAATAAACTTCGCTCGCGCAATATGCAAACATTTTTACTTCGTAAACCAAACAAACACACACGCTATATTGAATCAATCAGTATGAAAACATAACAAAAGTAAGTACATGAAAAGATAGCCTTTTATTGGCTACTACAAGATGATGCCCGCGACATTCGTCCGCGTGCATTGATGTTTTTTAGTTCCCGCGGGAACTCTTGATTTGTCCGGGATAAAAGTAGCTAACTATGTTTTATTCCAGTCTATTATCTATCTCTGTGCCAAATCCGATCAGCCGTTCTAGCGTGATTGAGTAACAAACATCCATCCATCTGTAGCGTCGCTACACATCCATCCATACTTTCGCATTTATAATATATATTTATATATATATATATATATGTATATATAAGTTATATTAAGTATAGTATAGATAGAACTGCCGTGTTGGTCTAGTGGTTAGCATGTTCCACTGCGGCAGACGAGTCCCCGGGTTCGAGGCCCGGGTCGGGCCTTAAATATGTATTGGGTTTTTTCTAAATAGAAATTCTCAGTACTAGCCCGGAGTTAGGAAGTTGGTGGTGTATTACCCCCGTGCCTCGGAGAGCACGTTAAGCCGTCGGACCCGGTTATTATCACTAACATGATAATAGTCGTCTAACGCCCGTCAGCCCGCATTGCGGTCCGGTCCAGCGTGGTGGGTCTAATCTCTAATTCCCTCTCTCCTCCCTCTCTCCTATGAGGGTGGAGGCGTGTGCCCAGCAGTGGGACGTTAATGGGCTGTAGTGGTCGATACAATAGAATCAAATGATACGTAGATTTTTACTGTTTAGTTAGTTACAAATGAGTATTATCAAAAATCAATACTATGGGTTTATATGCTTAGTTAGTACATTAGTATATAGGTATTAAAATATTTACTGATAACAGCTTTTTTATTTTAGTTCATTATAATCACTAATCAGAAAATATTAGCTACATAAATAGGTAATACCTATATGAATTTTATTTAAAGCATACATTATAAACCGTATCTACTAATATTATAAACTAGAGGTCGCCCGCGTACAATTTCTGATATCCTGTGAGATTATTAAATTTTCCCTCTGCAAAAAGCGGGAGCGGGACGGGACTGCAATAACCCAAAATCCTAAACCGGATTCCGAATTCTGTACAATTTTACCTAGGTATACCCCTAATCCCCCAACGTCCTCGCACGGCATCGTAGGAGGATGTTAACACTTGGAGTAGGTGGTAACCTAGCCACAGCGGAAGCCTCCCACTAGACCGGACCAGAGAGAATTCAGAAATCATAAATTTCCATATCGACCCTGCGAGGTTTCAAACCCGGAATCTTCTACTTACAACAGCGCAACTCTCACCCCTGCGCAAGGTTGTCAAAATTTTACCGAATTTTACAAGACAAGATTTATTTAACGCTTAGTTTTTTCTAGACCATTTTCCTAGATCCATTTATCGTTAGCTAAGGTTATTCAGAGTTCTGAAAGAGATCTTAGATACCAGCCCCCCGATTATGTAAGGAAATCGTAATCGTTTGTCAAACAGATAATTCGAACTATTTAAGAAGTTCACAGATGCCTGCAAATACGGTTTGTTTAGACAATAATTGGGCCCCTGTGAAATGCGCATTATAAGAAAATTTCTTGTGCCTTATGTCTTATAAGATATTCAGTCGCAATCGTTGTTGTATGAGACCATTTCTAATACGAGATATTTTTTCTTGTGTCGGTTCAGACACCCGCAAACAAAATATAAGACAATAATCCACAAGACATTTTCTTACACTGCGCAATAGGCCTTTTACTGCCGCATTACGCATATGATTCTATATAGAATCAGCTTAGCGATTCATCGCGGTAATGCAGCCAGCATTTTTCCTAGTAGATATTATATTATCATTCCATACGGAAATATTTCATTTTAAGTTCTTACCTTATTAGTTATTAAGTACTAGGTATATACCTACTTTTATAAGTGGTACTTTACTATAACCTGGTTTTATAAGTAGTATGTAGTATTTAAAACAAGTGCAACTCGAAAACTAGCGCTGGCATAGATTATAGGTAGTTATTTATATTATAAGTGCAACATCATAGGTAATTACTAATATTAAAAATGCGAAAGTTTGGATGAATGGATGAATGGATGTATGGATGTTTGTTACTCAATCACGTTAAAACGGCTTAAAGGATCTGGATGAAAATTAAAGAGTTCCCGCAGGAACCAAAAACCTCAATACACGCGGACGAAGTCGCGGGCATCAGCTACTGAGGCGCGAGTCCTCAAATTTTTTGGCTATTGCTCTTACCTCGACTCTCCATATTTCGAGGCCAGCTTTCTTGCCCGAATTCGCAAAAACTGGATGCACTGGCATTTCTTCCTGGAAATAAAAATAATACGTAAAAAAAAAAGCAAAGAACGCTTTAAATAGAAGTTTACATGAGCTACTGCCCGCTCCGCCCATAGGGCCCGAATGTCTTAGAAAATCATAATCATTTGAGATCTTAAAACGTATGGTTAGGTAGGTAGGTACATAGAGTTACTTAATATGTAGTTCCTAGTATCTGGTAGTAGTAGTATTTGGTTTTGTATTAATTTATTGTTGTAACCTTAGGTTGTAACTTTTCTGGGTGATCTCACAGATTTAAGCACCACTGGTGAATAAACTGTTTTTTATCTGTTTCTTTCTTTCTATCTGTCCCCCTGGCCCCTGACGGGACAGATCAAGAGGACAGATTAGAATAGTTTTTGAAGAAGTTCGAACTGTTTAGAAGTTAGGATTAGTTTTTTCGAACGGTTTTTGAGTTCCTAGTTGTAGGTAAGTGGGAGGAATGGTATTCCGAACTAGTGGTAGATTTAATTGACTCAAACTTGAACTCAAATTTTTTAATTCAAATAAACCTATTAAAATGCTTTTGAATCGTCGAGTATATCTACCACTGGTTTGGATTGCCATTCCTACCGAGAGGAACCAGCAAATAAAATTGGTTGGTTGCTCTTTTTAAAAATTCATTTCGGTGACGATTCAAAAGCACTTGTAAAGTTTATTTGTTTATTACAACCAAATTCACATGGACGAAGTCTTAAGCATTTTTTAATAAAAGGCTTACGTTTTGATCCATTTTTAACACAAAAAGTATAAATCCAACCCTTAATTTAATCTGCTTTTTTAATTAACACTTATTACTAAATATCAACACTCGTAGTAAAACCTTAATTCCAGATACGTCTGCATGTAAGTAACAAGAGGGTATTATGAGAAAACTCGAAAGATAACAGCTGTACAAACAGATAATACCACTCAAAGGCAAAATAAAGGGGCGTATAGACTACAGATTCACGTATTTTTTTTATCCACTCTAAGTTGTAAGCCTATTACACTGCACTTTTCACAGGGACCCTTACAATTACCACAGCCACCACCATTACCACAGCGCCCTGTAAAAAGTGCAGTATAATAAGCCTATTAGCCCTTGACTGCGATCTCACCTGATAGTAATTAATGATTAGTCTAGGCAATAAAGCTAGTAGACCCCTAAAATAATGCCTCAGGCGACGAAACTTTATAGCATGATAAAGTATCAAGAGTTGAAACGTATATTATAAATATCCAACAGAAAATCAGAAAGAAAGTAAGGTTTTTTATGTTATACATGTCACCGTAAGATTGTAAAAACCGTTAGATTATAATCTAACTCGCGAAATTCTAAACTGTCGAAAGATGATGATAACTGTTCAATGTTCTGAGTGTCAAATTTGGAAATATTCGTTTTATTTACGTTTTCTTGTCTCTTTCTTGTAGGTTAGGTTAGGGTTCGACATAAATAATCACTTAGGTTTTATCGGGTTTAAATACTTATCAGATTACAATCTACCGGAAAATAATGCGTTAAATTCTAATCTTTCGACAGTTTAGAATTTCGCGAGTTAGATTATAATCTAACGGTTTTTACAATCTTACGGTGACATACACAATTGTTAAAGCAGGAAGTTACGTTATCGTGTAAACGCAGTTTAGATTTCATCATGAAATCGGTTAAAATATCGATGTTCTGCATGATTATTAAATTTGATATTTCGGTTTTGAGTATGGTGTAATATATTCTGCCAACTATTATTTTAAAAAGAAATTGAGAAAATATTCATTCTTATATATTAAGTTTTATGTATAAATACCTAACTTCCGGAAGTTTTTTTAGTTGGATATTTTTGTGTAAGTTTTGGATCATACTTGTACTAAAGACCTTGGCATATATTTGGATCGGGATTTATCGTGGTCCACACAAATTAAAGAGCTGAGTAGGAAAACATTTTTTGCAATGAGCTCATTGCGTCGTCTTCGTTCTGTTTTGCCAATTCCAACCAAAGTTATGTTAGCACATTCTCTCTTACTTTCTATTCTCGATTATGCAGACGCAAGCTATCTTAATTTGACAGAGGACCAACTTAACAAACTTGAGCGACTCCAAAATCTTGCTATTCGGTTCATATTCGGTCTACGTACATATGACCACGTATCTGAATTTCGTCAAATGCTCGAGTGGCTTCCTATTCGCCGTCGCCGGGATCTTCATGTTCTGTCACTTCTGTACCGTGTGCTATTTGATCCAAAAACTCCCTCTTACCTGAAGGAGAAGTTTAAATTTCTGGGAGATCAGTCCGAAATACGAACAACCCGTAAATTAACTTTATGCGTACCATCGCATAAGACAAAGTTTTATGCGCAGTCTTTCACAGTGCAAGCTGTTTTATTATGGAATGCTCTCCCATTAAACATACGACAATCAAAGTCACTGGAAATATTTAAAAAATCTGTTAAGAGTTTCTATTTATCACCTACAGACGACTAGTTTTAACTTAAACTAAAAATACATAATATATATTAGTTTATTTTCATATATTTATTATAAGTATTATATTATTTGTGTAACAGTTTATGTATTAGTATGTAGGTATTTGTTTGTATGTTTATATTGATACACCACCCGCGAGTTATCTCCTTACTTCTCCTATTCCTAAGGTTGCCTGGCAGAGATCGCTACTAAGCGATAACCTTTTTAATTCCTTGATAAGCGAGCCTTTTTGTATACTACTTAGTTCTTTGTTTTCTATGTATTTTTTGTGTACTTTTTATGTGTGTTGTGGTGTACAAAATAAAGAGTAATAATAATAATAATAATAATAATAATCATACAATACTAAGACCCAGCCAAGTTTCATCGACTGAAGATTTAATGCGGGGGTCGCCATACAACGAAGCGCCCCATTGCCTAGACTAGATGCAGTTTAAGATGGTAGCGGGCTAACCTATTAGGGGCATGACGGTTATATAGTGTATAGTATACTCTATGTAGTTTATATTTGTTGTTTATGTATGTTTGTATTACAGTTATATTGAACCCACATCCCCTATTATAGTTTCTACACGGCATCGTACCGGAGCGCTAAATAACTTGGCGGCACGTCTTTGCGGGCAGGGTACCAGCCACGGCCAAATCCTGCCACAAAGCCAGACCAGAGAAAATACAGAAGTTATAAATTCCTGAATTTACCCTGCCGGGGATTGTACGACCCAAGTCGGTAACTGGATGGGTGGCTTAATATGGAAGTCCGGATTTGGCCTTTTCGTTTCCTCCGTGCCTCAGAGAGCACCTTAAGCACGGTCACTAACATCTATGTCGTTAAAAATCTAAAAGTTAAAATAGTACACTGAGTCGTATGCGGAAGGACCAGGGAACCCACTGCATTAATATCCCAAGAAAACCCCTGCCATAATGTGATTAATGGAATGGGGTCGCGACCCTCAGCAATGAGGAATACGACACAGAGAGAGAGAGATTAACGACTTCTGGCGCTTCACGACACAACACGATACGCTTCCAGCTTGTATGCGCGTGTGTTTATGTTTATTTGCTTATTAATAGCTTTGCTATTAGTCACTAGCACTACGTCAAGGTACACAGACTTCGTGTCATCGCTTGGCGTGACTGACCGACCAGAGTAGAAAATTGGCTTTCGCGTTAATTAACTTGTTATTTTCTATTATTAGGAGAATAAGGTGTTGTGTTATATTTTCTAGCGTTCATTACTTAGTGGTTAAGACTTTCTAGTCGAGGATACGGGGCTGGATCCCCAGACGCGCAGTTCAAACTTTTCAGATTAAAGGTACAGGTGATATATATATTAATAATGTGATATATAGATCAATAAATCTAAATGTATCGGTCAATCTTTGGAAGAAAAGATTGGTCGTCAAAGCGTAGCAGATAGACAGACAGACACACTTTCGTATTTATTATATTAGTAGATGATCGCGGCTTCGTTTGCATGTTTTAAGTTTTATTTAATTCTCGCGAGATCTTCCGGGATGAAAAGTAGCCTATGTCACTTTCCAGATCCTCGACTGTACCCATGCAAAAAATCAGGTTGATCCGTTTCTCTGTAGCGGCGTGATTAAAGGACAAACCAACAAATCAAAAATGGCTCTCGCCATCTTTAAATCCAGCAGACCAGACCACAGAAAAATTTGTAATAGAAATTGTCCCAAATTGTCTCTGCCTGGAATCGAACCTGGGACCTCCCACTCATAATATATTTATACATCGTTCATATTATATCCCCGTAAATTAAGGGGTTCCCGTGGGAATAAAAAAAACTTAAACCACACGGACGAAGACGCGGGTATCAGCTAGTTGAAGATAAATGATGGCGTTTTGATAGACGATAGGTATAGTCAAAATGACGCCGCTCCCAAATTGGCACACAAATACCATTAGAGGCGATCAATACTAGGCAGGGGTTGAGAACATTTTGACAAAATTCCCCTGGGAACTCCTTGAAATTTTCCAGGTCAAATGAAATGAATGAATGTACTTTAGTGTAAATATTGTAAATATAAGAAAATCTGGAAATGGCCATATTATTTCTGTTGCTATTATAATATTATCGCTGTTGCTGTTGCTAAGAACACAATAATAAAAGACACAGGTACATATAAAAAAATTACCGAGTTCACACAAAGTGACATTCAAATGAGTCTTTTCTCTTGCAGAGAACTCGGGGTCTTACGTACGCACCATGCAGGCTTCCTCACGATGTTTTCCTTCACCGATAAATAACAAAAGTCTCATGTCATGGGCGAAAAATAAATGGAATTATGGACGCCAAAAGTTTCTAACCCCTGGCGTTGTATAGCAATCTATGAAAGCAACCCCATATCGTCCCTTGGTGGCGTTTTATGACACGACAATAAATAATAGCTTTTAGATTATTAGGGCATACCCATAATATGCATCTCTGATAGAGACTTACATATTATTATATATTCAGATTTTCAGAAATGACGATATTCATCGGGACCTCAATATTGAATACGTCGAACGAATTTTATCCAAATTTGCCAAAGGCCACGACCATCGGTTTCATCACCACGTTAACGTTGAGGCAATCCAGCTGCTCGACATAACGAAACTAGTCAGAAGTCTAAAAAAGACTAAGCCCTTTTGAGTTAGAGTTTATAAGTGACAGTGTAAAGTGTAGTGCTAAAAGAACACGTGAACAAAGTATCTAAGTTTATCAAGAAAGACTAAGATGCGTCAATGGACGATTTCTTGGTACCTACATAAGATAAATTATAAGGTTAGGTTAAAGCAAAACTGCTCATTGGCCAATTAGGCTAGATCGTAGTTAAATGACTAACTCAATCATAGGAAAAAAAAGTATATTCAGATTTTAAATTTTTATAATTTTATTTTTTAATTATTAATGTTATTAATTTTAATTTGTGTTGTGTCATTTTTTAATAAATTATTGTAATTGGCTTGTGTTCGTACTCCGTACTAACTACTACATAATTAAAAATATGAATAAATAAGGAAGTAAATAAAAATATTGTTCCATTTGCCGTGGATACCCTGGGGCCGTGGACCGTGGTCCGTGGAGTTTAGTGCTAGTCATCTGGGGACAGAAGCGCCTAGCGCTCGCCTAACGGCTCAGTGACGCTGTAGCTGTCATAGGTAGGTACGTATATATATTATGATGTCACCGTAAGATTACAATCTAATGTAATCTAACTAGCGAAATTGTAAATTGTCGACAGATTGTGAACCGTTCAATGTTCTGAGGGTCAATTTTTGAAATATTCATTGTATTTAAGTTTTCTTGTCTCTTTCTTAGGTTAGGGTTCGACATAAATTATCGGGTTAATAAACCTAGCAGATTACAATCTACCGAAAAATAATGCGATAAATTGTAATCTTGTAAATGTCAACAGTTTACAATTTCGCGAGTTAGATTACAATCTAACGGTTTTTACAATTTTACGGTGACATATCTAATTATACCTCTATGGTAAGCAGCATATTCAACCAAATTTGACACATTTATATGAAATAGTTTAAGGTTACGAGGGGATCAAAAGTGGCTCCAAATGGTTCGTGTACACACGGTGCTGCTCGCCAGTTCTGTTAGCTTGAACCTGGCTTGACACGCTGCCGCGTGTCATGATCCGAGAAAGAATCTTTCTCAAAAGGAAAATCAGACTACATCGTCATCGACCACGTGACGTGAATCGCAGTCAATGGCACTGATTAAATAATAAAACCAAAAGTTTCACAAAAAAATAGGCAGAAGGCCATACGTACAACAATAATAAGTTTTTGCTTCAACAGAATACCTAACTACATTAAAGTATGCTATACCTACTATGATTTAAAAGTTAAAACTTCGTATGTAAACAAAATAGTAAACAATCTCTCTCTGTATCGTATTCCTGCTGAGGATCGTGACCCCTTTCCATTAATCACATAGTGACATAAGTTAGGAGTTTTCTTAGGATAATAATGCGCCGTTCCCACGTACTTCCGCATACGACTCGACTAAGATTATTGAAACTCTTGAGGTTTTTGTAACGATTATTATCAGATGTGAGTGATACTTAATAACCGTGACCGAAGGCTTAACGTGCTCTCTTAACGAAACTACCAAATTCGGACATCCAAATTCGGTCACCCATGCAGTTACCCACTTGGGTCAACGTTGCTTAACAATCGCAATCGACTGATATGCGTTGTCACAATTAGGCCTCGTCCCTCAAAGTAAACAATAAACAAACTGATGTGTAAATATAAACATAAATAGCACTGCCACTCACTATATCGCTGTCCGCGTGTATTCACGGCTGTACATGGAACACAACTGACTCTGACTACCTATACTTATTCACTATTCAGTAAAAGCATAGAAGTAGAGCAGTGAGTGGATAACGCCGGCTTGTCTTCGGTATAATTCATTAGTCATGTATATTAGCGGCGTGATTAAAGGACAAACCAACAAATCAAAAATGGCTCTCGCCATCTTTAAATCCAGCAGACCAGACCACAGAAAAATTTGTAATAGAAATTGTCCCAAATTGTCTCTGCCTGGAATCGAACCTGGGACCTCCCACTCATAATATATTTATACATCGTTCATATTATATCCCCGTAAATTAAGGGGTTCCCGTGGGAATAAAAAAAACTTAAACCACACGGACGAAGACGCGGGTATCAGCTAGTTGAAGATAAATGATGGCGTTTTGATAGACGATAGGTATAGTCAAAATGACGCCGCTCCCAAATTGGCACACAAATACCATTAGAGGCGATCAATACTAGGCAGGGGTTGAGAACATTTTGACAAAATTCCCCTGGGAACTCCTTGAAATTTTCCAGGTCAAATGAAATGAATGAATGTACTTTAGTGTAAATATTGTAAATATAAGAAAATCTGGAAATGGCCATATTATTTCTGTTGCTATTATAATATTATCGCTGTTGCTGTTGCTAAGAACACAATAATAAAAGACACAGGTACATATAAAAAAATTACCGAGTTCACACAAAGTGACATTCAAATGAGTCTTTTCTCTTGCAGAGAACTCGGGGTCTTACGTACGCACCATGCAGGCTTCCTCACGATGTTTTCCTTCACCGATAAATAACAAAAGTCTCATGTCATGGGCGAAAAATAAATGGAATTATGGACGCCAAAAGTTTCTAACCCCTGGCGTTGTATAGCAATCTATGAAAGCAACCCCATATCGTCCCTTGGTGGCGTTTTATGACACGACAATAAATAATAGCTTTTAGATTATTAGGGCATACCCATAATATGCATCTCTGATAGAGACTTACATATTATTATATATTCAGATTTTCAGAAATGACGATATTCATCGGGACCTCAATATTGAATACGTCGAACGAATTATAACCAAATTTGCCAAAGGCCACGACCATCGGTTTCATCACCACGTTAACGTTGAGGCAATCCAGCTGCTCGACATAACGAAACTAGTCAGAAGTCTAAAAAAGACTAAGCCCTTTTGAGTTAGAGTTTATAAGTGACAGTGTAAAGTGTAGTGCTAAAAGAACACGTGAACAAAGTATCTAAGTTTATCAAGAAAGACTAAGATGCGTCAATGGACGATTTCTTGGTACCTACATAAGATAAATTATAAGGTTAGGTTAAAGCAAAACTGCTCATTGGCCAATTAGGCTAGATCGTAGTTAAATGACTAACTCAATCATAGGAAAAAAAAGTATATTCAGATTTTAAATTTTTATAATTTTATTTTTTAATTATTAATGTTATTAATTTTAATTTGTGTTGTGTCATTTTTTAATAAATTATTGTAATTGGCTTGTGTTCGTACTCCGTACTAACTACTACATAATTAAAAATATGAATAAATAAGGAAGTAAATAAAAATATTGTTCCATTTGCCGTGGATACCCTGGGGCCGTGGACCGTGGTCCGTGGAGTTTAGTGCTAGTCATCTGGGGACAGAAGCGCCTAGCGCTCGCCTAACGGCTCAGTGACGCTGTAGCTGTCATAGGTAGGTACGTATATATATTATGATGTCACCGTAAGATTACAATCTAATGTAATCTAACTAGCGAAATTGTAAATTGTCGACAGATTGTGAACCGTTCAATGTTCTGAGGGTCAATTTTTGAAATATTCATTGTATTTAAGTTTTCTTGTCTCTTTCTTGTAGGTTAGGTTAGGGTTCGACATAAATTATCGGGTTAATAAACCTAGCAGATTACAATCTACCGAAAAATAATGCGATAAATTGTAATCTTGTAAATGTCAACAGTTTACAATTTCGCGAGTTAGATTACAATCTAACGGTTTTTATAATTTTACGGTGACATATCTAATTATACCTCTATGGTAAGCAGCATATTCAACCAAATTTGACACATTTATATGAAATAGTTTAAGGTTACGAGGGGATCAAAAGTGGCTCCAAATGGTTCGTGTACACACGGTGCTGCTCGCCAGTTCTGTTAGCTTGAACCTGGCTTGACACGCTGCCGCGTGTCATGATCCGAGAAAGAATCTTTCTCAAAAGGAAAATCAGACTACATCGTCATCGACCACGTGACGTGAATCGCAGTCAATGGCACTGATTAAATAATAAAACCAAAAGTTTCACAAAAAAATAGGCAGAAGGCCATACGTACAACAATAATAAGTTTTTGCTTCAACAGAATACCTAACTACATTAAAGTATGCTATACCTACTATGATTTAAAAGTTAAAACTTCGTATGTAAACAAAATAGTAAACAATCTCTCTCTGTATCGTATTCCTGCTGAGGATCGTGACCCCTTTCCATTAATCACATAGTGACATAAGTTAGGAGTTTTCTTAGGATAATAATGCGCCGTTCCCACGTACTTCCGCATACGACTCGACTAAGATTATTGAAACTCTTGAGGTTTTTGTAACGATTATTATCAGATGTGAGTGATACTTAATAACCGTGACCGAAGGCTTAACGTGCTCTCTTAACGAAACTACCAAATTCGGACATCCAAATTCGGTCACCCATGCAGTTACCCACTTGGGTCAACGTTGCTTAACAATCGCAATCGACTGATATGCGTTGTCACAATTAGGCCTCGTCCCTCAAAGTAAACAATAAACAAACTGATGTGTAAATATAAACATAAATAGCACTGCCACTCACTATATCGCTGTCCGCGTGTATTCACGGCTGTACATGGAACACAACTGACTCTGACTACCTATACTTATTCACTATTCAGTAAAAGCATAGAAGTAGAGCAGTGAGTGGATAACGCCGGCTTGTCTTCGGTATAATTCATTAGTCATGTATATTCGTTTACCTACGTTACAGTCTCACTGGGTAAATTCGACGGTTCCAACTATATCTAGGAATCTTAATAATATATTTGGATTGAGGATTTTTAGTTCTTGGCTCTTTAAATTTCCGGAATAAAAGTAGCCTATGTGTTAATCTATCTCTGGGGCAAATTTCATCCAGATCCGTTCAGCCGTTCTGGCTTGATTGAGTAACAAACATCCGTCCAGCCATTCATGCATCCAAACTTTCGCATTTATAATATTAGTATAGATGTGTCATGCGTATTTGTTTACGTTATAGTCTCACTAAGTAAATCGGACAATATTGATGATGTCTATTTCAAAACTCAAATTATTTTTTACTGATATACCTACATTGGAGAGTGTGCTCAGGGAGCTTTACAACCTGCCCCCCGATTATGTAAGGAAATCGTAATCGTAATCGTTTGTCAAACGGATAATTTGACCTGTTTATGGAGTGTATACTGTTCGCACCTGAGTTGAATGCAGAGCTTTGGAATGTGCTAGTGCTGTGACCTTATAACTGACAATCAAATATAGATTACACAAACAAGTAGTGGTTGTATTAATTTAAAAACATTTAAAATAATGATTGAAACACAATAAATAATAAAGTCCAAAATTTACTTTAATTCTTAAGTAAATAAAATAAAATCATTCGGACAAGTAGAGACGATTGTTTTAGTTAGATAAAAGTCTTCTATAGTTCTGTGAATTACACTACGATTAAAATCATCTTTTTATAAGGAGAACGAAGAGGTCCTTCTTTAGCTTCTTTTTAGTATTACAGGTAATAATGTTCTTTTTGATACTCCGGTATATCGACTCGGTCTGCCGTTAAAGTCAAGGTCAAAAAGTTATTTTTCCTTTCTTCAGTACACACATCCAAAACTTTTTCGCCATTTGGCGTGCTTGGTGATGAATAAAAACACGTTTTTTTGTTACTGAACTTGATGCACTCAAATCAGTCATTTTTAAAAATTTACACGGAAAGCAATTTGATTATTATGCGACAAACAAAAAACAAGCGTTCGATCAAAGAGTATGTATGTTACCGCTAATATCTGGAAACTAATAATGTCAGCGTTTCCTAGGAAATGTCTACATAAACAGTTTCGATACGTAAGAGCTCGAAATTCGTCAATGAGATGATTTAAGAACTTTACCTAGGAATAGCAAACCTCCTCCCACCGTTAAATCAAGGAAGGAAATAATCAAGTATATCATCGAATGGTCATAGTTTTCATCAAGAATGATCACCTAATTATTTGATGATATTATGATCAAACGTCTAATGTTGGGTATCCATAAAATTGTAGAAGTAAAGAGGATGGGCGACACCAGAAGACTCGCTTCATCGCCCCTTCATTCAGCTTCACCTCGCTTCATTCAGGACCACCTTCACGAGCTTCTGGGTTCACACTTTACAAAAACACTCTAGGGGTAGGGCAAACAAGACTACGTTGAGTCGGGTTATGCTGATTCGGTTTTGGGACAGTCCACCATCATCACCACTGACACCACCACCATCCCCTATTTTCTCAAATCTAACGAACGCTTGGCTGTTAGACTCCGTATTATCTAGGAAATGTCAACTTACATAACCTAGGTAGTATGAGCAAGTAAACAATTATTCCAACTCTCACGGATTTAATACGTTAATGTTGACATCACAGCGTTAATGTGAACATAAACGGTTTTAACAACTTTAATATATAAAATCACTCTGACTCTGATTACGTATGTATATCGTACGATAGATGTCAAAGGCAGCACTTGACAACACTATCAGCGGGCGAGAGAGGCGAGATGTGCGGACGAGGAAGGGAGATGCCCGTCACTTCAGGCCCCGACTGTATTCAACTCGGGTGCGTACTATATGTAGATGCCTGCACGTCAAAGAGCATGTAATGAACTCCTTAAACAATTCGAGTTTTACGTTCTAAGTTGTGAAATGGTTACGATTTGCTTAGACAATTGGGTCTCCGTTCCAGCGAACAGAGAGAAACCAATGTCAGCGTTGGTATCCTTAGTTATGTGGTTGACGTCAAATCTACTAAAACGAAACCGATGCTTATTAAAAAGCTAAATCGCTTGGTGGCACGTCTTTGCCGGCAGGGCTAGGCCAGGCCAGACCAGAGAAAATTCAGAAATTCTAAATTGACTTCCCAAATTGACTCTGCCGGGGATCGAACACGTCCAGGCGCTCCACACTGCGCCAGGGAAGTCGTCAAACACATAGTACATGATGAGAATATCATGTACGATATAACCTGATAAAATCTGGGTCGTAAAAAGCTATTTTGGAACTCCCTAAATTTATATGCTGTCTCATACTTCAAATATTACAGCTTTTTAATGTTATGTTGTGACTTAATAAATTTTAACACGAAACTGTATTTCTAACACACTTTTATATTTATGTTATAGCTTCTCGGGTAGCTAAATAATTGTATACACCTAAATAAATCTTGAAAGTCGAATGTAACTAAACGACTTCTAAATTGATTTGTGACTTCATTTGAAGAAGTAGATAGATTTTCAACAATAGTTACGTATTTCAAAGCACGTTGGGAAATGGGAGCGCGAAGGAAATAGGTAGGTATGTTAAAACCATCTCTGCAAGCGGGCCTTAGCATATTAAAAAGTTACTCACAAATCACACGACCTCTAAACACGTTTGCTTCGATGGAGTCACTGTCAAGGACTGGAAATAGAAACTGTGAGACCGGCGTGTCGTTATTTTGTTTTTTTTTTGTGTTACAGCTAAACTTATTAAAGCTGGCAATCATTAAAACGTCTAGAAAGGCAAATCTAATCTTGGCCTCTTTTACACGTTAGTTTCAATGGCATCACTGTCAAGGACTGACGATAGAGACTGAGGGATCGACCATGAAATGCGGCGTGTCGTTATTTTAGCTTTTTTATGTGTTACAACTCAACAACTAAAGGACTTGACCGGTGGAACTATGGCAGCTTGCCTCGGTGTCGAAAATCAATGTGCAGCAATGATTTCTTTATTATTGTAATTGTAATATTTCACTGTTTTCAGATAAAAAAGTTTCAGGAGTCTGAAGGCTCTGGAAACTGAGAAAATAAATAAAAAAAGTTTCACCAAAAACTGCTTTCCCACACTAGATGGCGCTAGTTATTGTGGTGAGTCTAGAAAATATTTTTAAGTATTGCTCACTACTTTTGGTTAACAAGTTCAACTATTCGACCACAGATGGCAGCATATGCAATGTGAAAGGGCGTTCCTTTAAACGCAGTATTTCAAAATGCTTTGTTCGATCTATTAGTTTGAGACTTGTCAAAAAATAAAAATAATTACATACAAAACATACATTTCCTTTTCGTTACTATTTAATTGATCAAAAATAAATCATTCATAATATAATGACTAAGGTACTTAAATGGTATTCATGTAGGGTTACAAGATTAGGTATTATTAGGCATGGATATAATGGAACGTCAAAATCGAGTAGTGCTTAAAGAGGAAAGCGGACGCTCAAGATTTAAACAATAAACGTACTGTTTTTTTTTGTCATTTGAACCCTGACCTTATTCGGAATAATAAATCCATAATAATTTCGTTTTGAATTTTTAAACCTTACTGTAAAAACAGAACTTAATGCTAGCTAGCCTAACCTAATTACTATATAAATCATGCCCACGTGGAATGGTGGCAAGAATGCTGGCTGCATTTCCGCGCTGGACAGCCAGGCTGATCCTTTGCGCAAAAAATGAGCCAGCCCTTCTGTCACCAGATGAGGCCATTAACCGCGGTGAAATATCTCGCAAAAAATTTTTGGCACTAAGACTCCACGGCCCAAGGGTCTCCACGGCAAACGGAACAAATATGTAACTCTCTATGAGAGAGGCATACTTCCGCCGCTTGCCGGTTTCAGTCTTTTCTGCTGCGGCTCCCGGCCTTGATGCTGTAAAAACGGAAATCCTGCACATTGTCCCGAATCGGAGGGCAATTACTGGTCATGTCCTTTGACAATCATTTAAATGTCTAGGAAGAAATTTATGTTCTTGCTACCATATTATTTTTACCACGCCTTTACTCAGTGTTCACTGCAGTAGTGTAGCTTAAACACTTAAAATCTGGGTTTAAATTAACATTTAAAATAATGCTAGGGAGGACCCAGCATATTATACTTACTCTTCCTTATCTATGTTTTATTGCAGTATTTTTTACAGTAGTATTTTGTGTTGCAGTCATACTCTTACCACGATTATTTCCTCTTTTTTTTGTATTTCCTCAACTACTAAATAAGGCTTTTTTTTAAATGTCTGGGATGGAATTCATGTCAGTTCCATCCTTTTCATTCTTCAATTTTCCAGGATAAAAAGTAACCTATGTCTTTCCCCGGGATGTAACCTACTATAACAAATTTCATCATAATCGGTCGAATATATGGGCTGCTAAAGCGTAGCAGACATACAGAGCCAGACAACCATACAGACACACTTTCGCATTTATAATATTAGTGTCTTTGGACTATTAACATTGTAAAAAAAAACAGTTTAAACTACACCATAAACAGGCCTTTCTTACTCTGACTCCGTCTAAACACGGATCATTCGATTGTCCATTTTCATCGACTTTTCTCGAACCTGGGTTACCATTTATAGGGTCATGACCCCTATCCATTAATCATTTAATGGTAAAAATTTACTTTGGATAATAATGAGGCGGGTTCCCACGTCCTTCCGCATACGACTCGACTAGGAGTATGTAAAACTTTTGTAACGATTATTATCAGATATTAGTGAAAATAACCGAGACCGACGGCATAACGTGCTCTCCGAGACACGGATGACGGAAGTAAACGAAAAGGCCACATTTTAACCCCCAAATTCGGTCACCCATCCAGTTACCGACTTGGGTCAACGTTGCTTAACATTCGCAATCAACTGATATGCGTTCTCACAACTAGGGCACTCGTCACAATATTATTATAATACCTACTTACCTACACTGAAACGAATAATAAAATAACGAGTGTTCCAAATCAACAGTCCACTGAAAATAGAAAGTTACATCACCTTTTTTGATGTTGATTAAACGGCGCAAAACATTTTTATTATCTAACGTGAGCAAACGTCTGCCAAGAAACCAACGAAGCTTTGTTCTCGTTATTTTCACGGTGCCATATTTACGCCATTTTGTAACGAGAGATCTTAAGTGTCCCGTTAAAAATATGTTTTTGTTGTTAAATATGTCTATTTTTATTGTAACTAAATATTTGTTGTAGTCTTAGTCTATCGCATTAGGTTATACATGTAAGGATAGATTTAAGTTGGAAGATAAAAAAATATATAAATAAAAAATTACTTTAAAATTATAACTAGTGACTTCTATAGAATACTTTATAATAATACTAGCCGATGCCCGCGACTTAATCCGCGTGGATTAAGGCTTTCATTTTCCGGGATAAACAGTAGTCTATGTGTTATTCCCAACTATATCTATCTCTGTGCCTAATTTCACTCAGATCCGTTAAGCCGTTCTGGCGTGAATGAGTAACAAACATCCATCCATATAGCTATCCATCCAAACTTTCGCATTTATAATATTAGTATACCTAGATAGGTCCTCCGCTTAGTTTGTCGGTTGGTTTGAGCTGGTTGGTTTGAAATGTGGTTCTATATTATAACTCTTCTACACACCGAAACCGTATCGAGATTAGGCACGGCGAGTAATACACGTGCATAAGTCGCAAGCGGTCTCCGTGACCGCACGCAGGTAGTAAAATGACATTTTTATGTACATATATTGTCAGCTTTGCGTTTAAAGTTGAAATGAATTGTTACAAAAGTTAAAAGATTGTTAATTTATTTATTGATGAAGGTTCGATTGAACTGATATTTGACTCATTCGTTGTATTTCACTCAGTCAGTTCGTTCCCAACGCCATATTGGAATAACTTGTATAAATACGAATGTTGTACGATCGGTAGGGAGTCTCCACCGAGACTCAAACGATTATTGAATACCTTCGGTGTTTAGATCGTTACCTTGTTTACGAGCCTGCGGTAGCAACTGCAGCATGGTCAAATGATTTGATACTGTAGTATTGCTTAACTGAGTTTTATAAATTAACTAATTACATTAAATCTCTCGTGGTTAGAGTGCAAATATATTAAAAGTGTTTTATTAATACCTACTCCTGGACTGTTCTCCAACAATATATATATATAGAATATATGTACTAATTTATTATTAATTTTATTATTAATTTTATTATTTATTTTATTATTTTTATTATTAATAGTATTAATTTTTGTTGGTTTAGTTTCAACATGAGTACTTAATAACGATGAAAATTCTTGAAAAAAAAACTTGTGGTGTCGTGGGTTACCAGATAGGAACGAAATTTCATAAATATTATTATATAGTATACATAAGTTCTAGTTGAAGTTAAGAAGACAAAAGGTCTTAAATATAAATATACAGCATTCGAAATTAAACTTTAATGATGTAATGTTAAGGTTTAATTTCGAATAAACTATACATAAAAATCTTACTCCATGCATTTACGAAGACAAAAGGTCTTCTGATTAATAAATTTATATCTATTAATCAAAATCACATGAAGTATGTAACTTTTTACTGGATTTTGTATAAATTAAAAGGCAATAAATTGAATAATTTTAATGAAATTATTCGTCTGCGCAATATTTCTAGGCATTACACATATTTTCCAACATTACATTAAACCTGCAACATCCACATCTAATAAGGAAATAAGGAAAAACAAAACAAATTCACTATAGGGCTGCCAGTATGACTAAAATTATGTAGTTAAAATCCCTATCATTTATGAAACACTAGCTAATGCCCGTGACTTCGTCCGCGCGGTTTAAGTTTTATTGATTCCCGAAACTCCTTAATTTTCCGGGATAAAAAGTAGCCTATGTCGCTCTACAGATCCTCAACTATAACCATGCCAAAAATCACGTTGCTTCGTTGCGGCGTGATTGAAGCAAACCAAACCAATAAACCAACAAACAAACATACTTTCACATTTATAATATTTGTATGATCAACAGTAAGTAGCTACTAAAAATTATAATATACAAATATAAATTGTGTTTAACAACTGACGAATTTTTTAACGACAAAGTTGTATGGAAGCAATCGACTTTGGGTCCAGCGCCCCACAGGATAGTATAAAATACTGTAATTAATTAATACTACGTATTGTAACATCTTATTTTTAGGGTTCCGTACCTCAGTCCTCAAATGAAAAAACGGAATCCTTATAGGATCACTTTGTTGTCTGGTCCGTCTGTCTGTCAAGACCCTTCTTCTCAGGAACGCATGAAGGTATCAAGCTGAAATTCATATCAAATACCTACTCAAGTCTTCTTTCCCTTGGAGCTGTGAAAAAATCAAACTTCTAAGCGATATTGCAAATTTTCGACACTCGCAAGGGAATCAAAACCTACAGGGTACTTCCCGTGAACTCAGAATCTTGAAATTTGGTACGAAGCAACGTCTTATAGCAGAACTGCGAAAAGCATAAATTTTTAGTTACATCATATGATAAAAATATTTTTAATAGTTTTAAGCTTACTACAGGTTTGTACGGAACCCTCGGTGCGCGAGTCCGACTCGCACTTGGCCGGTTTTTTTTAGAAGGAGCAACTGCTGAGTTTCTTGTCGGCTCTTCTCAACAGAATCTGCTTTCTGAACCGGTGGTAGATTAATATATGACGTAACATATAATATGACGTAATATATAATACTTAGTCACCTGTATGTCCTAGCTTCTTAAGTACATGTTATAAATAAATTGAGTTTATTATTATTAAGCTTATCCTGCATAAGTGCTAATATCGTGAAGTGCACAAACATATTTTTTTATATGTAAGTAAAATATAAGCTTCAATATTTTTGTGGTAAATATTGGACAGGTAAGTATACTTAGATTAGTATACTTACTCCATTTGTACAAAAATTATACAGTTTTACCAATTTTAGTACAATTTTTTGTTGAAAGAAATAAACAAAGATTCAATTGGCTACTATTGTATAATATATATGAGTAAAATACCCATAGTAAGTTAGGCAATTATGTATCCTTATTAAATCAATATAAAACACATACTGAGTTAAAATTATATTAGAGGTACATAATTCTACCCACCCAAGTCTTTTTTTGACACATCTTCACACGAACTGTCACAGACGACACAAATTCAATTTGGGTAATGGACTCTTATTGACGTCCGAAACATAGGAAAAACATGATGGTGATGATCAATAAAGCTACGAGGTTTCCAAACGCGCCCTCTGAGCCCACAATAAATTCAACTGAGGTTTTTTTTTCAAACTGAAATTGCAGTTACGAGACCCTTTTAGACGTGGTCAAAGTTTAAGGAGGATTAAATTATTTAAATTTACTGATTGTGACAACCCTGCGTTACGCGCGGATTTAACCGACGCGTAATATTTTTATTTTAACAACTAGGTAGTTTGGCATATGAAGGACAAGGGTCTGTATTTTAAAAATGGCGTGTTGTTGGGTGCCGTTTTGTGTTTCGGTAACAGAAAAGTGGAAAATCAAGTTCACCAAACATCTCTCTCTGCGTCTTACTTACTCTTAGCATTATTTGATTAATGAGGAACATTAATCAAATTTTGCTAAGAGTTTTCTTGGGATAATAATGCGGTGAGTTCCCACGTCCTCCGCATACGACTCGACTTCGTATGCGGAATACGTGTAATACTACTACGTACTACTACTACTTGGTTCGTATTTAAACTCATAGGTTTTTGTAATAATCAGATGTTAGTGACAATATCCGGGGCCGATGGCTAAACGTGCTCTCCGACGCACGGGGGTTAAGCACCGCCAATTTCCTAACTCCGGGCTAGTATTGAGAATTTCATTAACGATTGTTTAAATAAGTTATGTAATAAATTACATAATTCTTCCTTTTTAGTTTTATTAGTTATTATTGAAGTCGGCTTTGTTTAAATTTTTTATTTATCCAATAGTGGAGTAGATGTAGATGAACAACTCTTGCAAGCATCTCCACAGAAGCACGGCTTTCGGGAACCCCGAAGTCTCCCCGAGGCTATCGGTTCCCCGTCCATTGGCACAGCTGCCCCCCGATTGTGTACAGAAATTGTAACCGTAATCGTTAGTCATACGGATAATTCGACCTTGTTATGAAGTTCATAGAAGCCATAGATGCACGTCAAAAGGCACGTATGAACTCCTTAAAAAGTTCGAGTAATACGTTGTAAGCCGTCAAATTGTTATGATTTTCTTAGACTGTTGTGCCTCTTTTTCCCTTCTATGGCAGTTTCACTGGTTCTTGACTTAGAACCCGCGCAGACAGAAAGAGTTCAGTCGTTCTATGTGCTGCCAAGTACTAGTTATTATTCTGTGGTGCTGCGTTCAGCGTTCCGCATTCTTTGTAACGTTTGTAATAGAAACTACGAGTACCTATATGCAGACTTTATATCGCTGCGCAGACAGCAGGCGTTCAGACCGCTTTTACGTTACAAACGTTACAAAAAACGCGGAACGCAGAACTCAGAACGTGACGGCTGAACTCTTTCTGTCTGCGAGGGCTCATAACTTCAGAAATAATATGAATAGGTATAAGAAATTAATACAAAATTCGACGACTGCAATGCTTAGACGAATTAACCACGGGACATGTGACGCCGGCCATATTCGCCTTACCCCTCTAGCCACGAACTGTGGCAGTTTCGCCTATAACTAACTAGTCGTTCGCCCCGAACTGAGACCTCCAAAAGATAGTTTTAACTATATACATATATTACTTTTAAGATTACACTAGCGGCACGCTATGATGGCCGGTTTGACACATTACAATAGTGATGTGGAATGTCAATTTATTCTCGAACAAAAAACAATTAAGTTTTGTTTTTGTACCTGATTAAATAGGTTTAATAAAACAAAAATGTATATGTTTATTTAATTTATTTGAACGAACTGAATATTTGAACGAAAATGAATATACATACTTTATATGCACACAAGAAACATATGAATACAAAAGATACCAAAAAAGGTGCCACAAAAGGCCATAATTAATCAGATTCGTCCATACTACTATTTTCACTGTCGTCACTGCTATCATCACATACATTAATAATTATATGTTCGTTTTCTATAATATTATCTATTTTCACATCTCTTTCATAATCTTCCCTTATTAATTTAACAGTTCTATTCACAACCTTTTCCCAGTCTCCTTTAGTCACATGTTCACAAGCTTCTTCTAATAATTTTAGCATTTTTTTTGTGGTAAATGGGGGTTCTGTATTGTGTCTTGCAGCATATCCCTTAATTTGAGCCCACACCAACTCAATCGCATTATACTCACAATGGTAAGGCGGTAACCGTATAACTCTGTGCCCATGTTCTAATGCTATTTCGTCAATGACGTATCGGATCTTGGTTGGTTTGTTTTCTTTTAAAAGACGTACTAATTCCGCTTTTAACATATTCATGTTTGCATCTACGCCATTTTTACGAAGCCATGCGACGATATCAGCTTTCTTTTGGGATTGGGCAGGTGGCTTGTCAATTTGCATCGAGTGGTATGGGGCGTTGTCCATAATTATAATAGATGGTTCAGGGAGGCTACACAACATTGAGGTAAACCATTCAGTAAACTTTTCTCCATTCATGTCTTCATGATAGTCTCCAGTGGTTTTTGACGCAAAAGCCATGAGAGAACCTTCGACAAACCCGTTGATGGTTCCGGCGTGACAAATTATAAGTCGCGATCCTTTTCCTACAGGAACTTTGGAAGTAGATGCTGCTGTGTCATCGTTCCAAGAACGGCCTACAGTATGGTTAGCATTAAGCCATGTTTCATCCAAGAACACAACATTTTGCCAATTTTTGATTTCTTTCACTTGCCGTAAAAAAGTATACCTTGCCATCGCTATATCAAATCTTTCCATCAATATTTTGCGTTTGTTACATTTTTTGTATCGAAATCCAATGGTCTTCAAAATCTTCGTTAAAGAACTTTCCCCACCGAAGAATAATCCAGCTTCCTTCAGTGAATGCACCAACTTTTTTCTTGTTGGATACTCCTTCTGTAAATAGTAGCCGTAAACATGTCTTCGGATAGCATCGGCATCAAAGCTATCGATGCCTACGACTGGTTTTGCTCGTTTTCTCTTTTTTGGTGTGTGAAGTTTATTTTCTTCTGTGCCAGTCTCGCCATATTTTTTTTTAGTTATCCGTCTAACAGTTCGTTGTCCAATATTAAGCGCATCAGCTACGCGTTCAACCACTGACGTTATAGGTAAAATTGGCCCTCCATTTTGAGCTTCACGATCGAAATAGTTACGAAGGCGTATTACGAACTCACGTGTCTGACTATTTAGAACAGTTCTCTGCGTACGTTCGGTCATATCGACGAAATCCACAACAAAGGGCTTGAACAGAGTCCAAATTAACGAGCAAGGGTCAACAGTAATGCAGTATCAACAACGACCTCAATTTACATAGACGGGCCCTGTCAAACAAAGAATGTGGGCGTATTTTTAGCAACGCCATCAACGCCATCTAGTCTGAAAAGCGGGAACTTGCTTGCAACATATGCGCCATCTTGAAAACGTATGACTCGGTCATAGATTAGTACAGATGCGCTTGTCGAAAATAATACCTACATCAGTGTACTCTCTGAGGTAAACGATAAATGTTAGTATGATGATGTTATTTTTACCACTTTTTTGTTACCAGTTTCCTGGAAAACCATTGGACCGATTATTATGCGGTTTTTTGCATTAGATATATATAGCTTGTGAGAAGGTTCTTAGATATATTTAAAGATCAAAGTCAACACAATGGGGCGCTGCAGTAACTACTAATGCAAAAAACTTGAAATTTAAAATAATAACAGCTAAAACAGTTTAAAATTATCCTCGCCAAAATAATTTCAAATGAAGTATTTTTCTATGACTCGATCCATTAGTACTCTTTCACCTCTCCCATTCCAGACCCTTTTTATTATAATACTACTAATAATTATTTTTGAATTCTTTCATTTGCAACTTTAATGAATGAAAACTCTTTATTTAAACTCGTTTAAACATTAAACTCACGTCAATAACTAATTTTATCATATTATTATAATAGCATAATATTGCGTCTCGGAAGGTATTATTACCTACTGTCCGTTCTGCCCATCTATGCATTAACTAATCTTGGTTGCATTTTTTTTTATCGTACTGGACTGGACTATTCTAGGGTTGGAACCCAAAGCCGTAAGGCCAGTGAGTAAAAAAAAATATCATACAGTTTGCCGCGGAAATTAAAAGATTGCGTAATGGATAGAAATATTAAATAGGAAGATTAAATAACGTTTTTTATGAAATGTATAATTGTGAATTGAAACACTTACCTTAAAATAAAAATTATACAGTGCCAAACTAATAAAACTTTAGATGATAACTTAATAACAAATTATCTACACGATGAGCGACCGTGACAGCGCTACGACGGGGACAAAGACAGGCTTATGACAGGTTATAGGAACGCGCTCTCATAGTTGGTCGCCCGCCATTTTTGTATGAAAGGGCCCATCTAGTACCTACATATATATCGATGAGTATCAATATTTGAAATCCAAAGCCAGGTCAAAACTATATCACAATCGCATTGCACTGACAGTTTATACTTTTCGAAGCAACGTCAATTCGAAACTGCTTTGTTTTGCATTGAGCATTGACGCGAGTTTGCCGGAGGTAGTAGTTGTGCTAGCCAGCGATCCTATGTGACGATCGTATTAGATTCCATTTTTAAAAATTTATTGATATTTTTTTGCGATTTCAGAGGTTTGTCCACATAGTGAAAATTGTTCATATTCACAAGTACATTCACCCCTTAAATGGTGCAAACTGATTTTTCTACACTTGTATACATTTAAGAAATCAATTTAATAAATAAATTTTGAGTCCTAAACCTAAAACTACATTCGATAAAATTTATGAATCTCTGCACATCACTATCGTCAATAAAGTAATACAATTATTTCCTTCAAAGTCGTTATCAATTAATACGGAACTTCATGAGCGGAC
Source organism: Erebia palarica (assembly GCA_964035005.1). Taxonomy (NCBI): domain Eukaryota; kingdom Metazoa; phylum Arthropoda; class Insecta; order Lepidoptera; family Nymphalidae; genus Erebia; species Erebia palarica. The sequence continues at coordinate 14,294,158 of OZ035993.1, read as the reverse complement.
AAACGTCAAACCGGCCATCATAGCGTGCCGCTAGTTTAGACGCAAAAGAGCTAAAGACTTATTGGAGAACGAATAAACTTTTACAGAGCGCCATCTATTGACATCATTGTGAAGTTCTGTTAAAAATACTGAAGCTCATTAAAAATTTTATAATTTCGTTTCCTTATAATATTTATCTAATTTTAGTATTTGTTGTCCAAGTACAGGATATAATTCAAATAATTGATCAAGTTCTTTCAAAAAAGTGAGAGTTCTGAGGTCAAGTTTGGACGTTAGAAAATCTCCTCTTTTAAAGGCCCTCCCATTTCGTCAATTTTAGGGGAAAAATTTAAAATAAAAATATTTTTGGACTCTATTCCAAATTATCTTTAAAATGATATACCGCAGCCCTATGTAACGCTATAAAAATATTTTACTTCGCATTCGCTTCTATGAGAGCCCCCTGAAATAAAGAATTTTTATAACTTTTTAAGCCATATTCGGCCGGAGGCCATCAGTTTACATAATAAATTTAAATTTGAAGTAATTACGTTCAGTAATTCAGAAGTTATAAGGCTCTGACAGACGGACGGACGGACAAGTGCAAATTCACTCAAGTAGACTCAGAGACCTTCGCTTCGCTCGGTCAATAATGATATTGTGTTGTCATAAACAATAATAGGCAGTAAAATCGCAAGGTACTCTCTCCTCGCCCCGCGAAAGTTACTTTAACGTGATTTCATACATTTTTCTTACGTTTCCTATCCCGTGTTTATTTCATCCAACTACTCAACTACAACATCACTAGATAAAAAAACAGAAGTACAAAAAACATACACAGCTAAGGGAAGAACCTGTATACAATAGGCGGCCTCATCGCTAAGAAGCGATCTCTCCCAGATAACCTAACGAGTAAATAATAATACCTAAATAATTATGCATTAATTAATAATTTATTGTGCATTAGGAAAAAGTGAAGCTCTGGCAGATTGACGGACAAATACAAATTCGCCCCGTTAAAGTCAAGAATCTGGTAACAACATGTTACCTATATAATTAATGTACTTGATTGCTCTTTACTTAACACTTCTTCGACATCGAAGTTGTCCGTCTTAAAGAAGACCTCGATTTCTTGTAACGTCTTACCCTTAGTCTGAGGCCACCTCGACCATATGAAGAAAAGACACGCGGTCATTATTGCTGCATTTAACAAAAATAATCCATGATAACCTAGAGCATTAACCAAAAATGGGAACAGAAAAATCGTTAAACTCAATAATCCCACCAGAATTGTTCCAGAAATAGCGAAAATATACAATTTTATATCTAAAGGAAACATTTCACTGAATATAGCTTCTAACACTGGGTACGGACCAGCGTTTATTAATATAAAATAGGACGCTAGTAAGCTAACGTTAATCCAATTGAAATAATTTTGACCATTTTTTAAATAGAAGCAAGCACTGAAGATAACTAATAAACCATTCGCTGCAAAACCAGTAGAAAGCAGCAATGTACGCATTGATGAATATCTAATCGCAAAACATGATATACATGATCCTATTATGATAAAACCATCCACCATTAAAGTGAAGACTAGAACATCAGATGTATTAGTAATTTCTTGCAACATAATATTGACTAAGGAAGTAAAAACTAATTTACCTCCAGCTGCAATATACACGTGGATAAAAAAACTCATGATCAAGAGTCCCCAAAAGTATTTCCTTCTAAATGCCAGAAGCAATCTCCTCCAAGTAGGTTTGCTGTTCGTTTCGATAACTCTTTTCAATTTGCTACGCTCCATTTTAATAAGCAATTCTAATTCTCTTGCTGAATTCGTTGTACAGCCGTGTAGTTTTCGAAAAGCTGTCTGACATTCCTCAAATTTGCCTCTAGAAGCCAACCAATGAGGGCTTTCCACCCAAAAATAAGGTAGCAATACTCCTAACGCAGCTGGGATTATAGAGATCAAGGTCACAGTTCTCCAGTGTAAAACTATACCAAGCGCATGGACCAAACATGATCCAAAAGCAGGAGCAACTGTTGTTACCATATTTAGAAAGAATGCTCTTGTTTTTGGTGAAGTATACTCCGCTGTTACAAATATATTCAATTTCCAAAGAGCACCGGCTGCTACTCCACCGATGACTCTGGACAACATGAATGAGTACATTTCTTTAGCTTTGTACATAATGATCCAGTTGATGATGATTAATGCGGAGAAGATGATGAAGGCCCATCTTCGGCCGAATTTGTTAGCAATGATGGCGCCAACGGCGAATCCAAAGACGTTCATTGTGACCAAGGTGGAAGCTGGAACAAAAGAAAATCAAAATAAATCATACCAATATTGAATAAATGTAAAAGTTTGGAGGTTTTATCCTTCACTCCAATGCCGGAACCGATTTCGCTACATTCTTTCTGTATGTGTGAGTGTGTATGTATCTGCGTAGTTGTATCATTATACAACAATAAAATACAGAAATAAGGCACTGAAGCACGAAAGCACTGAATACTGATTTTCTGCATATAAAAAGATGAGTATGATGATGAGGAGAAGATGTTTAAGAAATCTATTAAAAATATGCTCTTGAAAAAAGCTTATATACTGATAAAGATTAAATTATAAAAGAGCGTGGATTTGACTCGGACTTTGACAGCTTTTATTGTATGTTTACAAATTCATTTAATTGTAAATGATTTATTAAAAATAGCAACCACCGAGTTTCTTGCTGGTTCTTCTCGGTAGGAATGGCATTCCCAACCAGTGATAGATTTGAAGGGATAAGCCGTGGAAATCAAACAAGGAAACTGATTAATTTGGATTATATTTATGGAGCACCTGAAATTCACGTTCGCCGGTCTGTCAGTCTAGGCAAAGAGAGTTTACAAATCTATGTGACGTTTGACAATTAACAAAACCATAGACTAACGACCAATACAGTAAGTTTATATTAATGGTTCGTTTACACTTCCAACAAGATTCACTCGCGACGGTTCAAAAGCACTTGTAATAAGTTTATTTTTTAAAAAATATGAGAGTTTGAGTTTGAGTACGGAAAACTTACAACGGAAAAGACCCGTCCTATGGAAAGTTTCCATTTGAATTTTTTGGACTTTGTCAGAGTCATGCATAATATGCATCACATATTGCATTAACATAAAGTTAATAGTGATATAGTTATAATAGGTATCTTTTTAATATAAATTTATTTGACAAGCCAAGTACATTCATATTTCGACGGCCCCTACGTAATTCATTCGGTCAAAATTGGCACTTTTTTTCTATTGTAAAAATATATTATACTGTTCTAGAAAATTGAGTTTCAATAGTTTACGTCATAATATGCACAATGGTTTTTATCGAAACAGCCACTTTCGATTTTGTACCATGGAAATATTTTTGAAGTTACGATCGAAACTGGCAATTTTGATAATTTACGTTAGATATATTATTGAAGTATCCATTGAAACTGGTAGTTTCAATGAGTTCCGCTGAATTAAAATGTGTTCACTATTACCAGTTTCGATATAATTTCGTAAGGTTTGAGCTAATTACGTTTTAAAGAAAAAAAGTTCCGTAGTGATAAAAAGTCACTTGGAAATCACAACGGATTGTTAAAAGTTTTTTATTGATATTACGCATTAATAATATTACTTTGTCTTACTAATACTAATAATTGAGATTAAATTAAGTAAATCAAAATAACAAATAAACAAAAATATACTACAGATTAATAATATAAACAAGTATTATAAGCATGACACTTCGGCAAGAGCAGTTTTTCATCATCATCATCATGATGAATAAATATTAAAATAACGATGAAGAGAGATCATCGTTATTTTTAATATTTATTATTTTTCCACGTCTTGTTGTAATAACAGAGTTAAAGCGATGCTGCTAACCTTTTAACACAGCGAACATGTTTAGAGTCCATTTTGGTGTTGCATTGCCTCTGGGACTATCAAATTTGGGTGAGGATACTGAGCCCGTTAGTGAGGGAGCAGGTAACTGACATTGTCAATAAATAACATGAGGAAGGAATAGAGGAAAATCTCTTGGGCACGTCGGCTTAGCATCAAGCACCTAAAATTTACCGGAGTTCACTTGCCTAGAGTATTGGCTATGTTTGACTCGGTATGTGTTAGTCACACATGACAGGATGCATGCAGTAATAGTGTCTATTCCGAAGAACAAGACTTGAGACATTTTGGATAAAATCAATTGAAATGCTGTTACGTTGGCTACCATTATAGCCAAAATATTGGACAGTGTGATTGACAACAAACTGAAACAGAATTTGCATCTCCATAATGGTCAATTCGGTTTTAGACGCGAGTTACCTACGGTGAATGCAATCAAGTCAAGCAGGCTGTCCATTATAACCAATACAGACGAACATTTATCTATCCGACGCCGTTTTTTGGAATTTTCAAGGATATTCGACATTTTGTCTTATTATGTCTTTTGGGATACGCTTAAGAGAGCGGGCGTACCATTGGGAATTAGGAGTCTGAAATGTTGGTATTCATACCAAACAAACTGTGTTTGGTGCAGTTATGCGCTCTTCCGCGCATTTAATTTGAAGTGTGATGCTAGGCAAGGAGGTTTGTCCTCGCCACTCTTCTTTAGCCTGTGAATGACCTGATCGTTGAGATCAGCAGGAAGCACGTCGGTAAATAAACAACGCCTGTGTAAATCATATTGGTTACGCGGATGACATGGTTCTACTGGGTCGAACGGTTAGGTCAGTAAGGGAGTTAACGGAAACGTGCAAAGAGTACGCAGCCAGTCATGGGCTGATTTATATAATGAAAACTCGAGTAAATTTACCAGCCAGCTATAGCATAATATTTTGTTAAATGGAGCACTCCTTAAGCGTATTTATCCATTTAAGTACCTGGTACACGTTATTACCGATGGCCTTAAGGATGTTGAAAACATAGGAAGGGAGCGTAGGGCGTTGACGGTGCGGTGTAACATGTTTGTGTATAGATTTTCCCGTGGTAGCAAAGAGGTGAAAATTAGTTTGTTCCTTTACACGGGATCATCGAGGACCCTTGCTATACACAGGCATCAATAAGTTTTCTTTCCGGGATTTTCTTTAGACGTCTTTCTATTTTGTTTTGATGTAATGCTTGTGCTAGGTGAATCACACTCCGAAACAGATAAGAGAGAGCTTACGCTGGCAATTGGCTAGGTACGGACTATTAACTGGCGTAAGTTGTTATTAATTCTCAGTCAGTACCGATGTTGATGGAAATGGATAGAAACTAGTGATATTGTGGTCAGAGTTGTCAGTTTATACTATATAAATATCAAATTAACTGATACGTTAAAAAAAATGACAAAAATATTAATGAAAAATATATCGAAACTTCGAAATAAATAAAAATATATCCGCTTAAATCATGGAAACTGGTGGTTTCGTTTTATTGAGGAGATTTAACTCCGCAGTAAAAAAATATGAAACCGGTAGTTTTACGTTACGTATAACTATCGAGCTTCGTCTCCGCAGTATAAAAATGAAACTACCAGTTTCGATAAAAATTTGAACTGAATTACAACGTAAATTCTCGAAAATGGTAGTTTCGTCTCGCTCGCACGAAGACCACTCCGGTGTAATTGACCGAATCAAGACTTTCGATGAACTAGCCCGGAGTGTTAGTACCACTTTCGATGTTTTACGAATGAATATCTCAGCTTATATCTATAATTTGTTTATTTCCTTTTAGGGGGTCAAAATATAGCTTAATATAAGCCAATTGAGCTAATAAAAAACCTCAATTTTGACTTTCGATGATTTACCTACGTAGGGGCCGTCGATTTATATGATATTTGTTAATGATATATTAAATTGATAGATTTATGAAACTTATTATAATTGAAATACACCTGTATTCGTAAATTTGGGATTTTTTCAAAAACGGTTTAAGGGTCCTTATACAATCAGGCCGCAGCCAACTTTAGGTATATAACTCGCCACACTACAGCATATATCTGTACGCATATATAGCACTACGCTCTACGCTCGATTTTATAGCCAACTAATCAATTTTGTAACTTGAAATATTTGATTATTTATTTACTACATATTATTATCTATGCCTCCGCGCCACATTATTATAGTAAATACTAGCAGACGCACCCCTGCTTCGCTCGGGTGAAATTTTTAAAAATTCCTTGGAGGTCGAATTTCCAAAAATCCTGAAACACGTGTTTCTTAAATCCCTATAGTAAAAATCTGTAGGTATTTAACTCGCCACAATACAAAATATTTCTGCAAGCACGTATACTCTACGCTAGACCACAGTAAACGGATGAAACAACCTAGAAACGTTCGATACAGCTCACTCACACAAACATCGCATCGACATTGCCGTCAGTAGTGATTGCCGCGTCATGACGAGTGGTCACGTATAAATCTATTTCCGCGATCTTTTTAAAAATGCAAGGAGTGTATTGCGTAGTATACGGCTGTTTGAACTCTGCTTCAACAAAACCGGAACTATCGTTTTTTAAATTCATTCTAAATCGATATTTGGGGCTCCCTGGGAACAAAAAACAGGAAACTGGTAACAAATTTAAAAAAAATCTCTGTTATTGTACCGATTTCGTACAAAATCGATATATGAGGATCCCTAAGATCACAAGACAGGAAACTGTTACCAAAATTTAAAAAAATCAGCGCCATTTTGAAATGTTTGTTATTGGACCGATTTCAGTCAGCGCCGTTTTGAAATTCTCTGTTATTGTACCGATTTCGTTCAAAATCGATATCGGACGATCCCTGGGATCACAAAACTGGAAACTGGTACCAAAATTTAAAAAATTCAGCGCCATTTTGAAATTCTTTATTATCGTACCGATTTCGTTCAAAATCGATATCTGGGGTTCTCTGGGATCACAAAACCGGAAACTGGTACCAAACTTTAAAAAAGTCAGCGCCATTTTGAAATTCTTTGTTATCGTACCGATTTCGTTCAAAATCGATATCTGGGGTTCCCTGGGATCATAAAATAGGAAACTTTTACCAGAATTTTAAAAAAGTCAGCGCCATTTTGATATTCTCTGTTACTGTACCGATTTCGTTCAAAATCGATATCTGGGGTTCCCTAGGATCACAAAATATGAAAATTTTACCAGAATTAAAAAAAGTCAGCGCCATTTTGAAATTCTCTGTTATTGTACCGATTTCGTTCAAAATCGATATCTGAGGATCCCTGAGATCACAAAACAGGAAACTGGTACCAAAATTTAAAAAAATTAGCGCCATTTTGAAATTCTTTGTTATTGTACCGACTTTGTTCCAAATCGATATCTGGGGTTCCCTAGGACCACAAAACAGGCAACTGGTATTTAAATTTAAAAAAATTAGCGCCATTTTGAATTTGTGTTTTGTGATCCCAGGGACCGTCAGATATCGCTTTTGAACGAAATCGGTACAATAACAAAGAATTTCTAAATGGCGCTGAGTTTTTAAAATTTTGGTAACAGTTTCCTGTTTTGTGGTCTAAGGGATCCTCAGATATCGATTTTGAACAAAATCGGTACAATAACAGAGAATTTCAAAATGGCGCTGACTTTTTTTTAATTCTGGTAAAAGTTTCATAATTTGTGATCCTAGGGAACCCCAGATATCGATTTTGAACGAAATCGGTACAATAACAGAGAATTTCAAAATGGCGCTCACTTTTTTAAAATTCTGGTAACAGTTTCCTGTTTTGTGGTCTAAGGGATCCTCAGATATCGATTTTGAACGAAATCGGTACAATAACAGAGAATTTCAAAATGGCGCTCACTTTTTTAAAATTCTGGTAAAAGTTTCCTGTTTTGTGATCCCAGAGAACCCCAGATATCGATTTTGAACGAAATCGGTACGATAACAAAGAATTTCAAAATGGCGCTGACTTTTTTTAAATTTTGGTACCAGTTTCCTGCTTTGTGATCCCAGGGATCGTCAGATATCGCTTTTGAACGAAATCGGTACAATAACAAAGAATTTCAAAATGGCGCTGATTTTTTAAAATTTTGGTAACAGTTTTCTGTTTTGTGGTCTTAGGGATCCTCAGATATCGATTTTGAACGAAATCGGTACGATAACAAAGAATTTCAAAATGGCGCTGACTTTTTTTAAATTTTGGTACCAGTTTCCTGCTTTGTGATCCCAGGGATCGTCAGATATCGCTTTTGAACGAAATCGGTACAATAACAAAGAATTTCAAAATGGCGCTGAGTTTTTAAAATTTTGGTAACAGTTTCCTGTTTTGTGGTCTAAGGGATCCTCAGATATCGATTTTGAACGAAATCGGTACAATAACAGAGAATTTCAAAATGGCGCTGACTTTTTTTTCATTCTGGTAAAAGTTTCATAATTTGTGACCCTAGGGAACCCCAGATATCGATTTTGAACGAAATCGGTACAATAACAGAGAATTTCAAAATGGCGCTCCCTTTTTTAAAATTCTGGTAAAAGTTTCCTGTTTCGTGATCCCAGAGAACCCCAGATATCGATTTTGAACGAAATCGGTACGATAACAAAGAATTTCAAAATGGCGCTGACTTTTTTTAAATTTTGGTACCAGTTTCCTGCTTTGTGATCCCAGGGATCGTCAGATATCGCTTTTGAACGAAATCGGTACAATAACAAAGAATTTCAAAATGGCGCAGATTTTTTAAAATTTTGGTAACAGTTTTCTGTTTTGTGGTCTTAGGGATCCTCAGATATCGATTTTGAACGAAATCGGTACAATAACAGAGAATTTCAAAATGGCGCTGACTTTTTTTTCATTCTGGTAAAAGTTTCATAATTTGTGATCCTAGGGAACCCCAGATATCGATTTTGAACGAAATCGGTACAATAACAGAGAATTTCAAAATGGCGCTCACTTTTTTAAAATTCTGGTAAAAGTTTCCTGTTTCGTGATCCCAGAGAACCCCAGATATCGATTTTGAACGAAATCGGTACGATAACAAAGAATTTCAAAATGGCGCTGACTTTTTTTAAGTTTTGGTACCAGTTTCCTGCTTTGTGATCCCAGGGATCGTCAGATATCGCTTTTGAACGAAATCGGTACAATAACAAAGAATTTCAAAATGGCGCAGATTTTTTAAAATTTTGGTAACAGTTTTCTGTTTTGTGGTCTTAGGGATCCTCAGATATCGATTTTGAACGAAATTGGTACAATAACAAAGAATTTCAAAATGGCGCTGACTTTTTTTTAATTCTGGTAAAATTTTCATATTTTGTGATCCTAGGGGACCCCAGATATCGATTTTGAACGAAATCGGTACAGTAACAGAGAATTTCAAAATGGCGCTGACTTTTTTAAAATTCTGGTAAAAGTTTCCTATTTTGTGATCCCAGGGAACCCCAGATATCGATTTTGAACGAAATCGGTACGATAACAAAGAATTTCAAAATGGCGCTGACTTTTTTAAATTTTGGTACCAGTTTCCTGTTTTGTGATCCCAGGGATCGTCAGATATCGATTTTGAACGAAATCGGTACAATAACAAAGAATTTCAAAATGGCGCTGATTTTTTAAAATTTTGGTAACAGTTTCCTGTTTTGTGGTCTAAGGGATCCTCAGATATCGATTTTGAACGAAATCGGTACAATAACAGAGAATTTCAAAATGGCGCTGACTTTTTTTTAATTCTGGTAAGTTTCCTATTTTGTGATCCCAGGGAACCCCAGATATCGATTTTGAACGAAATCGGTACGATAACAAAGAATTTCAAAATGGCGCTGACTTTTTTTTAAATTTTGGGTAAAGTTTTCTGTTCAGTGATCCCAGGGAACACCAGATATCGATTTTGAACGAAATCAGGACGATAAAAAAGAATTTCAAAATGGCGCTTACCGTACTAAAATTATTGGGAAAAAGTTTGTTAGTAGGATTGTTCTTTAATCACGCCGTAACAGACTAACGTATTGACCTAACTTTTTGCATAGGTATAGTTGGCTATAATAATAATTGAGTGTAGTTAAGGGCTCTGGACTGTCATAGACTTCAATTAATACATTCTTACATACATCCAACATACATACACACTCACACACACACACGCTTAAGCATACATAGACTCCTAATCTCGTACCCTTTCCTTTTGGCTTTGCTGTAATCGGGTAAAAAAAAGGGTAATTGAGAACTTTCTTCTTTGTGCCGTAAACAATATCAAGTTTTATCAAGCGCAGTATACAACACGGTGTTAATTTTGTCGTAATAAATTTCATGCAAAAAAGCGATACACCCACCCGTTCACGAGCGCATCTCAGCGCGTACTGAGCGCCAAACGCCAAGCGGCCGGCTTCTTTCCATAGAAAATGTATGAAGAATTTTTTGTGTTGACACATAAATGACAAAGTATTTATTTGTATGCATAATGTTCCAGCATTTGGGTAGAGGACTATATAAGCCCCACTCTTTTGTTATTTTCAAGTTAAAATATGTAGCTGATCTAGCTTTATGGGTTCCTATCCAGACCCCATTTTTCGTCATTTTCAGCAGTTCTTGCGTTCGTAGAAACGTATTTATTCCGAAAATTTGTATGGGAGTGTGCATTTTTTATGGGGTCTAACTAGAGATGAATACATTACCTTTAATTTAATACCATAATATCCCAACAGCTGTTATTCCATTTATCTATAAATGGTACTTGAAAAAGTATGATATCTGTATAAGGGGCCTTAAGAAACCTCATATGATTTTAAAATATTCAACCTTTGATTGATTCCAATTTCCACCAGTCAGTGAGTGAGGACTAACGATTTTATATATTTATTAGATGTGATACCTACGTATCCTTAAAAACGCTTTTTTTTTAATTTGATATCTGTGGAACGGTAACCAGCAAAGTCAAGAGTCGTATCGTGTCTATTTTCTTTAAGCTTTAGCAAAAGCAGTTAAAAACACTATAGCCATAGACTATTCACTTATTTTTTTCGCGTTAACGATTATAGAAAGAGACTACGAAAGGTATATGCAAGGTAGGTATGGAGGGCAGTTTCTATAACTTTACCTGGCAGTAGCTACAGTTTTTATGATATGAACAAGGAGTAAGGCCTAATTTTGCAAAATTTCCAGTGAGGGCGAGGCGCGGGCGGCAATGCTACGTGTCAACTGTCAAGCACACTCTTGCAACACACGAAATAAAGATCCATAATATCGCAATGCTTATGTAAAATCTTGGACGAATTGACCACGGGACGCGTGATATCCGCCATATTTGCCTTACCCCTGTAGCCACAAACTGGGCAGTTTCGCCATTAATTAGATATTGTGATTTTTGTTGTCATAATGATTGACTTTTTCATGCACTAGTGTAAATAATTGGCCCAGAAACATGACAAGGCACTCTCCCCTGAACTACAGTGTAGTGTATTTGGTAGTCCAAATATGGCGTGCAATTATTAGCAGCTACCTATCAATGATATCTGTCCCTCGCTGAGTTGTAGTCCCTCTTCCCTCTTCTGTAGGGATGCGATCACACACGCTATCTGCCCGAACACGATGCCGTTGGAGAAAGACATCAAGTTCAGGCCAACCATTACAAACAACTGAAAAAAAGAAATTGTGTGTCAGCTCCAAGTCCGACGCACGAATGGAGTTTACTCTTTACGAACGATTATAAAATGTATAGATAAGTAAATGAGGGTAAATGAACGCACTTTTTATATTACTTAAAGCATGCTTGATACATTTATTTATATTAATTATTGTCCGAGCGAAGCGAAGGTCTCTGGTTTTACTTGAGTGAATTTGCACTTGTCCGTCCGTCCTTCCGTCCGTCCGACTGTCAGAGCTTTATAACTTCTGAATTACTGAACGTAATTACTTTAAATTTAAATATAATATGTAAACTGATGGCCTCCAGCCGAATATGGCTTAAAAAGTTATAAAATCTTTACTTCAGGGGGGGCTCTCATAGAAGCGAATGCGAAATAGAATATTTTTATAGCGTTACATAGGGTTGCGGTATATCATTTTAAAGATAATTTGGAATAGAGTCCAAAAATATATATTTTATTTATTTCTTCCCTAAAATTGACGAAATGGGGGGCTTTCAAAGTGGAGATTTTTTAACGTCCAAAGTTGACCCCAGAACTCTCAATTTTCTGAAAGGTTGAGCCTGAAACTTGATCAATTATTCGAATTATATCCTGTACTTGAACAATATATACTAAAATTAGATAAATACATCATGTACAATAAAAAAGTCAATAACGTAACGGTTTTGATTTTACTCCCCATAAATTTTCATACACCGGGCTAATGTATGAAAATCGATTCTAAAAGAGGTAAACGCAATGATTCGTTCAGACATAACAATGTTACAATGTTACTGCGGCGGTCTTCGCAGTCCCCACATAATCCCATAGATGGCTCTATATGCTGGCACGAAGTACACATAAAACCTGAATCGCGATATCGAAGTTTTCTCTGAATCATATCATACTAATAGTATAAATGCGAAAGTGTGTTTTTTTGTCGGTTTGTTAGTTTGTCCTTCAATCACACCGCAACGGAGATACGGATCGCCGTGATTTTTGGCATGGGTATAGTTGAGGACCTGGAGAGTGACAAAGGCTACAGTCGAGCCATATCACCTGCTCCCGTACATTACCATATTTGCTTACGAACAGTAACAGCTGCATTAGTTAGAAACTGCTGTATTAGTTAGTTTTTTTTTTTAATCTTTAAGTGTTAGTTAGTTAGTTACAGCTATTATCGCCCACCTTCAGGTTGAGATGTTTACAGATTTACAAAAGATAACGTAGTAAATCTATACCTCTGTATTCTAAAATCTATACTTTACCTACTAATATTATAAATGCAAAAGTTTGGATGCATGGATGTTTGATACTCAATCGAGCCAGAACGACTGACGGATCTGTATGAAATTTGGGACCGAGATAGATTATAGTCTGAAATAACACATAGGCTACTTTTTGTTCCGGAAATCCGGAACCCAAAAAACTTAATCCACGCGGACCAAGTCGCGGGCATCAGCTAGCATATAAAAATAATTTTTGACATACCTTTTGAAACATAATTGTCTGCCTAAACGCCTAAGTATTTGTAATGTGACCTCTTATTAAAACACATCGTACATGAAAGACTATAAAACTCTGCTAGGCCTTCGCTGTACCTATTTGTTACTAAACTGTATTCGTCGGCAAGCAGATGGTTTACTTAAAATTAAGTTCATGTTATTATTAATGATTTATTATTGCAATACAAATTGTAAAGAATTATATAAATCGTAATTTTTTTTTGTCTTGAAGGAGGAAATTACAAATTAACATTTATTAATTAATAATTATTTTAAGTAGATGCTTACGATACCTATATGAATTAAGTGCAACTTTGCTTCCACCACTACTACTACAAGTACAGTCCATTAACACGTCCCACTGCTGGGCACAGGCCTCCACTCCCATAGCAGAGAGGGAATTAGAGCTTAGCTACGCTGCTCCAATGCGGGTTGGCGGCTTTAACGACTATTATCATGATAGTGATAACACATTAAACAGATAGTGGTGATAATAACCGGGACCGACGCGACGGCTTAACTACAGTAAACAGATACAAATCTGTTTACTGTGGCTTAACGTGTTCTCCGAGGCACGGGGGTGAAACACCTCCAACTTCTTAACTCCGAGCTAGTACTGAGAATTTCTAGTCAGAAAAACCCCATAGGTACTTAATTATGATCCGACCCGGGACTCGAAACCGGGACATCGTCGGCCGTAGTCGAACATTTTAACCATACCAACGAGGAAATCTTTGCTTGCTTCTTGTACAGGCTAAGCATTTTTTTGTAACTTTCATTCTTACATATTATGAAAAGATTTTTGTATCGTTTCAAGTTTCAACCATAATAGAGGGATAATTTTTGTTCGGAATTAAAATATTTTTAGTTTATAAAAGACTAGATAATGCCCGTGACTTCGTCCGCGTGGATTAAATTTTACCATTGAAAATGGTTATCAGATGAATCAGTATCAAATCGCCTGAGATGTATTTTATATCTCATGAAACAGGAAGTATAATACCTATCTGTCAATTTGACTCGTTTCATGTCATTCGATCTAATCTGTTGACACGGAAGCCGTATTGAAAATAGTTAGTTTCAAAGACCCTATACTTAATAACTAGACAGTGTACCAAACATTTTTGTTAAGCTAAAATGAGATCTATCAAATTTTTCTTAGGGTTGCTATTTCCTTAAAGGCGGTAGCTAGCTAAAAGCGGTCCTTGCGAGAGGGCTTCCGGTGGTAGTGTGTCCTTGTCTGACATCTTGCCAGTTCAACTAAATATTGGGTTTGGTAGAAATGGTAGAAAATTTTATATTTTGCTGTTTTTGATTTACCAAAACGAACAATCTATAAACTTTGGAAAATATTTTAATATATCTACAGTTTGTACAAACAGTAATTATTTCGTTGTATTTAAAAAATAATTCATTAATACTGAGTAAAAGTAGTACTGAAATGTTTGGGACTGGTAATACTAAATGCAAGATCGTGGTTTGTTTACGTGGTTGTTTGGTTGGTTCTCGTGCTTCGATTTGACATTGTGTAAATTTTCACAATAAACCAGTTTGTTTTTCATGAAAAATGGTGAATTCATATTGTGTGACAGGGTGCAACGCAGCAAAGCAGCTTTTCTTTCCACAGTTAAGGAAAAACAATAATCATATTCTGTAGGGTAACCACGTGGATCAAAGATTTTTCTAGTCTCGTAGAAGTAGTTAGGTAGATCATATGTCCCAACTGACTCAAATTGGAGATCTATAATAATACTACTATTATAATAAAAATAAATCTCCGAAATGTATGTACGCGCATAACTTCTGATCGACTGCACCAAATTGGATTTTTCATTTTTTATTGTGTTTGTTATTACTAGGAAATGGCTTTGTAAAAATTATTATTCGAAAGTCCCAGACGAAGCTGGGCTTAGCTAGTTTCTAAAATAGAAAAATCTTAGTAAAAGCTCGGAGTTGGAAATACTGTCCGACGAACGGCAAAACTCTCGACTTGCCCTCTATTATTGTGGATACGCTATGTTATGTTAACTTAACTTAAGTGATGTAGATTCTAAAAAAATATACACGATGTTTTTACTCACAATAAATTAGGTAGGTGAAGGTAGTGTAGTTAGGTAGCATCAAGATATCAGGATACTTACACAATCGTTTTTATACTCCGACTTAGGGATGTTCATGTAAAAAAAATATCGATATTTTTATCGATATAATATATCGTAGTGTTCTATCGATACTTTGCGATATATCGTACAAATATATCGATATTTTGGATTTATCGTAAGCGATTTGTATTTAACTAGTCTATAATATTGAATATTAGATAGAGTTCAGGTTAATATGAGTAAAACAGAGTGCAGAAACAAATCAACTTTATTTATTTATAAATCCCAATACATTTTCTCTAGATTTATTTTTTTATTAGGTGCCATGTTGAGAAATCGTAATTTCTGAAAAAAAAAGAGAACAACGTGAGAAAGACAAAGAGTAACAGTCACAAAACTAATGAAATAAAAAATAAATCCATCGAAATAATTAATCGACTATGTCCCACCCTTAACATTCTTGAAAATAAAAACAAAATGGTCAATTGACCACAAGATAATTAAAACTACATATTGGGGAATTTCATGCAAATACTAAAGCATTCAATTATTTATTGTTTCATGCTAATAAATAGTAATCTTTGATAGCAATTTAAGATCACGTTATACTTACTGTATGAATCGTAAACTGTAGTAAACAAAACAGATAATAATTGTCACAGCTTGCTTCTTTTGTACAACTGAATAGTGGCCGTTTTTATATATCTTTATGCACACTAACTGTATTTACACATTTGTAAACTGTATTAAACAAAACAGACAACTTTTATTTATAGGTTATTTTGTACTGAGAACGAAGCGAATAATCACAAACCACAGATTAATTAAAGATATAGTACGAAGCCACAGATCATAAACTAAGTAGGTAGTTAATTTATATAGATTATAAATTACTAGTGCTGTCCGAGAGTAGAAGAATTTCGTGTCTGCGTTTTGTTATTGTGAACTACTTCATTACAGACAGATATAATCATATTATAAAAAAAAAAGAAATGGAATGTGCTTTTAATTTCTCCCGATAATTGATATATCGAATGAAATATATCGATTGTACGTACCGATACTAGATGATTCGATAATATCGGGTTGCATCGATATATCGCGTACATATATCGATATTTTACGAAATATCGATTTATATCGTGCACTCCTGCTCCGACTTTTAATTAAAAATGTCATTTAGTAAATTAAATAAAGTAAAAAAATATTTAATCAAAGTATTTCACATATATATTATTTTACTTAGAAAGTCACTTCTTAAGTTATAATATTTTAATTATTTAGGTGAAATGAGTATTTGAGTATTTAGGTTAAATGTCATTTTACTGCATATAATTAAAAGTGAGTATTTATGCAATTTGTCCTGTGTTTTGGTCACCTAATTAGAAAGGGACACACTACCAACGGGAGCCCTCTCGCGCGGACCGGTTTTCGCCATAGTGCACGGTCTAGTTAGTAAGTGTAAGGTCTTTGGTTAGTTTAACGAGTGTTTTGACGATGGTTATTCAGTCTCCTGCTGGCAGACTCAGCGATTGTAGAATACTTTTGTGTTTAGATCGCAATTTGATTTAGTGCCTAACGATAGCAGTCGTGGCCGTATCATATGAATATTGCCTTTGAGTTTTGCTATCTTTTACCTAATTACATTCAAGCTCTCATCGAACCTCTACACGTTAAACCATTTACTCGTGTTTGATTGTTTGTAATGGATAAACTCAAAAACTACTCAACCGATTTTATAAATTATAAGCTACATTATCAGCCAGTAACAAAGGCTAATTTTATTAAAAAAAAAATTAGAAATCCTTACGAAAATTGTAATGTGAACTGAGTCGGAAAAATTCGTCTCTTCGGAGAGCTTACGTGGCGTGCGATGCGTAAATAGTTAAAGTTACATGCAAACAATGTATGGTGGAATTATTCCTGTCAAAAAGTTCTAAAAAAATCCGCAAAAATATCTATCTTTTAAGGTTGACCCACAATAACCATTTTTATGATTTTCAAATTTGGTCTACTAAACCAATGCTTTACTTGCGATGGCGTTTGTACCGACATAATATTAATCCTTACCAAAATAAATATGTTTTAAAATTAAAATTGTCCATAAACCACTATATTTAGATGAATATATTTTGAGATATCATAGAAATAATGCAAAGTGCATGGGTAAATGGCGCGGCTGAGGCCGGCGCTCAGATTAAATTGTGCTGGCGACATTGGCAGGTGTATTAAAACCTGCCCTCTGCCCACTGGCTAGAGTCGAGTATAGACAATTAGGATTATTAGTGGTACCCGTGCGAAGCCGGGGCGGATCGCTAGTAATAATATTATAACTGCTATTTAACTTGCTATTTAACTGCTGTCGGTCTGTTACGCTTTATTCTTTAACAGTATATCTCTTTCCACCCCTTTCCATTAATCACATAATGGTAAGAGTTTTCTTGGGATAATAATGCGGTGGGTTCCCACGTCCTTCCGCGTAAGACTCGACTAGTAGAACTATTAGTTTTTTTTTTGTAACGATTATCATCAGATGTTAGTGATAATAACCGGGGCCGACGGCTAAACGTATGACTTATAGAAATTAAAAAATAAAATAAAATACATATTTATTGCCAATAAGGTACACAGATTTTTTTTAAACTTTGATCTCCACAATATGGACCTGTATCGCGGAGACCATAATATTATTATAATTACCTAAATTTAGACTTAGCCAAGGACTAACTAGGACACAATATCTAGATGAATTTTTAAATTCTAAATAATAGATAACTTAAGCAAATGTAATTTTGCATGCCAGACTACAAGGTTAAACATTTCCACTGGAAAACCAATAAAAAGTTTGGATTCATGGATGGGTGGATGTTTGTACTGTCATGACAGAACGGCTGAACGGATCTGAATGAAATTTGGCACAGAGATAGATTATAATCTGGAATATAACATGGGTTACTATTTATCCCGGAAAATTAAACAGTTCTCGCGGGAACCAAAAACCTCAATCTACGCGGACGAAGTCGCAGGCATCAGCTAGTAGCTCAAGAACACTTAGTGAGCACACATATAAATAAAGTAAGTCGATACCCAAAGAAATCCGGTTCGGATCATCTAGTGTTAAATAATTAACGTACTCGATTGCTCTTTGCTTAACACTTCTTCGACATCGACGTTATCAGTTTTAAAGAAGACCTCGATTTCTTGTAACGTCCTACCTTTAGTTTCAGGCCACCTCAACCATATGAAGCCAAGACACGCGGTCATTATTGCTGCATTTAACAAAAATAGTCCATGATAACCTAAAGCATTAACCAAAATTGGGAACAGAAAAATCGTTAAACTCAATAATCCCACCAGAATTGTTCCGGAAATAGTGAAAATATACAATTTTATATCTAAAGGAAACATTTCACTGAATATAGCTTCTAACGCTGGGTATGGACCAGCGTTTATTAATATAAAATAGGACGCTAGTAAGCTGACATTAATCCAATTAAAATAACTCTGACCATTTTTGAAATAGAAGCAAGCACTGAAGATAACTAATAAACCATTCGCTGCAAAACCAGTAGAAAGCAGCAATGTACGCATGGATGAATATCTAATCGCAAAACATGATATACATGATCCTATTATGATAAAACCATCCAACATTAAAGTGAAGACTAAAACATCAGATGTACTAGTAATTTCTTGCAACATAACAGTGGCTAAGGAAGTAAAAACTAATTTGCCTCCAGCTGCAAGATACGCGTGGATAACACAACTCATAATCAAAAGCCCCCAAAAGTATTTCCTTCTAAATGCCAGAAGCAATCTCCTCCAAGTAGGTTTGCTGTTTGTATCGATAATTCTTTTCAATTTGCTACGCTCCATTTTTATAAGCAAATCCAATTCTCTTTCCGAATTCGTTGTAAAGCCGTGTAGATTTCGAAAAGCTGTCTGATATTCCTCAAACTTGCCTCTAGAAGCCAACCAATGAGGGCTTTCCACCCAAAAATAAGGTAGTAATACTCCTAACGCAGCTGGGATTATTGAGATCAAGGTCACAGTTCTCCAGTGTAAAACTATACCAAGCGCATGGACCAAACATGATCCAAAAGCTGGAGCAAAGGTTGTAACCATATTTAGAAAGAATGCTCTTGTTTTTAATGAAGTATATTCTGCTGTTACAAATATATTTAATTTCCAAAGAGCACCGACCGCTATACCTCCAATGATTCTGAACAACATGAATGAGTACATTTCTCTGGCTTGATACATAATGATCCAGTTGATAACGATTAATGTGGAGAAGATGATGAAGGCCCATCTTCGACCAAATTTGTTAGCAATCATGGCGCTTATGGCGAATCCAAAGACGTTCATTGTGACCAAGGTGGTAGCTGGAACAAAAGAAAATTAAATAAATCAATAGACAGTAGTCAATTTATTGGTAAATTTAGTTTACAAGTCATTCTATAGATGTTACAAAAAATATTGTAACGGTACAATATTATACTATGTACCTACTAAATACATATACTACATTACTAGCGGTATAATAAACCTTTATTACATTTATATATTATATAATTTTTCATATGACCTGCATTGAAAGTGCGAGTTTCAATCCCTGTTGAGCCACTCGAAACTAGTCAATTTTAGACGAATTATAGGCCCGCTGAATGACGTTGCAGCCCTCCTTTCAATCCTGTAAGAGTATCTTTTGTTTATTTTCAACGTTTATAACTGGTAGAAAAATATCACTTTCTGTCCTAGGGCACCTACCCGCTGAATGACTTATTTGCCTGAAATTGAGTAGTTTCCACGGAACCTAACATATTGAATAGAAGCAGGCGAAGTTACTTTGCGAAGTCCATGATAACGGATGAACCAGTAGTTTAATTCGCTATATAATCCACCACAGTAAACAAATCTATGTGTAGTGCGCGTCTTTCACCTGCAGCATGCGACACTTACCACCCAACAATTCGCACAGGCACAGCACCACACCACACAAATCCTCCAAATCACTCTCAACGTAATTTTCATTCGTTGAAATTGGGCAGGGTTGTAGTATGGCGTAACACACAAGTTCATATTTTGTAACAAATTCTAAAATAAGACAGTTTCGTGTCTTTTTCATAACTCTGCTTATAAATTGCGGAGATACATGAAAGACGCTTGCTAGTCTCTCATTTTAATCACCAGTGTGCTGTTTGCACATTACAATTTCTAGGGCTCTTTTAGGTTTCTTAAAAGCGTGTGTTAAGGAAGGGGTTTCTTCTAAAACAGTTAAAAAGTTCTCTTTAGTAAACCCAATATAATAATTAAAAATAGTGTCATTGATAGTCTCTAATCTAT
This sequence comes from Erebia palarica, assembly GCA_964035005.1. Classification (NCBI taxonomy): domain Eukaryota; kingdom Metazoa; phylum Arthropoda; class Insecta; order Lepidoptera; family Nymphalidae; genus Erebia; species Erebia palarica. The sequence goes on along the minus strand of OZ035993.1, from coordinate 14,273,665 downwards.
CAAAATTCAAATATTTTAAGTTCTTTTTTTGTAACATCTTTAACATATCTGCTATTTGTGCACTATTAAAAGTATCTATTGTTGGACGACCGTATACCGCCAAATCGAGCCACAAAGCTCCATCTCTCGAATGCTCTTCACAAACCCGTACTCCATGCGGAATGTATATATTTTGTTTAGACAAAATATTTGTTCTTAACATCAAGTTAGTCCTGTGCAAATTCTGTCTGTGATTGCAGTCTGCTATAATACAGTTCGTCGAACTAAAAGATAAACGCAAGAAACCTGGTACAGACATCAGAGGCACATTTGGCATCTGTGGCATTTCTTCTGCTTGCTCTGGAACAATATTATCTTCCTCGAGAGGAATATCTTCGACAGGCTCTTGGGGAGTAACTCTTAGTGGATCACTCCGCAATTCTGATGATTGACTGGATGAGGGTTCAAGCACATCATCATTAGCTGCTCGCTGTGATGTTAAAGCAGCTTCCTCTTCCTCTTGAGCTCTTATTTGTGTTGACACAAAACGATCAGCACGTTGCAAACACGGTCTGCATATTCTGTCCTGCACTGTTATCTGAAAAAATACAAAAGACATGACTATACTAGCGAAACAATATTACGTCATTATTTGACCGTCAATAAGCATTTATTTCACGTAACTTCAAATGAAGATAAATCCATTATACCGAATTTACTTTTGTCCTTTAATAAATAGTACCTACTGGACACAGGGTCATAAAATCCATCATAGGTATAATGGATTAACCCAAATTCTACAAAAGCGTTCTTTTCTTTGTTATAATTGTCTAACATGTGTTTGTCTCGACTATTGTCGAGTTGACTTTTATTATGTTTTTTTTTTCTAATCTCCATTTAACAAAAACTCTCAATAACTCTAATTTTCGGTAAGTAGAGCTTACACTCTATTATTTTTTGTGCAGCTTAAAAGTATAGTTTTACTTTTTACATTCAGTATTTTAATGTCAGAGAGATTTGATACACAACTATTAGAACCCAATCCCATACGATTTAACTGTGCACCTCGCGCTGTGACGCAACTCTGATGATACTATTTGCAAAAAAGTTAATGTCGTAAAAATATTTATTGTTCATCTATGTATTTATTTAGTACATTGTTGTATGGACAAAAATGTATACCTAAGGAAAGTAGGGTTAATAGTTATGTAGTTATAGTATTATGTACTGACCTGCCGATTGTCAAACAGATGACGAGCGTATTCAATGATGTTTTGATGATCAGCTATGTAGTCTCCAGTTAACAAATAAGACTGTATGGGTCGCTGATATCTTCGCCGCGGTCCACGAACAGTGCTCACTCCTCAAAAAAAGCACTGTCTTGCATATGACTTATCATTTTGGTCAAAATAACTACCTAACTACTTACAGAGTCAATGGTATAACAACACAGTCAACAGAATATAACAACAGAGTCAACAATAACAAATAATATAATGAAAAACATGGCAAAGAAACAAACAAACGAACTCTCGTACAAAACGCCTGCGCACATTGGGAGTCAAAGTGGCAACTGGCAAACTGAATAATGAATATTGAATACTGATGATGCCTTTCACTTTTTTACCCTGGAGTCCCTGCCCGGCTAGGAAAACATTATATTTTTGTCTCACTCGCACTCGTTGCACGTATTTTTTCCTGTGCTTGTCTACCGGCAAGACAATGGAAGACAAGCCGTGTCTTAACTAAAAGTACGGCGGGAGCGGGATAGAGCTGTTGACTATTCATTTGTATTATTTTGCGTACAATCCGACCACCCAACCCATTATGTGTGTCATCGTTCTAATTATTATTAGGTATAGCGATCTTTAGTTCCACATATCCCTGCAACGAGCAATTAAATAATCTAAGTCTGCAACGACATTATTTTATTGTTCATTTCATAATGCAGCGGGATGAAAGACATTAAGACAAGCCAATACGCGCGCGCGAGATACTTTGACATAATATAGCGATTCATTGCGATGCGATGCGATTTAGTAGGCAAATAATTAATTGTAGTAGTAGTTTTCTCGTGCTTCGAGTAGTATGTAATGTACCTACTCTCTTCTAATAAACAGTAATAATAATAATCAATCTGGGAGCGATTATTTGGATACAATCTAACACCTATAGACACGTAATAAGTCTATTTTTAATGATTGTCGTTGTCCTCATATGTCTACCTTTACCTCCAAATATCTCGGTAACGTGACACTTTGGGGTACTATGTTACTTGACATTATTTGTTCGTCTATGTGTCCTCTATCCTTACATACCACTTTCATCGTGCGCCGCGATTTTGAAAAAAAATCAAAATGGCGGCAGGTCGCTATGCCAGCTTCCATACAAAAAGGTTCAAACTCCTTAAGTAACACACTAGAACTCTATAAAGGCAGGATTACATTGTCGGAGCATTTATAAAAATATTTTACTGTATTTTACGGGTTTCGTAAAAATAGATTTTTCATTATGTTCCATATTAGTAAAATTATTAAAAAATATCTACAGATGCAGAATTCTGTAATGATGTTCTATATAAATTACTTTCAACTGCTACTCTTGAATTATTTAGGTGGTTGGCTATTGTGGAAAAATAAAATACTTGATTGAGAACACGAAATTTTAATTCAGACCAATCTTTACCAAGGGACAAAAGGAAGCGGAAGCTTTATATAGTGGTACTACATGCACTGTACTAATTTTCATTGTTAATTAATTTACAAATAAACATTGCTCAAACAAACTAGGTAAGTACCTAGTTAAAACAATATTATTTTCTATTTAAGTAAGTACTTACTAAAGCAGAAGCAGAGCAGTGTTATTACGTGCTAATTATTTATTTAAAATAAATATTATTCTTAAATTTTTCAAACATTGTTTTACCCAATGGTTTAGTTAGGAGATCTGCAATATTCCTTCCTCACCTTTCTCACTGCCAAGGGTCACTGGCAGAGATCTCTTACAGAGGTAAGTGCTTCCTTGTCCACTATGTATGTTTTTCTTCTTATTTTATAACTTTTTGGTACTAAATAAATAAAAATTAAAAAATATATATCTGAAGTACTTATATATTTCAATGAGATTAATCCCTTATTTACTTGTTTAACAATGTATTTATATTTTATATCAATATGTTTTAATTTTTTGATATTTTCAGAATTATATGCTAATTTAATTACTGACTGGTTGTTCTCATAGATAGTTATACTATTATTACACTTAATGTAAAACTCATTCAACAGATTCTTTAACCAGTTCGCTTCAATAATACATAAACTCAATGCAATATACTAAAATTCTGTTGAAGAGAGACTTACACAATTGTTTCTTGCTATTCCATAAAATTACACATCCGAATAGTTTAAATATATAACCTGATGTAGATTTCCTATCTTATATGTCACGAGCCCAGTCTGCATCAACATCTATTCTATATTTATTAATGTACTAGCTGACCCGGCCACGCGTTGCTGTGGCTAAAGTTTTTGTTATATTACATTATAGTAAACAATTGTGACTGTCAAATAATAACAGACAAATTAATTAGCTGAATTATACGGTATTTCGTTCACTACGAAACAAATTTAATTAATTTTATAGCGTCAACAACACGTGGTAATTATGCTGTTAAAATGTAGCTTATATGACACGTTCGTAGATTTACCATAGCAGTGCCATGTATTGATTACTTACTCAACCCAGTCGAAAGGTATCGACATCTGTTAGAATCATTTGGAGTTAACAGATAATTGTGACTGTCAAATAATAACAGACAAATAATTAGCAATAAATTAAAATTGCGACTATAATTTGAGATTTAAACTATCCTATCTCTCAAGTTGGATCGAACTGCACATGGTGTGCGAATTTTATTATAATCGGTTAAGTGGTTTAGGAGTCCATTGAGGACAAACATTGTGACACGAGATTTATGTATATTAAGATTGTTAGGAGAGGAAGTTGTAATGTACCTTTATACTATTATAATAGGTCTTTACCTATGAAATTGCCGTTTTGTAAGGGAGGGACATAAAGTCGATTTTTTAAAAATATAATATATTTATTTAATCAAAGTACGTACCATTACTATCTATGTACTTTTGCCATCTTATAGGTAGTTCATTGATCCCTTTACTAAATAATCATTCCGACGGGAATTAATTAAATCTTTGAAGGCGCTTTGGACTGCCCCATCGGAGTTGAATTTTTTCCCTTGCAAGAAGTTATCCAAATTTCGAAAAAAAATGGTAATCTGTTGGAGCAAAGTCCGGGGAGTACGGTGGATGTCTTAGACATTCCAATTGAAGCTCCTCTAATTTGGTAGCCGTCTGTTGTGCAGGTGGTCTAGCGTTGTCCTGAAGCAGCAGTGGCCTAGAGCGATTGACGAGCCTCGGTTGTTTAGCAGCTAGCTTTCCCATCATGGTTTGCAGTTGCTGACAATAGACATCCGCCGTAATCGTCTAGCCAGATTTAAGAAAGCTCTAGTGAACGACACCGGCACTAGTCCACCAAACGCTCACAAGTAATTTTTTTTGAGTCAATTTTCGCTTGGGACAGGATTTGGCTGGTTCGCCAGGGTTCAGTCATTGCGATTAGAGATTTGTTAAGATATAGAGATTTGTTAAGTTTGCATATCTCTCCTGTACGTAATTTAATAAGCACTGTGGCCTTTACGTCACCATATAGAAAAGCACCTACTACATCCATATGATATACCGATTGTTTTAACTCGTTTGCCATGGCCATAAAAATCCCAAATGTCCCTAACTTAGAAACGGGTGAATACACATTTGAAATACCATATTTATACAATATCCCTTCATCAGTATCCTTAATTTTGAAAACCCATTTGGTAGATATCACGTTTAGACCCTTAGGCATTTCACTCACCACTGTAAAAGCATTATTCACTTTTAATGCGTCCATTTCTCTCTGAACTGCTTCTTTGCATTTATCTTTATCATCCCTTATCATAGCCTCTTCATATGTTAATGGTTAATTATATAATGACAAGAGACCTGTTTCATATTCATCAAGCCACTGTGGCTTAATCTTCTTCCTTGATGGCCTACTAACTCCTTGTTCCTTCCGGATATTTTCTTCTATTTCTGTACCACTCGAACTCTGAGAACATCCTGATTCGTCCAAATACTCTTGATCTTTTAGAGAACGTTCTGCTTCCCTCTGTAATATATCACTTTGATTTTCTTGTTGTTCCATAGTTAATACATGCATGGTAGTCGTATCCTCTTCATAAAAGCTGGGAAATTCATCATCTTGCCTTGTTTCATTTTCTTCTTCTAGATACTCTACGGGCCATTCGTTTTCTTCTAACATACTATGTTCTTATGACAAGTATTTTCCACTTTGTTTAAAAAAAACAACCTCTCTTTTAATTAAAACATCATTTTTATTTGGAAAGTAAATCCTATACCCCTTGGTGTTTTCACCATTACCTACAAAATAACCAACTTCAGATTTTGAATCGCATTTGAGCCGCTTTTGGTCTGGAACATGAACAGAAACCTTTGAACCGAATACTTTTAATCGCTTCATGTCAAATATACCTTTATTTAACCATAATTCATATGGTGTTACTTCTTTGACCCTGCTCTTACTAGTTCTATTCAAGACAAGACTACTGTATTTACAGCGTCAGCCCACAAACTTTGGTCTAAATTTGAGCTTAGCAATATAGTTCTAGCGGCCTCTGTTACTGTCCAAATTTCTCTCTCCGCACATCTGTTTTGTTCTGGAGTACTTATAGGCACAACTTGTTTGATGTATAATACCCATACTGTCCAAAATGGATTGCATCTTTAAGTTGACAAAAATTCTTTACCATTGTCGGATCTAATTATTCTTACTTTATGACCTAAGTTATTTTTTTTATATTGTAGAAATTTTTGAACATATTTTACAGTTTCTGATTTACTAACTAAGAAATAAACCGTCCTAAAACGAGAGTAATCATCCTTAATCAACATATAGTAATGTGCACCACCTAATGAACTAACTTCCATGGGTCCGCGCAAACCCATATGTAAAAATTTTCCAGGTTGTTGTTGACCTCTGACCTCACTCAAAGGAAATGGTTGTCTATGTAACTTACCTTTTAAGCAATCTTCACTACTAGGTGATACCTTAATATTGCATCTTTTTAAAATGTTTTTAACCTGTTCAATGTCTTGGTGGCCAATTTTACCATGCCACTCTAACAAATTATCGCTCACTTTACCTACACATGCAATAGCACTATTCTTATATCTAAATTCCATTATATATGTCACCGTAAGATTGTAAAAACCGTTAGATTATAATCTAACTCGCGAAATTGTAAACTGTCGAAAGATTACAATTTAACGCATTATTTTTGGTAGATTAGGTAGATTTTTGGTAGATAGGTACTTATCTTTCCTATAAGCTATTGCACTTGTTTTTAACTTAACTTTCTTTCTTTTTTAACTTCATGTCTGGCCCATATAAAGCACCAGTTAACCATTTGTTTCTATCCATTCAGAACCATTATACCTATGCCTCTAAATATCACCTTTACCCATTGCATGAATGACTGAACCGTCTCCTATTATTATTTGTTGTTAGGCAATGAAAAACTTTCATAATTCGTAAAACACTTAATATTATGGCACATATATGCTCTGAAGCGCCACTATCCACAAATTCCTACTTTGACATTGTGCATTCAAGGCTGGGGACATACATGAAATGCATTACTACCTTTTTCGATATCATGAGATGCTACTTTAGAATGTTTAAACTTATTTTTAAACCAACATTCACATAAATTATGATCTGACCGTTTACAATAATTGCAGAACTTATTTTTCTTATATGTAGATTGACCTTTAACACACACTCACTTTTATTATGACCTTCAACACCACACTTAAAACAATTTCTTCTTTTCTTCACTGCTTTAAAAGCCACCAAGGACAAACTCGTACTATCCTTCATGCGCAACTCCTCTACCAAAAGCCTAGAGGATAATTCTTCATACGTTTGCCTATCTACAGGAACGGACAGGCAGAGACAAAGTGCTTGTAAGGTGCTGACAGTGATGATGTTGAAGAAACTAGAAGTTTAATTCGCTATAATCCGCCACAGAAGGCAAATCTACGTGGTACAGTGCGTATCTTGAACTTGATGCCCTCGATATTCACCCCACCACATAAACCCTCAAAAATACCCTCAACGTACGTTTCACTCCGATACCGGAGAATCTTCAGGATATGTTGACTCTACAATGCACGATTGTGCACACACAATCACACAACACACAATCATGCAGTGATACCTTAATATTGCATCGTGCATTCTAGTCACCTACATGATGGATGTGGCTCAAAAAAAAATTTCGAGCCCCACCCATTTATACCAAAAAATTACTATATTTATGACTGAATATTTTCTCGATTTCTTTTAAACCGCTAGAGTGCTTTTGGTCGCCGGCGGACCATAGCAACGCGAACGTCGGAGTGCCCATGGTTGCCGGCCGACCATAAACGTTGGCGCCAATATATAACGGTCTGTTGTGACAACAACTATGTCTATCCCATTTCTACCACTTGAATATTGCTCGGGACGAAACAGGCTACCTATATGTTTGATACTTTGACTTAAAATCGTCGAGAAAATAATTCTAGGACCGAAGTAAACCTCGCGAATGTTCGTTTCTCAGTCACTTCGTACTAGTTGCTGTTGGTGGGTGTATATAGTGATTGAATTGCTTTGGAATCCGTTAAAAAGTAAGTAAAGTGAATGAATAACTAATTAAATCATTATACTAGTATAGGTTTGTTGCGTATTTACTCATTTTTATTCATATTTTGAGCTTTAAAAGTGGACTAGTCCAAAAACTAAACCGTGTCATAACATAAAAATAACTTCCTTTCTGATTTTTTATTGGATATTTACGAGTATAATACACGTTAAACTCACGGTACTTTATCATACTGTAAAGTTTCGTCGCCTGACGAATTATTGTTGAGGTCCACTACCTTTATTGCCTAGACTAATAGTTCCAAAGGAGTTTCTGGATTCGACATTACCTAAATACTTGATAAGTATCAATTATTGTATATTTATTACATTTTGTAACATTTTTGGTTTCTTCGTTCCCGCGAGAACTCTTTAATTTTCCGCGATAAGAATTAGTCCATGTGTTATTACAGACTATATTCAATCTCTGTGCCTTTAATCCAGATCCGTTCAGCCGTTCTGACGTGATTGAATAATAAACATACATCCATCCATCTATCCAAATTTATTATAATTTATACGCATTATAATATTAGAATTAAAAAAAATTATATAACACACACACACACACACTACAGCCCATTAACGTCCCACTGCTGAGCACAGGCCTCCACACTCTCACAGGAGAGAGGGAATTAGAGCTTAGACCCACCACGCTGCTCCAATGAGGGTTGGCGGGCTTTAACGACTATTATCTTGACAGTGATGATAGCCGGGACCGACGGCTTAACGTGCTCTCCGAGGCACGGGGGTGCAACACCGCCAACTTCCTAACTCCGGGCTAGGACTGAGAATTTCTAATCAGAAAAACCCAATACCCAATTAAGGCCGACCCGGGAATCGAACCCGGGACCTCGTTGGAGTCGAAGATGACAACCACTGGATCAACAAGGAAATTAAATATATTGGTAACTAAATTTAAAGTTTATTCTATAGATACTTGTAGTACAATAATAAATATTATTTCCAAGTTTTTTTTTTAAATTTCCAATAAAAAGAAAAAAGTTTTTGAAACTTGTGTTGTTGTTGTTGAAAGAAATTTGAAACATGTTGTTTGCCTAAACACTAAGGTACTAAAGACATAAATTTTAGTGAACATTTTATGATACAATAAAACCCACTGCTATCTTTACTGTATGTAACTAAATTGTATTAGAAACCAAACAACGGCACACAACTTGTACATTACATTTCAGTCATGATTATTTAATGACTAGCGATCCGCCCGTCTTCACACGGGTAGCACTAATCACCATAACAGTCCATACCCAATAATAGCCAGTCGGCATTGGGCAGCACATCAGATTTTACATTAGCACTGCGATATCTCCGCACTGCCAACCACGCATTCTATTACACATTAATTATTTCTCTGTTATCCGCGTAGATATTTATCTAAATTAAATGGTGTAAAGGGCGAATTAAATAATTATTCTATATTGAATACTTGAGATGACCAACAATTTTATTTTGATAGGGATTAATTAATACTATGTCAGTAAAAACAACTTCTAAAGTAGAGCTTTGTTTTAGAACAAATTTGAAAATTATAAAAATAATTATCAACCACTCACAATAACCATTTACCTATATGATATTCAAATTTGGTCTAAACTAATGTTTTACAAACGAAGGTGTATTTACCGACACAGTATTCATCCTTATCAAAATAAATATATTAGTCATCTCAAGTATGTAATTAATATGAATTGTCCTTTACACCATTTAATTTAGATGAATATCTTATGAGATATCATAGAAATAATGTAACATGCAAGGGAAAAAGGCGCGACTTCGGCCAGCGCTCAGATTAAATACCTATAATCTGAAGTCTGGTGGCTGTGGCAGGTGTGATGAGGACGGGGCATACTCTTACAATGTAATATTAAACTGTAAAACCTGCCCACTGCCCACTGGCAATGTTGGGTATAGACTATTAGGGTTATTAGTGCTTACCCGTGCGAAGCTGGGGTGGATCGCTATCGCTTTAATCCGCCAAAGCAGACAAATGTAAATATGTGGTAAGTTCAGCGAATAGATCATACGTGTACGTACTTAATCATTTCTAAAAGTTGTATAACATACAAGGTAAAAAATTATAATATATTTCATTAATTCTGTCGTCACTTAACGCAGAATGTTTAAATTAATTCGTCAATTAGTTTAACTTTGAGTTATCACATTTATAACTCTGTCATTGTCATAAATATTAGTATTAAACAATATGGTTATTTTAATAATTTAATTCTAACTTCATCTTCGTTTCCTTCTGTGATCCTTCTGGCTGCCGCTAACGTAACTAGCACAATGTATCACAGTGGCCAATTCACGCTTTTTTTATATAACTATGTCTCTATGTAAAAATCTGTTTATATAGATAGAGAAATTAATATATATAATCTATTAATATACTATCTATCTTATATCAATGCTTTCGCCTGTTCAGTACTCAGAATTTCTTCGACATCAAAATTATTCGTCTTAAAATACATCTCGATCTCTTGCAAAGTCCGCCCCTTGGTCTCAGGTAACTTAAACCATATGTAACCTAAACAAATTGACATGATCGCCGCATTCAATAGAAATAAACCATGGTATCCCATAGAATTAACCATAAATGGTAATAAAATAATCGTTAACGTACATGACGAAATAAGTATAATACCCGACATTGTAAACGCATACACTTTTACCTCTAATGGAAACATTTCGCTAAATATAGCTTCTAGTAGAGGGTAAGGCCCAGCGTTGATAGTTATAAAATACAATCCAAGTAAAACTACATTTATCCAATTGAAATAATTTTCCCCGTTTTTGAAATACAAGCATGCACTGAAAACAACTAAAACGGCGTTTGCAAAAAATCCACTAGAAAACAGTAGAGTACGCATAGATGTCTTCGTAATTAAAACACAAGACATAAAAGATCCTACAATAATAAACCCATCTACTAATAAAGTGTACATTAAAACGTCAGTAGTACCAGTAATCTCTTCTAATATAATAGTGGCTAAACTACTGAAAATTAATTTACCAGCAGCGGCTAAATAGCCATGCATAAAAACACTCATCAAAAGCAAACCCCAGAAGTATTTCCTCTTCAACGCAGAAAATAACCGTTTTAATGTAGGTTTACAGTTGGTTTCCTTCGCCAATTTTAATTTGCTCGTCTCCATTTTGATAATCATTTGCAATTCTCTTTCTGAATTCAATTTGTTGCCGTGCAACTTTCGAAATGCTGCCGCACATTCTTCGAATCTTCCTTTTGAGGCCAACCAATGCGGGCTTTCAACCCAAAAGAAAGGGGTCACGACTCCTAAAACAGCTGGAGCTATACCCATCAATGCAACAGTTCGCCATTGTAATACTATACCAATTGAATGTCCTAAAGATGTACCAATGGCTGGAGCTACAGTAGTAATCATATTCAAGTAAAACGCTCTAGTTTTTGGGTTAGTATACTCCGAAGGAATGAATATGGTAAGGCTTATTAAAGCACCGACAAATATACCGGCAATGATCCTAGATAACATAAATAAGAACATGTTACTGGAGAAGTATAAGATTATCCATTGGATGATGATTGGGATGGAGAAGATGATGAAGGGCCATCTTCTACCGATTCTGTCGGAGACGCAGGCAGCCAATCCGAAGCCGACGAGGCACATCATTGTCACAGTGGAAGCTGGAAAACATGAAAATAATATTTTAGAAATTATAGGATCTGCGATCAGTCGACAGACTATAAGCAAATTTCGTTAAGGACTATAATTTTTCCAGAGAAGAGGACCGGCGTCTTCATATCTGTACACTGTCGAACACATTGGCCCGCTTCAGGCCCTTTATTTTTCGAACTGTTAGCTGTTAGTACATAGGTTATTTGCCAGTGGGTCGGGGTGTATAGTAAACGTTCCCGATGCTTTGCTTATTGATTTCCTCAATTACAGTTGGCATTCACAGTTACTTGATGTATTTCGGTATTGCGTGTATACCAATTACCAAGGAGCATTAGCAATTGTTCTAAGGATAGGGGAAAATGGGGTAAGTTAAGCAAATATTGAAATAAAAAGAAAATAGAAATATAATAAACAACATCTACTTATTTAACTAGCATTTGAGATCAATTATAATCACTTTCCTAATCAACTTTGAAAAATATAAAAGTTAAAAAAAAACAGATTTGACTTCCATTGCACCGAGGTGAGGATAATTATGGTCACCCTGCGGGCAATGAGGATCAAAGATAATCTAGCAATAATCGCTGACATAACCTTTGGCCCAGTGCACTCCGCGTGAGCCCATGAGCAACATGAGGTACATAAAATAGTACTTTATAATATACGTATAAACGTGTATAAAATTTATAAGTAAATAGATAAACAAAGGGAGTAAGGGAGTGCGCTTCCACCTAGGACTCCAACAGCCAACCTCACCTGCCCGTGGTGCCCGCTGCTGGTTTACAAACGAGGCTCTGGCGACCGACATATGGTGGTATAACCATTTCAAAAACTGGCTGGACTGTCGAAATGACACAGGCCGATGTCCGGCAGCAGCGACACCAGTGCGAACTGCGAATAGTCTGGCCCTGCGATGACCAACACGCCTGCCCAGCGCGGTCGTTATGGGCATTATCCATGTACACAAACACAAACACAAGGCCAAGGTCTAGACGGTCCTAGGTCGTCGCAAGAATTCATCCAACAAAAATATTTCTATTTTAAAAATCATAAAGCTGATGCTGACTGATAAGAAATTGATTATTTGATAATAATACTTTATGAATTAATAAGATTGTATTTAAAATGATGTGATGTAGTTTCGGAACGTTACGTGGTTCGCAATTTTCACCTTATACTCGTACATGAAACAAACGATATTTTCGTAATAATTAAGTCATCTCAATACTAAAAATACAAATAAATCCAAAAATCTTGGTGATTTTTTTTTTAGAAAACAAAATTTCATAAAATATTACATGATATAAAATAGAGTGGAGTTACTTAACGTTTCGTGAGAATGAAATAGACATACCAATCCACAGCGTAATAATCAACCACAGCTTTCTGAATCCGAAATAATTAAATTCAGTGAAGAAAAGCAGTTTTTTTCACTCAAAAAAGGCGTCCTTTTTGAGTTCATTTGAAAAAACTGTTTGTTATGGTGCCTTTTGCTTAAAACAATACACTAGTATTGTTATATGTATTGTTAAATTTAGTATTGTTAAATGTTAAAGTTAAAAAATATCTACCACATTTAAAGTTTTTTCCAATACGGGGACCCCGGGATCCCGGTATTGAAAAAAATATTTCCGGTATTAAAACCGGTATGGAAAAAAACGGGTATTCGAAAGCCCTTTTTGTAACGTCACAACGCACTTTTTTTCTTTAATCTATAGTTTAAAAAATAAAAACGGCCAAGTGCGAGTCGGCCTCGCGCACCGAGGGTTCCGTACTAACCTCCAGTAAATTTAAAATTATTAAAATCGTTTTATTATATGATGTTACAAAAAATTTATGCTTTTCGCAATTTTTCCTTTATCTTGTTCTATAAGACGTTGTTTCGTGCCAAATTTCAAGATTCTGAGTTCACGGGAAGTACCCTTTAGGTTTTGATTCCCTTGCGAGTGTCGAAAACTTGCAGCATATACGGTTGTATCTTTTGATTGCGTTGATTTTTTCACAGCTCCAACGGACAGCACACCTGAGTATTTGATATGAATTTCAGCTTGATACCTCCATGCGCTCCTGAGAAAAGGGTCTTGACAGACAGACGGACGGACAATAAAGTGATCCTATAAGGTTTCCGTTTTTTCCTTTTGAGGTACGGAACCCTAAAAATGGTTATCAAACTTAAAACTAACCGAGGATGTGAATTTTAGGTCTTTTGGAAGATATCCTGTCATATGCCTAATTACCCCGTCGAGGGTCGTGACCCCTTTCCATTAATCAAATAATGTAGGAGTTTTCTTGTGATAATAATGCAGTGGGTTCCCAATCACGCCCTTTCGCATACGACTAGACAATCGTAACAAAAACCTAAGAGTATACTTAGTATTATAACTCTTGGGTTTTTGTTACGATTATCATCAGATGTTAGTGATAATAACCGGGACCGACGGCTTAACGTGCTCTCCGAGGCACGGAGGAAACGAAAAGGCCAAATTTGAAACTCCAAATTCAGTGACCCATCCTGTTACTGACTTGGGTCAACGTTGCTTAACATTCACAATCGACTGATATGCGTTGTCACATCTAGACCACTCGTGCCTCAAGATTTGGAAGATTTAATAATACGTATTTTAGTTAAATCAAACCCTCATATCTACCTATCAATGATATCTGGCCCTCGCTAAGGTCGATTCCTTCTTCTTTCTTCTGTAGTGAGTTGATCATGGATGCCACTTGTCCGAAGACAAAACCATTCGAGACAGACACCGCATTCAGCCCCGTGATGGTCAGAGCCTGAAATACACATCACTTTCACTACAGCCTTCCCAGTTCCCACTGCTGGATGCCTTCACTCTCATACGAGAGAGGAAATTTGAGCTTATAGGCCTATTACACTGCACTTTTCACAGGGCCCTGTGGTAAGGGTGGGCGTCGCTTATTACACAGCAATAAGGAGCTATCTAGGGACCCTTTCTCCCTAAATCTTATTACACTACACTGATTGAAGTGTAAGGGTCCCTGTGAAAAGTGTAATAGGCCTATTAGACCCACCAGGCTGCTTCGATGCGGGTTTTTGGGCTTTGACGACTATTATCATGTTATAAGACCGACGGCATAACGTGCTCTCCGAGGCCCGGGGGTGATACACCGCCAACTTCCTAACTCCGGGCTAGTACTGAGAATTTTTTGTCAGAAAACCCCAATACCTAATTATGGCCCGATCCGGAACTCGACCCCCGAAACTCAATCCGGTGTAACCACTAGAGCAACGAGGCAGGAAATCATTGTTGTAGAATTTTAGTTATGCAGGAAATACACCTTTCGCGATCGCCGTGGCGCAGTGCTAAGCAGTGTTGTCCTTACGTGGGAGGGCCCGGGTTCTATCCCCGGCAGGGTCAATTTGGGAATTTATAATATCTGAATTTCCTCTGGTCTGGCCTGATGGGAGGTTTCGGCCGTGGCTAGTTACCACCCTACTACTAGTTACGGCAAAGACGTGCCGCCAAGAAATTAAGCATTCCGGTACGATGCCGTATAGAAACCAATTAGGGGTATGGGTTTAATATAACTGCCATATCCCCTACAGGTTAGCCTGCTACCATTTTAGACTGCATCATCACTTACCATCAGGTGAGATCGCAGTCAAGGGCTAGCTTTTAGTGGATAAAAAAAATGCATATACTTACATTTTAAGAAATTCAGCTATCGTATACCTGTGGTCATTCCTCCAAGTGTGCACACTGCGCCCCAGAACCAATATAACTAATTATGAATAAAATATTCATTCAAATCATTGAAACCAAAAAAGGATCGCTTGGAATTATTGGGCAAAATTAAAATGTGTAAAGATGAACTAGAAATTCGTAAATCAAACTATGAATCAGACACACACATCCTAAAGGTTCAAATAGCCAGATTACAGGCTTCTTTACGATCACTTTCTGCTAAGTATGACTCATTCAAAAAAATATGATGTCCGAGTATAAACAGACTACCGATGAGCTCGACCAGCTAACCGGATATTAAGATTAATAACTCCTCTCAAAAAAGTGTTCTGATGATGGTGCGGGTCATCCACAGTCTGTGTCTACAGCGTAATCACGCTTCAGGCGAAGGTGTGTGACAGGTTCCCTATACAAAATACCAATAGTTCCTTTACTCACACAAAACCAAGCACATGCAATACAAAAACATTTAAGTATAGCGATGGAATTGGTAGTAGTATGGGCATACTACTTCATTCACATCTGCAGGGACATACGGTTCTGAATAGCTGTTCACCTAAAGCGGGACTAATATAAGGTCTCGTCAGGTAATCGTCTCGCCAGATTTAAGAAATCTGTAGTCATCGACACCGGCACAGTCCACCAAACGCTCACAAGTAATTTTTTTGAGTCAATTTTCGCTTAGGGCAGGATTTGGCTGGTTCGCCAGGGTTCAGCCATTGCGATGAGCGTTGCCGATTAACTATACAGGATCCACTTTTCATCACAGGTAATATATTCGATTTAATATCCCTTGGAATACACAGTGGCCAGTACGACAAAACGCCAATTTGATATTTTATGGATCTAATATCTATAGTCAGGTCAATTTATAGAAATAGAAATAGTTTTGATCTGAACACAAACTTAGTAATCTTTGTCGCTAACAGAGGGACAGTTAATGAATATGAATTGAAAAAATATTATCAAACTTTGGAAAAATTTAATGTTAAAATATTATATTTAGTATTATAATAAATACTTTCCCTTACTGTGACAATTTGCCAAACCAAGAAAATACCTATAGATATAAGTTAAATAAGACATTGTACAATTTATGTACCTACATAAAATAATAAATTTAAAATTGTTGACATAAATACCCAGTGTGGTAAGGTTTATTATGACTTTGATAGAGATAGTTGTCTTGCTATTCTAAAAGACAGGTAGCAATGCCGCTATCATATTTTCAAACATTAGCCAAAAATGTGGCTAAAGAAGCTAGTTCCAAAGAGCAGTGTTTTAATTCTGACATTTTGGATGTAAATCCAAGTAACTTTACTTTAAACTAGTTAAGGAGACAGCGGAGGTTTCCTCTTGCTTCAAAATCTCACTTTATAATATGGCTTTGCACACACTAAACGCAAAGCAAACAAAAAATAAAACATCTAATATCATCAACCGGTTCACCAAACATTCAATGTAATAAAGGAAAGGATTTAAAGATTGAATTGTTTTTAAATAATTTCAATATTGATATTTTATGTGTAACTGAAAATTGGTTAAAAAACCATAAGTTCATGTTCAATTTTAGTGATCACCAGGTTGGTAGTTCGTTCACCAGATCTAATACTATCCATGGGGGCTCGTTATTTTGTTGAATAAAAAATTTAAATTTAAAAACCGATATGATATTGTGAGCCTGTCTGTTGAGCGAATAATAAAACTATACTCAATCGAAGTGGAGCAATTCACTGTTGTGTCTGTATGCAGACCACCCTTGTCTAACTTTGAACTTTTTGAAAAGGTAATGGATGAAGTACTATTTAAACTCTCAAAATCAAATAAATATATTATTGTGTGCGGAGACTTTTATGTAAATGTTTTGAAAAGTAGCCCTTGTGGCAAGTTATTGAATCTAATGTATACGGTACCAATTAGAATAATGCAACTAGTGTCACACTAGTGTAGACAATATTTTTACAAATTGTACACTTATTAGTAAATTAGGTTCAGATCTTTGTGGACAACTATTTCAATTTGAGAATTTAAACAAAAATGTCTCAAAGCGTAGAATAACTTTTGTACCAGTAACGTTGGACCGTATTGAAAAAATAGAACAAATCTTACAAAAATCTTACTTTATTACCAAATGGGTTGAGTCATAATTAAACATATTATTTAATACTTTCAGTGAAATATTCAAATCAATATTCACCAGTAGAACCGGTCTTAACTACTGATGCAAACGTTTTTAACAATTGGGCAATTTTAACAAATGAATTACACAGAAATAGGCAAATATTATACGAATTCTATGCAGAGCGACAGTGATACTAGTGCTAAGTTCAAGCAGCATGTTCAACTATTTTCGAGGAAATTTAAAAGAGATTGCATTGTGGCTAAATCAAAACTTATAATTAAACTAAGATAAAAAATAACTCCAACATAATCAAAACTATTTGGAACATAGTGAATGAAGAAACAGGAAGTGCAACAGAGAAAAATTGAGAATTTTAACTTAATAACAGAAAAATGAAACAGAAGCCACTTCGGACTCCAAAGTTGCTTTTTTTTTTTAAGGCTTCTTTACAGATATTCCTGTTTCTACCACAGAATCGTTGAACTCCTCACCAAATGGCGCTCTTACTTTACTGGAGGATAACGTGCCTGAATGTAATAACGTTTTTAAATTTTGTCAAGTTAACTGCTCTGACGTTATTAAAGCATTCAATTTAATTAACAATAAGAAGAAAAAATAATTGTGGAGCATTTCCGTTAACGTTGTAAAATCATTGATTGATATCGTTGCACCCGAGTTAGCATTAATATTTAACTAGTGGTTCGCCCCGAACTGAGACCTCGCGGTATCCATTCACTGCACCGAACGCATTAAAATGCGCCGAATCTAATGACGTCAATCGTCATCCGCTTGCGCGGATGGCATACCTTCAGTATTTAACTAAAATTCAGCTCGTTCGGTGAGCGGGTGTTCCGTAGCATACGATTTCATAATAAAAAAATATAAAATGTGATGACTAAGACTGTGTGCTTGCGGCTCCTGCGGCGAGCATGTCTAGATGCGCGCTCATCTTTACGTTCATAGACATCAGTAGGTACCATCAGTAGACTATTTTCTTATTCCTCGTAAGATGATGCTTACGTCTATTATTTGTAAGCACAAACGAATAAACTTTAACAGAGCGCCATCTATTGACATCATTGTGAAGTTCTGTTAAAAATACTGAAGCTCATTATAAATTAAATAATTTCGTTTCCATACAATATTTATCTTATTTTAGTATTTGTTCAAGTACAGGATATAATTCAAATAATTGATCAAGTTTCAGGCTCAGCCTGTCAAAAAATTGAGTTCGGAGGTCAATTTTGCAGCGCCGGATCTTGAATTTTTTCGATGCGGGGCAAAAATTGAAAAGTGCCGCCCTCGTCCGCCAACATTTTTACCTTTATCATCATCATCATCATTTCAGCCATAAGCCTATTGATAGATGATGCTGATATTATAAGATAACAGCTCTTTTTCTAAAAATTACTTCCTATTTCTTATTTGCGTCTCGGTGGACAAAGTGTCGATATCACTAGACTTATCCTCACCGATGACCCTAAGAATTACATTATTCGCAAGTCGCAATCGCACCCAGAAAGAAGCTATACGATTGCGCCTGATCGCAAAGAAATCGGAGACTCCCGCCTCGGCAAACATGCCCGACGCACTGCAGTACCTCGGCAACCTCATGAGCATGCGGAATGCGTTATTGTACTGCATCCTCATGGTGCTCATTGTCGTTCGCCTGAATTTCGTCCATAATTGGCAAGTGTAAAAAAATTTACAATATGCACGAAACAGGGTTAGGTTTACGTCGGTACTGCATTTAGAGAATCAGCGCGCGAGCATGTTGCACCGAACCGACAGTGCTCTTCTCTCTCTCTCTCGATGTCCAAGTCATCCCTAAGGTCCTCGGTGACCACATGTTAGGACATGTGGTCACCGAGACATATTTAAATTGTCGCACCTCCCGAATTATAGAACCATTCAAAAAGACCGGTGGCACCCCCTCCGGACCCTTCCCCGATCTGAATATCATCATCTCTGACTTGGAAACATTATATTTCCATCCATGGTCCTTAATATAACGCTCACAGACCGAAATAAGTCTCCTAGCCCTCCGATCGAGGGGCTGAGCAGCACCATGTCATCTGCATATCTGAGATTATTCATACATACATCTCCCAAATGACAGGCGACCGTGGCGCTTCTCAGCTCCTCGATCAAACCGTGGATATAGACGTTGAAAAGATCTGGAGAGGTGAGTCCCCCTTGACGTACCGTCGCGTCACCCCATCTTACGTTGTTCACTTGGCCTCTGTACCAGTATCTCAACAGACTCGTTATCTCATCCGGGACCCGAGCAACATGCAATTTGTTCCAGAGAACATCATAGTTCACAGATCAAATGCGCGGCTCAGGTCCAGAAAACATGCATACACAGATGTGTTACGTTTTGTGTAGTATTGTACTGTATGTTTGAGACTGTGGACAGCCGAATCCGTCGAGAGAACCGGGAAAGAAAGAAAGAAAGAAAAACAGTTTATTCGACAATGGTGTCACAGACAAAACACGGATTACAGATGTAAAAATTTTGTCTGTGACACCACCCAGAATAGCTGTACAGCTAAGCATTAAGCCCTGCATTGTATGCCAATGATTGCATACAAAGCAGGGCGCTGGTTTTCGGCTGTGACCCGGGTGACGCCACAGTAACAAAAAATATTAATGTAATAAAACAAAAGTAAAGTTTATAAGTAACAATTAGTAAGCAGCAAGTACTCATATTATATACCGCTTATAATATTAACACATTTGCTGTCCGAAAAAAAAAAACTAAAATCCCGGGGCGGAAGCCAAATTGAGCATCATCAATACATTCTTCTGTAATTCGGGATGCAGCAATCTTTCTGATTCAATAAATATTGAAAGAAAGCGCAGGTCTTTGGCAGACAGAGGTAATAATATGTTGGCTCGCAGATTTTCCCGTTGTACTGAGCAAGCTAAGGTAATGCTTTTCAAGGCATATGGCCAGAGCTTGTCGTATACACAACCTGTGGGTCGGGTATGCCAAAAGATCGCTGGACAACTTGCGCTTCCAATTAGGATGATGATGGGATTTCTCCGCTTCTGCAGTGCGTCAGGGATGTCGCAGCTGTCATTCGCAAGAAAACTATCTATGTCCCTGATTCGTAGAACACTAAAGACTATAGCTAATAGGTTTAAGTTCTTCGCCACTATAGCACCTCTATAGTGGCGAAGAACTTAAACCTATTAGTGCAGAGGGTGCACGAAAACCAGCTCGTTTCTTTAATCACCCTCGACGCGGGGAAGTGGACATGTCTGTGTGACCAATTGGAAAAGGGAGAGCCTTTTCCAATTGGTTTGTGTGTGGTCATTGTAGGGTGAAACCAATTGGAAAAGGGAGAGCCTTTGATTGATTACATACATACAATGTTTTTTTTTTGGTTTTTGGTTTCAAAAATTATCGACCCTGTTCTATTTGGGGTAGAAATGAAAGATCCTTCCTTAGTGGGCGCCTACGTCACAAAAGGAACTTACTTATACTAGTATGATTCAGGTGAATGTATTTTATTGAGAATATATCTAACCATCAGAGCTTGCGCCAACCAAAGGTTGACCACCAGGAATCGCCACTGAATTTCATACTTTGAGGAAACTGGGTTGAGGAAACATATTTTGTGATTGAATACTTTTTTTATCCACTACTAGTTAGCCCTTGACTGCAATCTCACCTGAAGGGCATGGTAGTTATATTAAACCCATACCCCTTTAACATGGGTCAACATAAAATTTGAGTTTGACCTAAGTATAAAATTTCGATATAATCGTAATTAGGGAAAAAAAGACATATTAAAGATATTTTAGACATAAAGCGACACATGGCCATTTATATTTTCGGTTAAGTTTATTTGCTCTATTAAGGTGCAGCCTTTTTGGAAGTACCCTTCTTTGATCTCAACTTTAGATGTGTCTCTTAAAGACACTCTAAGTAAAATTCTAAATTTACAATTTGATAACCGCACCTGGACCCAAGCGAGCCTACCTGTGAAATACGAGGGCTTAGGCATACGTTTCATCTCAAGTGTAGCACTTCAGGCTTTCTTATCTTCCGCTTCTGGCTCTATTACTCTTATCAGTCAGATCCTTAATCTGACTAGTCCGACTGATGTTGTGGTTGAGAGTCTGGCGGAGGCGAGGTTGGCCTGGAGTGCATCTTGTCCCGGGGAGAGCTTTCCTTCGGCTGTGGAATGTCAGGGTCTTTGACACAAATCCCGTGTTGTCTTGACACATGCAGATCTCGTAGCACAATGTACCTCGGAATCGGATACGGATAAAGCCCGTATTTTAGTCGTATCCGAAAAATAGTCAGGTCAATGGCTACACACTCTGTTATCTCATAGCCTGGGAACGATTCTCGACCGGACAGTGCTTTGAGTGGCAGTTTGCTTACGCTTGGAAATAAAAGTATGTGAGCCTCATTACCACTGTTTACTGTATCATTACTGTCCTTGTGGAAGCCACGAGGATCAGTTTGGTCACCATGGACTCAGTTGCATTCGGAGCGCAGGCCGCTTGTATCGCCACGGTGCTCTCAATGATATAGTCCGTCGCGCTCTGGCCACTGCCTACATCCCTGCACAATTGGACCCCTCCGGTTTGTTCAGGGATGACGGCAAGAGGCTGGACGGGATGACTATAGTACCGTGGTCGATGGGTCGTGCGATGGTGTGGGATGCAACCTGCGTTGATACGTTGGCAGCGTTCCACCTTCCGGGCTCGTGCCTAAAGGCGGGTGCAGCTGCCGAATCTGCTCAGTTGCTTAAGCGTCGCAAATACTCAGCCAATGTTAATAAGGGCTACGTTTTTTCGGCGCTTGCTTTTGATACTCTGGGCCCATAGTTATCGGACACGAAGAATTTTATAAATGTTGTATCCCAAAAACTGATCCACGCCTCTGATGAAAAAAGAGCTGGAATTCAAGGAGGTAATAGCGCCAGTGTTTTCGGCACCATGCCCATTAACGATCACTTGGACGGCGTGTATTTTTTGTAAATATAATTAGTTTTTAATTTATTTCTTAGTTTTAATTAAAATAATATTTATGATGTTAATACCCTGTGTAAAAAGTTTACCCATCAAATCTTTGGAAGAAGTACCTAATAAATAAATTATAATTTATAAAAAAATTCAAAAATGAGATATGTATTACTATAACCATCACAAAAGCAAAGTTTATAACAAAATAATCGGTTTCTACACGGCATCATACCGGAACGCTAAATGGCTTGGCGGCACGGCTTCGTCGGTAGGGTAACTAGCCACGGCCACCTGGCCAGATCAGTTAAAATTAAGAAATTACATATTCCCAAGTTGACCCTGCCGGGGATCGAACCCAAGAAGACAACTCAACGCTGCGCCAGGGAGATCGTCAAATCCCGTCGTTAACAAATCATCGCAGATTCAACCTATAACTTTAACGTTGCGGCATGATTGAAGGATCAACCAAACAAACACACTTTTGCATTTTTATTATTATGTTAAGTCTAATACCTATAAAGTAAACGAGCAATTATAATATATATCTGAATCTGAATAATCTGAATCTCGGAAACGGCTAAAACGCTTTTCATGAAATTAAGTATGTAGGGGGTTCGGGGGCGATAGGATTAATTTTTAGAAAATGTCACTTTATCCGTGATTTCAGGCAATGAAAAACTGCTACAATATCATTAGAATACGAAGGAAAATTTCGCCACCATCTACAAGGTTATAATAGCTCAGGTGGGAATCGGGAGATCCCGAAACCAGAAGAACCCGGTTGGAGTCCAAATGTCTCCAGCCGATAAATTTTTCCCTTTTTTTCAAGTTCTTTCTTTTGTGAGATAAACTGTTATTGGGAGCCCAATTGCATTCGTGATTTTTTGAAGTGAATACTTCTATAGGCGCGTTGAGCACTTTTTGGTAGGGGGTAAAATTGTTGATTCGCGTGACCGACATGCTCGCGAACAGCGACATGCTCGCGAACGGCGAGAGCAGCTCGTGTTGTTACGAAGACAAAAGGTCTTAAATGTAAATATACTACATTTGAAATTAAACATTAATTCCTTTGTTTTAAGGTTTATTTTGAAATGAATATTTTTGTACATATTTTAAAAATGACTTTATTTCGGATTGAAAGGTCATTCCTGCGTTTTCTCTGATGACAGAACGTCTTAAAAATTAATACTTTTCAATCGTAATGTAGCTTTATGTGTTAGTCCTAAGGTGCATAATTAACTTTTCACTAATATAATACCTTTTTCTGCATTTCCCAGTCAGAAACTCAAGTGTTTTATGTGAAAAATACTATTCACATTTCATCAGTATGTAATTTGTATTTGAATATAATTTCCAAAAAACACGATTTACCAAAAAAAACATACCGTAGCGAAGCTCGGTCACTCAGGTAGGTAGGTACTATGAAGTATAATTTTGCCTTTAAGCCAGCACGTAGGTATTAATTATCTACCTATCTGCCGTTTTATGCATGCATTTGCATTGATGAAAAGATAGCTAAAACTTTGAGTAATAATGCACTATAGAGATGAAACGTGCAAGATTCTGTCTAGATTTAAACAATGAGATTGTCTAGATAGTCTTTTTTGTTGCAGTTTATTTGCACTCAATAAGGCTGTCCACAGAATTCAGATTCTGAGTTAAGGTAAGTGAAAAATGGGGGAAGATAAAAAAGGAGGAGGAAAAGGAGGATCATTGCATATGTCACCGTAAGATTGTAAAAACCGTTAGATTATTATCTAACTCGCGAAATTCTAAACTGTCGAAAGATTGTGAACTGTTCAATGTTTTGAGTGTCAATTTTTGAAATATTCATTGTACCTATTTACGTTTTCTTGTCTATTTCTTGTAGGTTAGGTTAGGGTTCGACATAAATAATCAAGTAGTGCCCGGGCACTTCAGTTTTATCGGGTTTAAATACCTATCAGATTACAATCTACCGGAAAATAATACGTTAAATTGTATGTAATCTTTCGACAGTTTGCAATTACGCGAGTTAGATTATAATCTAACGGTTTTTACAATCTTACGGTGACACATACACCCTTTAGTCTCGTCCCGCCCTTCAGCCTGCGTCAGTAGCTAATTGAGATGGCACGTGAGTAACGTGGTGTTTTTTGAAACGACACATTTCCCGCGAAAAGTTGGGATTTTCAATCTTACCCCGCTTGTTGTATCTTTTTATGCAGGTAAGTTACATTGATTTTGTTTATATATTGACAAATATGTTTGAAATATAATACGCACTATATAGACACTATATAGTAATCAGTTTTCTCCTATTTAAAGATTTATCGTGCATTTAAAACTAACCCCAGCAAAATTTAAAGGGGTAAAATGGTAATATAAATCATTCCGCCTTACCCCGCTAACGTAATACATAGAAAAAGTCACCGGTTCTCAAGCTGTAGTAAAAGATCAATATTCAAATCATCATAAAATTGTGTTAAACCACCTGTAATTTATTATCTTTCTTGCATAAAAATACTAATATCAGTCTGTACTCAATTATAAATAAAATAAACACACTTATTCTTTACCAGAATTTTCAATTTGCCAGTAGGTACAAAATTATGAGACGAGAGGCTAAGTAAGTAGTGAACCAATAGTTTTTGTTTCAGGAAGAAAATGACTCGTAACTGTGTCAGAAAATCCTTAAGGGAAACTTGTTATATATTATCTACTGCGGAGGACTTGGCATCTGCCACACGGAGAGAGGAGAACAAAGAAATGACAATGCACGTAGCAGCCGACGATTATATAGCTAGTTCGACTGATTTTAGTTACCTGAGATTTATGCTTCGGGGCCTTGAGGTTTTTTGGTTAAATGGTTAATTGTGTGTTATTTTTGTGTTTTCAAAAATATATTACTTAAAATTTAAACGTTTTAATTTTTATTTATATCTACTTAAAAACTTGAGCCTATATTTTTTTTAATACCATATCAAAAGATTTGAGAACCTCAGACTGCCTGCCTTTTTACGGGGTAAGATTGATATAATATTTTTCACGTATTATTATTTTTTGCATTAATCAAAGCGATTTTCGAATTTCAGTTACTTTCTAGCTATTTATTAGAAGCCGAGAGTATATTTTTATCGTCACGAATGCATAACGTCCATGAATACGATTCTAGTCACTATATTAATCTTATCCCACTGTAGTTCCATCTTTACCCACCTTTTTTTTTTGCTGAAGTGCAAACTTATTAACCTTATTTTAAATCAAACAATGTTTCAAAATGATTTCTGTCACCTCTAGGGAAAGGTAGGTTTTCACTAAAAACAAAATTATAAACATTTAACTTGAAACCCTATAATTTACAACAGTTTTAAATCAACACTATGTATCGCATCAAAAAACCATTCTGACTTCCCCCCACTCACCTTATTATGTCTTCCCGACTGAATTTCAGCCACGGCTGCCAATCTCCAGAGAGATTAGCCATCTGCGCGGGAGATATTATACTACACAAGTGTGTGCACACGCCACACACAGGTGCACTCTCTGTTCCTTTAGAGTAATTTAGATTCTCAATAGGACGGAAAATACGACACGATTGGTGAGAGATCAGCGCAGGACCGACCGCTATAAGTGCTCTGCGAGGCACGGGGGTGGTAAACCGCCAACTTCCCAACTCCGGGCTAGTACTGAGAATTTCTTGCCAGAAATATCCAATACCATGTTATGTCTTGACCCGGATTTCGAACCCGGGACCTAAGCTAAGCTAAGATGCTAGCCACCAACTAACTAGACCAACGACGCAGATTCAGAATACATAGACGATATAGAAGCGATGATAGCCTAGTGGTTAAGACACCCGACCTCTTGTACGGGTTCGATCCCCGGGCACACACCTCCAACTTTTCGAAAGTGCATTTTAACAAATTAAATATCACTGGCTTTCTGGGTGAAGGAAAACATCGTGAGGAAACCTGCACGCCCGAGATATCTTCATAATGTTCTCCAAGGTGGTGGACTATGACCAAAACCATCTCATTCCGAGAGGAGACTCGTGCTCAGTACCTTACGAGTAACTAACTCTTGCCCGCGGCTTCGCTCACGTAACGTTTGTTTTTCATACAAATTCCAAACACCACAAAAAAATAGTAATAATAATAATTCAAATATAAACCTTAAAACTAAAGCATTAAAGCTTATTTACGAATGTACTATATTTATATTTAAGACCTTTTGTCATCGTAACAACGCGAGGTGTCGCGGTTACACAGCACTTATTAATTATAAACCTTAAAACTAAGGGATTAAAGTTTAATTACGAATGTACTATATTATTATACTTAAGACCTTTTGTCTTAAGAAGAATGGTGTCGATCACGCGTATTCACATTTTTACCCCCTTCCAAAAAGTGCTCAGCGCGCCTAAAGAAGTTTTTACTTCAAAAAAACCCTCATAAAATCCCTAATTCAAATCTTAGGGGTTGAATTTTCGAAAATCCTTTCTTAGCGGATGCCTACTTCATAACAGCTTTCCATATGCCAAACAGCCCAATCCAGCAGTATGAGCTATGCGTAGATAGATCAGTCAGTCACTCAGTCAGTAACCTTTTCCTTTTATAGATGTCAAAAAATCCTTGTCTACATTATAAAGGCTATAGTCCGTCAAACTTATCTGACCCGTTTTCAGCGTCACTGGTAAAAAGTAGTAGAGCATGGATTTGACTCGCTTCAGCAATGCTAATATTTTCCTAACTTTTAAAAAATTCTTGTTAAAAACCCCAATACTTAATTATGGCCCTGGAATCGAACCCGCGACCTCGTCAGCCACAATCGAGCGTGCTCACCACTAGGTGACTAGACCAACGAGGCAGTCCTATTAATATGCTAATTAAAAAATAGAAGATATCTACCTTGTAAAACATGTTTCTCCGTAGATGACAACCAAAACTTTTAACCTAGCGTCACCAGCGAAGCTTATTACGAGACTAACACAAAAAGATGCAAGATATAAAAACGCATTGCATTTAGACAAGGCGTGCTTAATGTTAACGGGCTTACTTACCTGTAGAAATATAATCTAGATTATTTTTTGATGTCCGTGACTTCGCCCGCGTGGATAAGGGTTTTATGATTTCCGCGGAAATTCCTAAATTTTCTGGAATAAAAAGTATTTTCTTCCCCGGGATGCAACCTACCTCTGTACCAAATTTCATCAAAATCGGTAGATAGGCCGCTAAAGCGTAGCAGACAGACACACTGTCGCATTTATAATATTAGTACCTATAGATTTTATATATGGCTGTGCTGTCACAAACAGATAATATACGGACTGGACGAATGTATATTTATTATCCCATCAAAAACATAAATGTAAAATGAGAGCCAAGCTCAAAATTGTGATATATATGCCTTGGTTGTTGACTTCAGCGACAAAAGAAGTGAGATCTAAATGGGTGCCAAGTTCAATGGTCAGTCCTGCAATTTATATATCCCATCAAAAACATAAATGTGAAATGAGAGCCAAATTCAAAATTGTGATATATATGCCTTGGTTGTTGACTTCAGCGACAAAAGAAGTGAGATCTAAATGGGTGCCAAGTTCAATGGTCAGTCCTGAAATTTATTTATAACAACATATAATATTTTATAACAACTTAAAATATCATTTCTTCTTATAACGTAGTATAAAATGTTGAAGACTAAGGCTTTGGCTTGGCTAGTTTTCATATACGAATTATAGCGTTCACAAGTTGTAAAGCTGTAAGTTCTTATTTTATTCTTCCGAAAATTTGGCTTGCTGGTAGAAACTGTACTTTTAGGTACCTACTTAATAATAATTCGTATATGGAAACTAGCCAAGCCAAAGCCTTAGTCTTCAACATTTTATACTAAGTTATAAGAAGAAATGATATTTTAAGTTGTTATAAAATATTATATGTTGTTATAAATAAATTTCAGGACTGACCATTGAACTTGGCACCCATTTAGATCTCACTTCTTTTGTCGCTGAAGTCAACAACCAAGGCATATATATCACAATTTTGAATTTGGCTCTCATTTCACATTTATGTTTTTGATGGGATATATAAATTGCAGGACTGACCATTGAACTTGGCACCCATTTAGATCTCACTTCTTTTGTCGCTGAAGTCAACAACCAAGGCATATATATCACAATTTTGAACTTGGCTCTCATTTTACATTTATGTTTTTGATGGGATATCATTACTTTTTGTACAGAAATTATTGAACTCAATCTCAAACTCAAAACATATTTATTCAAAATATGTACCTACAAAGTACACCTTCTGAACGTCATGCTTACAGAGCATAAGAGGTGACGGTGATAATTAACTACGATATCTTAAAACTAAAGCTACGAGGGTTCCAAACGTGCCCTGGTCTGAGAAGAGCCCGCAATAAACTCCGCTTTTTTTTTACTATCACCATCTCACAAATATTTGAAATTATATATATGTACTTATAATATAACATTACATAATCAGCCGTTGTAACAATTCATACCCATGCCTTGCTATCATTCAAATAATCCTTTACACTGTAATAGGACTTTTCTATTAGTTTAGTTTACGTTTTACATTAGTAGGTACTTATTATTTGGTGTAAGGTCAGGGTGTCACCCACCAGTAATTCTATTGTACGACTCATTGTACAAGATAATTAAAGACGAGAATTCTCAAGAAAAATATATAGTGTACCTAGAGTTACACTGACATTGACAGATTACATCTATGGTCAGACTACCTCTACAGCACATTTCTACATCTCATCAATTTTGATTGCAAAAGTTCAAAATCAAAAGTTTTTTGTGAAACATTGAAAACAAGCACGGTAAACAGTCGATATCACTAAAACCACTTTATACAATGAATACAAATCACAATGACTGACAGCTTGAACTGACGACTTCAAATAGGTACGTTTCTTCTTCTTTTCTGTCAATGACGTTTCGTTGCACAAAATGTATGAATACGAAGGTAAGGTTTTAATGCAACTATATTATTATTCATTATTATTTACATTAAAATAATAATTATGTGTCATTTTCAATAGTTAAGGAGTTACTACCACCGCTTAAAGCAGTATTGTTTCAAACTAACGGTTGAATGTCACGTACTTTGACGTCCTTAAAATAATGATTATAACACTACAACATAAACGTCAACAATATTAAAATAATACGGCTTTAAGCAATGGTAGCATGCCTCGTGTCAGAGTTTTGATCTATAGCTTTGATCATAAAAATGACGATTTTTGTACGTTTATATCTAAATAACCATTTGAGGTGTGCTTATGAAATTTGGAGCACATATGTATCTCACGGGTCTCAATATATGCGCCAAATTTGACATGTTTATGTGAAATAGTTTTTGAGTTATGAGGGGGTCAAAAGTGGCTCCAAATGGTTCGTGTAATATTACACACGGTGCTGCTCGCCAGTTTTTTTGAACTTTGGCTGGACACGCTTCCGCGTGTCTTGATATTATTAATGTTCATTGTTTTACTAATCACTGTACCTACATATCCTACTGCCTATAACTTAGTAAACTTAACTAGCTAGAAAAGCTAATACATAATATTTATAAATCATAATTTTCATTAATGTATACAAAGGAATGCAGGAAATTAATAATTAATAATACTAAGATATTAATTAATAATACTAAGGCCGGTTATAGGTCAGCGTTTCTCCGGCGCGTGTAGGCGCTTATAACGTAAGTGTCCCTTATTTCGGTATTCCGCCTCTGAGTCTACGAATTTTTAAATATATTCCTTAACATGATATCAGTTTGAAAGCTTTTGTGTCTTGAACATTGGTATTTTACCAGGAATTTAATGCATGAATTATGTATTTTTTTATATTAATTTATTTGTACCTCTTGTTTGAACCATATTTCGTGATAAAATTTTGCTCTGCTTCTAAGTTCGTGAATTCGTGGCCCCTATTTCGTGATAAAGTTTTTACAGCAAGTTATGTATTAATATGATTATTTATTAATAAAAACATAATAATTTAAAAGGTTTTATAATTAAGAACAAGATACAGATATTTTTTTATAAAAACAATTAATAAAAAAAGATGTGAGAGTGAGACTCAGCCTAATGACAGTTTTTGTTTTAAGTACTTACTACTTACCTACTTGAAAATAAAAAATTAAAACAAAGCTCGTCTCATTTGTTTGTAACTTTGGTTTATTAAAACATATTATTAACTAGATGATGCCCGCGACTTCGCCCGCGTGGATAAAGATTTTGGATTCCCGCAGGAACTCTTGAATTTACCGGGATAAAAAGTAGCTAAACTCCTTCCCCGGGACCTATCCCTGTACCAAATATCATCAAAATCGGTTAAACAGATAAGTTTTTGTTTCCAGCGGGAACTCTTGAATTTTCCGGGATAAAAAGTAGTCTTTGTCCTTCCCCGGGATACAACCTATGAGTGTACCAAATTTCATCAAAATCAGTTGAGCAGATGGACCGTGCAAGCGTAGCAGACAGACAGACAGACACACTTTCGCATTTATAATATTAGTATGGATATATTACATTACAAGTGGTATCTACCTTACCTACTATACTACCACTATAGATTTATTTGTCACGAACTTGGGGAAATGACTGTCCCTTGGTTCGTGATATTGATTTTTGGAAATTCCCGCATTTAATTATATATAATAGTATATTATTATGGGGTAATGCTGCAGATATTAATTCTGTTTTTGTGCTGCAGAAGAGGGCTGTTCGAGCCATAATATGCGACCAAGACAGTCACTAAGAGATAAATTTAAAGAAATCAATATTCTGACAGTGCACAGCCAATATATATTTGAAAATTTCGTATACGTGCTTAAACACATTGATAAATTCAAGAAGAAAAGTGATTGTCATAATGTCAATACTAGAAATAAAAATAAACTTGTAATGCCTGCTTCTAGGCTTAGTAAAACTAGCAATTCATTTGTTGGAAACAGTGTCCGCTTCTACAATAAGCTCCCAGAATACATGTTAAAGATGTCTCTGAATAAGTTTAAAGTTAATGTAAAATGTAAACTCATTGAAAAATCTTATTACCATGTAAAAGATTACTTAAATGACAAGGAGGCTTGGCAATAATTTGTTCTAATGGCTCTGATAGTTCCTTAGTTAAGATGATTTGTGAGATGGTGATAATGAAAAAAAAACCCGGCTGAGTTTGTTGTGGGCTCTTCTCATACCAGGGCGCGTTTGGAACCCTCGTAGCTTTAATTTTAAGAAAGCGTAACTAATTATCACCATCATGTTTTATATGTAAGTAATGGACGTCAATATATGTACCTACCTATAGTGTACCTAAATTGAATAAATGAATTGAATTAATTTTGTAGATCATTTTAAAATTATGTAAATTACTATTAATTATATTAATTATTATACTATTAATTCCTAAAATAAATCGAATAACAAACAAACATAAGCTGGAAACAACTGTGCGAATTTACACTGAACACGTCGGAATAAGCGCGTTTTTGACGGCCTCCGTGGCGCAGTTTTGAGCGCTGTTACCTTAACATACGGAGGTCCCGGGTTCGGTTCCCGGCAGGGTCAATTTGGGTCAATCAGGGTCACTTCAGCCGTGGCTAGTTACCACCCTACCGGGAAAGACGTGCCACCAAGCGATTTAGCGTTCCGGTACGATACCGTGTAGAAACCGAATAGGGGTATGGGTTTAATATAAATCTAATGCCCCTAACAGGTTAGCCCGCTACCATCGTAGACTGCATCATCACTTATCATCAGGTGAGATCGCAGGCAAGGGCTTACTTGTAGCGGATAAAATAAAATAAAAAGTGTACGCACGTACAGTTTTTTGAAGCTCAGAATGTATTAAGTGCGTAAGCTCTACGAGCAAAAAAAAATACGCTAGTCTGAAGCCGCCCTAAGTTCGTTTCATACATTTAATTAGATTAATTGATTTTTAAATAAAAAAAGAACATTTTAACACAATATCTACATTTGTTTTTTATAAATATTAATCAATCCATACTTATTATAGCTACGCAACAGTGTGTTTATCATTTTGTTACCTCTCTTTTGTTTTTTAGAAATCACCTGGTAAAAATGATGACGTAGTCTTAAGTCTAATGTATTTACTATTCATCAGATCATACTTAATGTTTATATTATAAACTAGCTGATGCCCGCGACTTCGTCCGCGTAGTTTAAGTTATTTTTGATTCCTGCGTGAACTCCTTCATTTTCCGGGATAAAAAGTAGCCTGTGTCACTCTCATAGAGTATAATATATATAACCTATAATAAATATACTCTATTATATACTACTACTACTATAATATACCTACCTATACAATATTTTTTATTTTTTTTTCACTCTCCAGGTCCTCAACTATATACCCATGCCAAAAATCACGTTGATCCGTTCCTCCCTTGAGGCACAGGAAACAGAAGGAACCTTTAAACTTACTTAAATACATATCACAAATTACGAAACAGGCAGGATCCTATACCTAACTCATTCAACTAAGGAAAATCAGTAGGAACCTATCCCACAGTAAACAGATTTGTATCTATTTACTGTGGTTGAGGCGTTATTTCATCTTCTATATATATGTCACCGTAAGATTGTAAAAACCGTTAGATTATAATCTAACTCGCGAAATTGCAAACTGTCGAAAGATTACAATTTAACGCATTATTTTTCGGTAGATTGTAATCTGATAGGTATATTAACCCGATAAAACCTTAGGGCACTACCTGATTAATTGTTTTTTAAATTTTACAAGCCTATGTCATCCGGAATAAGCTAGAGATGCTAACGATACCTCATTTATCAAAATCGGTTCAGGCGTATAGAAGTTATGGTCGAATATACAAACTCATATACATACATACATACATGAACCCTGAAAACAATATACTCCTTTTTTCAGGCAGTCGTATAATAAAAGCGAAAGGTCACTCACTGATTCAACACGATATCTCAGGAACTATAAAGCATACAGACTTGAAATTTAGAAGATATGTTCTTTCTATGGTGTAGACGGCAGCTAAGAAACGGTTTTGAGAAAATTCACCCCTAAGGGGCTAAGAAATGGGGGTTGGAAGTATGTATGAAAGTCCTTTATTTTTGAAGTTAGAGACATGAAAATTGGCAATTAAATTAACAGTTATAAATAATAAAAACCCATTTAAGCAACTTTACGAAAATTCACCCATTCACAAGTTCGGTTGTAAGTGTGTATGAAAGTCCTATTTGTTTGAAGTTAGAGACCTGAAAATCGGCATTTAGGTTATTAAATTTGAATAAATAATAACCTGCATAAGCAATTTTACGAAAATCTACCCCAATAGGGGGGGTTGGAAGCTTAAATGAGGGTTTTAAGTTTTTGATGTTAGAGACTAGAAAATCGAAATATTATTAAGATGCGAATTTGTGTGTTTGTTGTTTTGTCCTTTATTCACGCCTCAAAAAAGCAACGAATCGACGTGATTTATTACATGGGCATAGTCGAGGACCAGAGTCACTTATGCAACTTTTTATTCCGGAAAATTAAGGAGTTTCGCTACGTTCACACTGCAAAAATATTCGTGTGAATTTTGATTCTCGCGATTTATTTTCCGCATACAGATTTCACCTACTCCGCACTGCGAATGCCTCGAGCGTCATACGACTCCCTACACCACAAAATATTCGCGCGAATATTATATCTACCGCACCATGTGAAATTATATCCTCCGTGACGCAGTGTTGAGCGCTGTTTTCTTAACGTGCGGAGGTCCCGCGTTCGATCCCCGACAGGGTCAATATTTATCTATGGGGTCAAATTGGGAATTTATAATTTCTAAATTCTCCCTGGTCTGGCCTGGTGTAATGCTTCGGCCATGGCTAGTAATCAGTTACCATCCTGGCAAATACGTGCCGCCAAGCGATTTAGCGTTCCAGTACGATGCCGTATATTGTTGGAATATAGCAAAAATACTAGTTTAAGATATAAAAGTCTGTAATGACACAATATAATAGTTGTCTATGGACGTAGTTCATTCCTTCAGTCACTCTCATACATTCTTCTCACTCACTTAAACAATCATTCACCATTCATTTGCTCTTTGCATTGCCTGTACAATATTTTATTATTAAACAGACAGTCGTACAGTGCAGACGTCTTTTCTTTTCCCTGCGAGCTCATATACCAACATATATAAACCGAATACGGGTATGGGTTTAATATAACTGGCATGCCCCTAACAGCTACCATCTTAGACTGCATCATCACTTATCATCAGGTGAGATCGCAGTCAAGGGCTAACTTGTAGTGAATTAAAAAAATAGTATTTTCGTGCGAATTTTACTGGCAAGTGCGAACACCTCCATATGTTTTCTATTGTTACAGAACTATGGAAAAAAATTCTTGTGAATATTTTTCGCAGTGCAAATATAGCCTAAAATATCACGTGGGCGTTTTTAAAAAAATCCACGCGGATGTAGTCACGACAATCTAGATGACGCTGGTCAAGTATAAATAAAGAAATAAACATCTCAAAACATTAATTTATTAATATCATTTATTTTTCATTAATTAAATCACAGCGAGTATCTTACAATTACTTATACATATTAAATGAAAACCGCTGTTTTAATAGCCGTCAGGTGTTTATACAACAACCAGTCACTGCGTATTCGTAATAATATAAACCAAATAACAAATATCCTTGCCTATTTCACAACTATTTTATACAAAAAGAAATGTTTTCGCCTTTTCACTAAGAATTTCTTTTAAAAAATATAAGTGACACCAACGAGTGATAAGAAGATAGTCCGTTCACACTAATTCAGTTATTTTACCTCTCGGTATAACGTTGGCTAACCTGACAGTCACTATGTATTATAATTATTATTTAGCCCTAATAGTATTAGAAATTGGAATCGATTAAACGTTTGAACTGCAGAATAAACTTCAGTGAAAACAATAAATATCAAGTTAGCCCACGTTACAGCCAGAGATAAAATAACTGAATAAAGGACAATAATTATAATTACTCGGTTTCTAACTTTTTATGTACATAAATCTTGGAAAAATTATGCCTATGCGTGTGGCTAAATTAATGGGAACTAATATTAACTACTGATAAAAGAGCATGGATTTGACTCGCCCCAGCAATGCTAAGGGCATTACTTAACATATCATATTGATGTAATAATTGTAAATTATTTTTTTCAAAAGAGCAACCACCGCGTTTCTCGCTGGTCCTTCTAGTTAGGAATGACATTTCGCACCAATGGTAAATTCACTTGACGATTCAAAAGCACTCGTCATAGTTTACTTGAATAAAAAAATATTTTAACTTAGATTTTTTTACTCTACGTTGATCCAAAAATATTGATTTTTTCATAGACAGTGGCGGCTCCACCACACGCACTGATAAGTTTGCCAAACTATTTAAACTTTGAAACACGTGTAATCGAAATATTACGCCAACATGATATAACCTAGCATACGAAAATGTAATGCATTTTCATAAGATTCTCAAATAAAGTGTCTTTCGCATAGACAAAACACAATATTACTATCTATGATTAGGTACTATTAAAATTATTTCTTTTTATTCTTTAACAATTGGCTATTCGAGATCTCAATTTTTTTCGATAGAAAGTAGTATTTTGCGTTCTTATATTTTCAAGAACCAAAAAATATAAATCTGTATATTTTGAAGAACAAAAATAACAGAAAAGCACACTTTAAAAAAAATATTTGATACTTAATGTTAACAAAGTAACATGGAACATATTAAAAAACACCACTTTTTATTATTCACAATCCTATATATAATCCAAAAAAAAATGTTCAACAAGTAACCATTTGTTCATAAAGAAATCATGTATCAAACGTAACATTTTGTGTCACAAAATAAAATATTTTGGCTTATCTATAAAACCAGTTATTTAAAAAAAAAACAAATTAATAAGAATAATATTCACGTACATTTTAAACTCTTATTTAAAAGTACAATGGTTTTAAGAATATTCAAAAACAAGGTAAAAGTCATACACGAGGTAATCTTTCAGCATAAACAAATTAAAAAAGAAAAAGTCAAATTGGAAAAATACATAAAAACTACAAATTAAACCTGCTTCTTTCTTCTCTTCGATTTGCATTACTTACTGCAAAAACGATTGAAAATAATAAAAAAATATATATTCAATCAAATTATATATGTAACAATATTAAGGCAGAAAGTCCGTTGCATTCGTAATTTTAACGAATACAATCGCGTTATACTTAGCTTAGAAATAAAAAAAAATATTCACATTTCACACAAAGAAAAAAACTGGCCACTGACTTTCTTCGCTTTCTATGAAGTCACAGTTACATCAAATTAAAAAAAAAACATAATTTATTCACACTAAGAAAAAAATAAAATAAAATTTGGCCACTGACTTTCATCACATGTATGAAGTCCAGTTACATGAAATTAGCAAAAAAACATGACACGACCGAATACCGAATGTTCGGTGAGGTTCTTGGCCGAAACGCCGAATATTCGGTATTCGGCGCTTAGTTAGCTTTCCGCGGGTGATAAATCACAACTCGTCACTTACGAGTTTAAACTTGCATCGCTGAAGTAGTACGTAGGCGCTGGCAGGTTTGCTTCATTTGTGATTAGATCGCGTTCGTGTCACAACACGCTTGATTTGTTAATTGTTGGTGCATCATACTGTAAGTACTGTATACTAAATACCTAATTAAATATTACTCTTAATGGGAATGATTACCTTAAGAAATATCACCATTTGTTCGAGAAAAGCAAAATGATTCCATTTAATAAAAAATCACCTATTTCGAAATATTTTGATATATATTGTGGAATTATGTTGAGGAAGTCGCTGCAGAAAATGTACCTTCAGATGAGGGTGTGGAACAGAAAAGTTCGGTTGGAAATGAACTTGATTTTTACATGGCATCTGTTCGCCTAGATCGGACAGCAGACCCACAAAAGTGGTGGTCAGCAAACGCAAAACATCCTATCCAACCCTTTCACAATTCGCTAAGATTTAGTTATCATCTCCCGGTAACAGTGTATATGTCACCTTTAGAGTGTAAAAAAACCCTTAGATTATAATCTAACTCGCGAAATTGTAAACTGTCGAAAGGTTGTGTTCAATGTTCTGGGTTTTGAAATTTTTGAAATATTCATTGTATTTACGTTTTCTTGTCTGTTTGTTGTAGGTTAGGTTAGGGTTTGACATATTTAATCAGGTATCACTTAGGTTACCGAAAAATAATGCGTTAAATTGTAATCTTTCGAAAGTTTGCAATTTCGCGAGTTAGATTATAATCTAACGGTTTTTACAATCTTACGGTGACATATATAGAGAGCGGCTGTTTTCGGAAGCAGGTATAATTTATGACGAAAAACGCAATCGTTTGCTATCAACAAATACTGAAAAAATTGTTTTCATTCATCATAACTTACCACTAGTAGATTTTAAATATTAATATGTTAATTTGTTGGTTAAATAAACATCTTTATGAGTAATATTTTGAGTTCCTTTTTTTTCATGATTTGTTATTGATTTGAGTTCCTTTTTTTCGCTATTCAAAAAAGCGAAAAAAGTGGCCGAATAGCCGAAGACGGAATAGTTGCCGAATATTCGTGGCAACTCTAATCTAAAGTACTTATCACACAAAAAAAAAGAAAATTTGGCCACTGACTCATCGCTTCTATGAAGTCAACAGTTACATGAAATTAACAAAGAAAAACATAAGTCTTATTCACACAAAGCAAAAAAAATGTCCATAGACTATAGTCGCTTCTGCATAGTCACAGTTACATGAAATTAACAAAAAAAAAACATAAGTATTAAATCACACAAAAAAGAAAAGAAAATTTTCCCACTGACTCATCGCTTCTATAAAGTCACAGTTACACCAACGTAAAGATTAATTCAGGTCCTAGGAATGTTCGCGAACTTGCTCGCCGAGCGGATCGGCTCACATGCTAGTCTGGCGCGAGCTTACGCCAGCCGACGCACGTTGTTCTAAAGCTAGTTTTTTCCTGAAAAAAAAGGAAAACAAAATTTTACACTGTAAAAATCCAGTCTTAGTAATATTATCTTATCTTAATATATATAAATCACGTGTCACGTTGTTTGTCCGCGATCGACTCCTAAACTACTGGTACTTAACCGAGTTTAAATTAAATTTGCACACCGTGTGCAGTTTGATCCAACTTGAAAGATAGGATAGCTCACATGTTAATTTATAGCCGCAATATTATTACCTACAAATGTTTGCGAGTCAATGGTCACTGAGGGTCGTCATATTGATTTTTGTTGGTTTTGAAAAGACAAGGCGAAAACGTCAGGTGTGTAACGCTTAAATGAATATGTATAATAATAAGTTATAAAGATTAATAATATCGCAGTGCTTAATGTAAAACCTGATTTTCTGCCCAGTGCTCGCTGCCTACATTGGGTATGGATTAATAATTATGATTACTAGTGCTACCCGTGCGAAGCCGGGGTGGGTCGCTAGTTATATATATATAAACTAGCTGATGCCCGCGACTTCGTCCGCGCGGAATGATTTTTTTAAAGCCTATGTCACTCTCCAGGTCCTCAACTATACCCATGCAAAAATCGCGTCGATCCGTTGCTCATTTGCAGCGTGATTGAAGGACATACCAATTAACCAACAAACATACACACTTTTGCATTTTATAATATTAGTATGAAGTATGATGCAAGAGTGTGTCTGTTTGTCTCCTACGCTTTATGGCCCAACTTTTCTACTGTTAGACTGAAATTGGCGGATCTATCTATGGTCCATCTATGGTCTGATGTCCTCTACAGCGCCCTCGACCGTGACGGGCGATTGGAGCGGTGGAGAGGGAGAGCGGGATGTAATGGGGGTATATAATAATCCATGTGGTAATGTCCAGCGATGGCTGTACAGTGTTTGTGTGTAAATTGCTAATAAAGTATGATTAAAATAGTTATCGAGTGTTTATACCTATTACTACCGATTTTAATACCGAACTTTAATATCTATCCTGATAGATAGCTTGCGCTTGACGACAATCATGCTATTTTTTTAATCCACTACAAATTAGCCCTTGACTGCGTTCTCACCTGATGGTAAGAGCCTAAGAGGTCAGAGATGCTGTCTAAGACGGTAGCGGGCTAACAAAAAGAAAAAAGTTTTTTTTTCGAATAGACTTTTTACAAGTGCTTATGAATAGTCGAACGAATCTACCTCTGCCTCCCACTAGGCCAGACCAGAGAAAATTCAGAAATTATTGACTCTGCCGGGAATCGAACCCACTGCCTCTCACGTTAAGACAACAGCGCTCAACACTGCGCTAGGGAGGTCTTTGATCTTAACTTACCTCAATAAAGCTTCGAGACTGGTCCCCTGCAAGTGCCTCTTGAAGTGAATCGTCCGCCCGGTTTTGGTGTAACACTCGAAATTACATAGTTTGCAGACAAATTTGACAAAATGGTTGCGATAGTGCGCCGAAAGTAGGCTATCGTCGTCGAATCGCCGCTCGCAAATGTCACATTCGCAACTACCCACCTCCTGCAATAAAAATATATGTTAACTAAACTAATAATTACCTAACTATTATATAAATATATAAAAGGAAAAGGTGACTGACTGACTTTTTAAAACTTTTTATTCCACTTCAAGTTAGCCCTTAACTCTGATGGTGATGATGATGATAAGTGATGATGCAGTCTAAAACGGTAGCGGGATAACCTGTTTGGAGTATGGCAGTTATATCAAACCTATTAGTTTCTACACGGCATCGTACTGGAACACTAAAATAGTTTTACCGCCAAGCGATTTAGCATAACTAGCCATGGCTGAAGCCTTCCACCTGGAAAAAACTGACTGATCTATCAACGCACAGCTGAGACCACTGGACGGATCGGGCTGAAATTTGGCATACATATAGCTTTAATATATTTACGTACAGGTCGGCTAATAAAGGATGTTTTGAAAATTTAACCAAGGGAGTAAAATAGGGGTTTGTAATTTGTGAATTCCACGTGGACGATGTCGCTAGCAAATGCTAGTTGAAAATATATATGTGAAGTTTTAGTTTGTTTGTTTGTTTTTTAAGGCCCATCTATTCAACCGATTTTGATGAAATTTAGTACATATGTCACCGTAAGATTGTAAAAACCGTTAGATTATAATCTTACTCGCGAAATTCTAAACTGTCGAAAGATTGTAAACTGTTCAATGTTCTGAGTTTCAATTTTTGAAATATTCATTTTATTTACGTTTTCTTGTCCTTGTCCTGTTCCTTTAATCTCATAGCCCGATGGGACGGAAAATCTGACACGACCGGCGAGAGATCAGACGCAGGAGCGACGACTGCTTTCCGAGGCACGGGGGTCAAACATCGCCAACTTCCTAACTCCGGGCTAGTACTGAGAATTTCTTGTCAGTAAAATCCAATACTTAATTATGGCCCGACTGGGATTCGAACCCGGGATCTCGCCACTCGCAGTCGAATATGCTAACCACTAGATCAACGAGGCAGTTAATCTGGACATTGTATTACTCCATCCAAACCATACAAACCTCTTCATAAAAATTCCTGTTATGCTCCAGCAACCGATTATGATCCGTAAAACCAAGGACACAGGAGTCACATTTGAACTTCATACTCTTGAAAGATTCCTTATTACGCTTCTCCGTGAGAATTTTCTCCAATTCGTCAATTTCTACT
Source organism: Erebia palarica (assembly GCA_964035005.1). Classification (NCBI taxonomy): domain Eukaryota; kingdom Metazoa; phylum Arthropoda; class Insecta; order Lepidoptera; family Nymphalidae; genus Erebia; species Erebia palarica. Next base: position 14,232,627 of record OZ035993.1, on the reverse strand, counting down.
TTCACTTTTCCGAAAATCGCATCACAATCGGTTTCTGAGACTGATTTCGGGTAAACTTCCTCTTCTTGGGTCGTTTTTGAGCCACTTTGGTCCAATACTGCTCGCAATAGCTCAGGATTAGGTACGTTTTGGTCCAATTTCGCCCGTTTTGGTTGTCTTTGGTTCGGTTTTGGTTGTGGTATTGGCCGTTTCACTACTTTCTTCGGTGTAATGCTGATGCTTGGTTCGTGGTCGATTTCTAAATAAATTTCCGATTCCTGAAACATTAATACAAATACATTCATCACTAAACATCAGGTGAGATCGCAGTCAAGGTGTAACTTATAGTGGACAGTATAATAAAGTGGAAAGGTTTGTTTGTTTGTAATGAATAAACTCAAAAATTAATCAACCGATTTTAAAAATTCTTTCACATATATAAAGCTACATTATTAGCGAGTAACATAGGCTATATTTTATTTTCAAAAAATTAGTGATCCTTACGAAAATTGCAATAATGTGAACTAAGTCGGAAAATATCATCTCTTCTGAGAGCTTACGTGGCGTACGCTGCGTAAAAGGTTAAAGTTACACGAAAATAATGTATGGTGGAATTGTTCCTCTCACAAAGTTCTAAAAAAAAGTACGCGATAGCACATTTCTATCTTTTAAGGTTGACTCACAATAACCGTTTTTATGATTGTAAAATTTTCAAACCAATGCTTTATTGCGAAGGTGAACACTTTACCGACATAGATTTAATCTTTATCAAAATAAATATATTATTAATCTCAAGTATTAAATTAAGATAAAAATTGTCCTTTACTTACACCATTCAATTTAGATGAATATCTTATGAGATATAGAAATAATGTAAAGTGCAAGGAAAAATGGCGCAACTGCGGCCGGTGCGGCGCACAGATTAAATACCCATAACCTGAGGGCTGGCGGCTGTGGCCAATCGCGTAATAAGGGCGGGGGCGTACTCTTAAAATGTAATATTAAGAATGCTAGTAGTGGATAAAAATAATTTCATCATCGTTTACAATTTTAACACACTAGCGGCCCACGAGTCTGCAAGAAGGGCTCATAACATATCTCATAATAAGAAGATTTAAGAGTTTTTGGCCAAATGTGGACTTTGGCCAAAAACTCGCTTGCCAAGAGGGTAATGGCAGACTTAAAACCCCTTTGAGAAGGATGCGGAAGGACGTGGGAACCCACCGCATTATTATCCCAAGAAAACTCCTACCATTATGTAATTAACGGAAAGGGGTCACGACCCTCAGTAATGAGGAATATAACTCAGAGAGAGAAATGAGTGTTGACTTGGACTTCAATAGATTCAGAAGATAGATAGATAGAAGAATACTTTATTGCACACATGAAAGAATACAAAGGGCAGTAAAGTTAACTAAAAAGTAGGTATGCAAAGTCGGCCTTATTGCTTACTGAGCAATCTCTACCAGGCAACCTTTGGTGAGAGGATCGAACGAGATGTGTAGGGTAGTGTGGCATAATAGAATACACGTTATTATTAGTAGGTGAGCACTTAATATAAAACATAATCGACTTATTATAATATATGAGAAGCTTAGGGGGCATCCATTAATTACGTGAGGCGTTAGAGTGGGGGTTATTTTTTTCCGCAAGAAACAGTGTAAAAATGCGAAATGCGAAAAAACGTTTCTCAAATTCATGTTTAGAAACCATTTATCATTAAATCAATATGACGAATATTCTGTAACTCTAATATAGTCGAACACAGATTAACTCTTTTACATCACAAATAAGCATTTTAAAAAATTTCACGTGAGATTAAGGAAGGGGGGAGAGGGGTCGAAGAATCGCCAAAATTCTCTCACGTAATTAATGGATGCCCCCTTACCTGCCGAGTAACGTCTTGCTCAACCGCTAGAGGGTCCGGTAGAGAGGTTTCCTCCACCTCAGCTTCAACCGCCTCTTCTTTGATGTCTTGCGCGCAATCTTCTATGCTTGTTGGTCGATTGTAGCCGGCGTTGGAGTTCTTATAGTCGCCTATTAATATTGTTGATAGACTGGACAGGTTCTCGCATTTTTGATTCTGGAATAATGACAAAAAATTATTAATTTATTCAAGACTACCTAATGCCCGCGATTTCGTCCGCGTGGATTGAGGTTTTTAGGTTCCCGCAGGAACTCTTTCCAGGATAAAAAGTAGCCTATGCGCTATTCCAGACTATAATCTATCTCTGTGCTGTGCCGGATTTCATCTAAAGTGTATTTAGATTGAATTGAGCTAATTTGTAAACAAACGAACCTTTTTGCTAACGCGTAACTTTGTAAACACTTTTCACAATGTTAAAACAATTGAAAACACACACAAACTACTTGTAGTCCACAAACAACATCTAACGTAAACATGCAGTGTATTATTTCTTCCATTTATCCAGTATTTATACAATATTTTTAATAAAAACTGAATGAAAACACAAATAAAGTCCCACAGATTAAAGTAAAATTTTTGTTTTGACGTTTCGTATTACTTGGATTTTATAGTGTTGCTCAGATACGACATCGCAACCACAGACTAAAAACGAATGACTAATACTGAGTCAGTGACCGTAAACATCGATATAATTCGTTCAGAATCAAAAACATTGTAATCGAATTCTGTAAATCTCGTTATTTTATTATATAACGTATACGAATGTTTTTCATTTCAAAATTATCTTATTAAGTCGTAAATACTAAAGTAATAAATAACAACAATATTATTTCAAAGTTTTTATTGGGCCGTTGATGTTTTGACTGACCCAATATTTAGTCGGTACCGATATGGTACAGGGAAACAGTACAGTTATTGGACTTTAAAGCTCTCTTATGACTTTAATGATTGTACAACGAAATTAAAATACATATTTATACATAAATAATATATAGGTATGAATAAAAATATTTTTACGACACTTAAATAATGTAGTTATATAAAAAAAATATTTATACATTTCCTGTTTTACTATATAACAAATACAAAAAAAAAATTGTATAAATCAATGGCGGTCAATTAACAATTGACCGCCATTTTGATCTTCTTTATTAATGAAAGATTTTTTCAAAATCGATATCTGTTGTGGTAATCCTGAAAAAGGAAATCTTCGTTCCTAAAAGTGCCCACCATTTTCAACTTCTGTGTTACTGAATGAAACTATTCATTCAAATCGCAAAAAGAGATGGCCATTTTTAACTAATTTGTTATTTTACCTAATATTTTATTCAAAATTGATATCCGACTATGAGATTTCTTTAGGAACAATGGTTCAATTAATGAAGAATGGTTTGTTACTATGAAATTAAATTAAAAGTAAAAAAATATATATTTAAATCGTTAAATAAGGTTATAGGCAAGCCCGGTAGGAATCGAGACGCTGGAAAATAATTGTGAAATTGCCGTAAAAACATGTTTATTTATACATTATATTCATTTTTTTTATTTTAGATATACAATTAAAGTCATAAAAGTGGTTACATATCCAATAACTCTACGGTTATGTAGCGCTTCCCCTATTATTTCACACCATCTCGATACCTTCTAAATACCGGGTCAGCCAAAACATATTAACAGCTCCCCTGTAAAAACTTTGTAATAATTTTCTTGTTATTGTTTACTTCAGAATTTACGACTTATTAGAATAATTTTCATATAAAAATATCCGTAAATTTAATATAATAAAATAACGTGATTCAAATAATTCGATTAAGTTTTCGATTCTGAACGTCGATGCTTACGGTCACAGAGCGAGCTTGTATCCAATAACAGTACCGTTTCTCCTATATAAAATACGAGTATTCTTTGCATTGGAGATAATTCGTTCAGTAATCGTTCAATAGTTCATTCCTCATATAATTCAGCAATAGTCCCGTCATTAGGGGTCATGTCAAAATAAGGTCACGTGATCAGTACCGCCATATTTGTTTACAAATTAGCTCAATTCAATCTAAATACACTTTAGATCCGTTCGCCGTTGGGGCGTGATCGAGTAACTAACATCCATCCATACATCCAAACTTTCACATTTATTTATAATTGACCGAGCGAAGCGAAGGTCTCCGAGTCTACTTGAGTAAACTTGCACTTGTCCGTCCGTCCGTTCGTCTGTCAGAGCTTTATAACTTCTGAATTACTGAACGTAATTACTTCACATTTCAAAATAATATGTAAACCGATGGCCTCCAACCGAATATGGCTTAAAAAGTTATAAAAAATCTTTAATTCAGGGGGCTCTCATAGAAGCGAATGCGAAGTAAAATATTTTTTATAGCGTTACATAGGGTTGCGGTATATCATTTTAAAGATAATTAGGAATAGAGTCCAAAAATATTTTTTTTTAATTTTTCCCCTAAAATTGATGAAATGGGGGGCTTTCAAAGTGGAGATTTACTAACGTCCAAAATTGACCTCCAAACTCTCAATTTTCTGACAGGCTCAGCCTGAAACTTGATCAATTATTTGAATTATATCCTATAAATTGAAATAATTGAACGACAAAGACTAAAATTAGATAAATATTTTAAGTAAAAATTATTTAATTTTTAATGAGCTTCAGTATTTTTAACAGAACTTCACAATGATGTAAATAAATGGCGCTCTGTATAAGTTTATTCGTTTGTGCAGTGTGTACAAATCGTACCCTTATTGCAAAAACCGATTATCTGCATCAAAATTTGAGCGAAAAAGTTTTGAGATATAAGTACTTGAAACTTTGACGACACAAAAATTAATTATAATGATGTCAATTTTTAAACGCTAGTGGTTTTTATAAACAAGAAACTATTAAAGAATAGTTACGTACATTAATAATTGAAGAAAACTTTCTAGATTTTCAATAAAATGAAAAAAATAACCGGTAAGGAGCTCATTTAGTAGGTTTTTCCTGAATGCAGAAAAACTACCAAATCTTCAAAATTACTCTTCTGGTAGCTCTATTGGCATTTTTTATTTAATCTCTCACTTTGAATATTAATAATCATCCCGACAAAAATCGTTTTAGTTCAACTATATCCAGTACAGGTGTAAAATAAATATACTTAATTGCTTTTGGCTGAAGGTAAAGTAGATATTATTTTACTTTGTGCGTACTAACTGCAACGGTTTTACCCGCGTAGTTTCCGTTCCCTTGGGAAATGGGAAAATCTAAGTTATTTTTTATTACCTATTTGCCAGTAAAATTTCCGTTATAATCGGTCCAGCCGTTCTCGAGATTAGCGCGTTTAAACAAACTAATTCGCTTAAAATATTATTATTAAGTCAAACTAGCTGTGCTCTGCGGCTTCACCCGCGTTTGTCCCATTTCCGTGGGTATTTCGGGAAATAATGTACATATAAACCTTCCTCTTGAATCACGCTATCTATTGATGAAAACCACATTAAAATCCGTGGCGTAGTTTAAAAGTTCTAAGCGTACATACATACATACCAGTACATACAGAGAGACAGACGCCGGAGAGCGGCTTTGTTTTATACCATGTGAAGATATAGGTTTAGTTTAAAAAAAAAACAGTTTAGTCTTCTGAACTAGTCAGAGAACATGTATCATCAGTGTCAGAGAGAGTTGCAGCTGGCAATCGATCAACAATGCTAGCTTCAGAAGCCAGCGACTGATACTCTTCGGGTATTATACTTTTATTGCTATGGATATTGGCAGAGAGGAGAGAGAAGTTTTTTTTTTCGAGGGGGAAATCTTCCTAAGATACCCAACTTTGTACCAACTAAACCCCCCTCGGTGGCCACCATCTGCATGCATTGGGGGGCTCCGAGATCTCATAAAATACGCATCGGTGCCTCCCTAGCGCAGTGCCTGTTGGGCTCGTCCCGGTGCTCATACCCCAAACTGCACTCGTTATGAGCTATGGCAGCTTGTGCCACAGCAAACTGCCATCTTCCCAAGGCCACTTATGACATGGAACATGGAACGACTGAAGCCCCCACCCCAGCCGCTCGTGACCTCGAGGTCCATTACTACGGGACTATTATCCAATAGTCCCGTAGTAACCGTAGTCCCGTTAGCCGCAGAAGGAGACCACTGCTCTCGAATTTTCCTCTTTTTCCAGTATATCCCTTATTTCAGCCTCTTGGGGAGAGGTCATTGCCCACATGGTGAAAAAACAGCCGTGTCCGGTTAGTACCTGTGTCAGTCTAAAGGTGATATTGCCACTCTTTCTTTACAGCCAGGCCTCAAAATTTGGGAGGATTGTACCAACAGTGCGCTAGCGTATGTTTCTTCCCTCTTCTAGGCGCGTACGCTAGCTTACAATTGCCTGCTGGTGCGATCGGCGTCTTACCACCTCCCATCTCCACTCCTCTGGCCATCATGGATTTCGGCATACACTTTTGCATCCATATCGGCTAGTCCAAAGGCGGAGAGCGGGCCAGAATAGTGGCGGCCTCGAACGATATAGTTCGATATCCCCGCGCGACCCTTATCGCCATCTTGCGTTGAACGCTGTTAACTTTTGCTCTGAGACGTTGCATACCAGATAGTCTCTGCGACCAAACAGGTGCCCCGTAAAGGGCCATCGTTCGCACTACACTCGCATATAGTCGGCGGACTCCTTCTTGCGGACCCCCGAGATTAGGCAGCAGACCGTGCATTGCACCTGCTACTTTCTGTATTCGAGGGATCAAGCGCTCAAAATGCTCCTCGAAGCTCCAACGGCTGTCCAAGGTCAGACCTAAGTATTTGAGGTACCGGCCAACCTGGACGTCCGTACTACCCACGCGAATCGAAAAACTGGGCGGTTCCACTCGCCTGGGAAGCTTGTGGAACCATACCATAACCATGTGGCTTCAGTTTTGTGAGGTGCTATTCTAAGGCCCAGCACTTGGATTTCCGAGACTACCCGGGACACACCGACCTCTGCAAGTCTCAGCGCTCCCTCAAAAGAATCACCTTCAACTAGTACCATAGTGACATCTGCGTAGCAGATTATATTGACACCAGAGACTAGTACGTAGGACAGCGTCGTATGCCAAATTCCACAAGAGCGGTCCCAGTACAGAACCTTGTGGAACTCCGTAACTTATTTTCCTCGTATAAAAGAGACCAGCTCGCCCAGTATACTGCATAGATCTGTTGGAAAGGTACGACCCAATGATATCCCGCAGGTATGGAGGCACGTTGTGGTGAGTCAACCCTCCCTAATAGCTGTCCAAGGTAGGGAATTGAAATCATTCACTATGTCCAAACTCACTGCCAATGCGACCCCACCCTTTGAAACTGCCCATAAATGCTCCATAAAGGTCCGAACGGACAGGATCGCGTCCACTGTAGATGGGCTCTGCCGGAACCCAAACTGGCTTTCAGATAAATCAGGGCCGATAATATTATGTAACAAGTGGTCACTGAGGCGACCGGCAATGATCCGCTCGAACAGCTTACCCACCTCATCTAGCAAGCGTCTCGCATGTACCTAGTGAAAGGAAAAAGTAAACACAGATAATTGATAATTGCTGAAGATATTCGAAAACCGTAGTAGCCCAGTTATACAGTAAAAGTAAGCTATAGTTATCTAAGTTCTTTTTATCTGCAATCATTTTAACCAAATATGGTGTTATTTTTTCTGCAAAAAACAACTAATGTTGTTTAGTATGTTTTACTGGTAGATACATCAGCACATTCTACTTTAATTCATAAAAGCTAAAACCAGTTACCGCAAGTTAATATGTTTTAACAGAATAATTATCGATATAATAATAAATCAAGCAACTACATCTGAAAAGTGTTATAATACGTTACATGTTTCTTGTGCTATACATTTCTAAATGTGAAGTAGTTTAAATGAGCTTAGTTCTTTTTTTAAGAAGATAATTAAATCATACTTGAAGATAGTTGCTTTTAGCTCTAGCTATCTCCGTAAATAAGCGTCGTAGCAGATAATGGGTTTTACCTGTAGCTTCGTCGTGACTGGAGGAGTCGATTGATATATCGTACCCTTATTGCAAAAACCGATTATCTGCATCAAAATTTGAGCGAAAAAGTTTTGAGATATAAGCACTTGAAACTTTAACGACACAAAAATTAACTATAATGATGTCAATTTTTAAACGCTAGTGGTTTTTATAAACAAGAAACTATTAAAGAATAGTTACGTACATTAATAATTGAAGAAAACTTTCTAGATTTTCAATAAAAAGAAAAAAATAACCGGTAAGGAGCTCATTTAGTAGGTTTTTCCTGAATGCAGAAAAACTACCAAATCTTCAAAATTACTCTTCTGGTAGCTCTATTGGCATTTTTTATTTAATCTCTCACTTTGAATATTAATAATCATCCCGACAAAAATCGTTTTAGTTCAACTATATCCAGTACAGGTGTAAAATAAATATACTTAATTGCTTTTGGCTGAAGGTAAAGTAGATATTATTTTACTTTGTGCGTACTAACTGCAACGGTTTTACCCGCGTAGTTTCCGTTCCCTTGGGAAATGGGAAAATCTAAGTTATTTGTTATTACCTATTTGCCAGTAAAATTCCCGTAATAATCGGTCCAGCCGTTCTCGAGATTGGCGCGTTTAAACAAACTAATTCGCTTATAATATTATTATTAAGCCAAACTAGCTGTGCTCTGCGGCTTCACCCGCGTTTGTCCCGTTTCCGTGGGTATTTCGGGAAATAATGTACATATAAACCTTCCTCTTGAATCACGCTATCTATTGATGAAAACCGCATTAAAATCCGTGGCATAGTTTAAAAGTTCTAAGCGTACATACATACATACCAGTACATACAGAGAGACAGACGCCGGAGAGCGGCTTTGTTTTATACCATGTAAAGATATAGGTTTAGTTTAAAAAAAACAGTTTAGTCTTCTGAACTAGTCAGAGAACATGTATCATCAGTGTCAGAGAGAGTTGCAGCTGGCAATCGATCAACACTGCTAGCTTCAGAAGCCAGCGACTGATACTCTTCGGGTATTATACTTTTATTGCTATGGATATTGGCAGAGACGAGAGAGAAGTTTTTTCTTTCGAGGGGGAAATCTTCCTAAGATACCCAACTTTGTACCAACTAAACCCCCCTCGGTGGCCACCATCTGCATGCATTGGGGGGCTCCGAGATCTCATAAAATACGCATCGGTGCCTCCCTAGCGCAGTGCCTGTTGGGCTCGTCCCGGTGCTCATACCCCAAACTGTACTCGTTATGAGCTATGGCAGCTTGTGCCACAGCAAACTGCCATCTTCCCAAGGCCACTTATGACATGGAACATGGAACGACTGAAGCCCCCACCCCAGCCGCTCGTGACCTCGAGGTCCCTTACTACGGGACTATTATCCAATAGTCCCGTAGTAACCGTAGTCCCGTTAGCCGGCCAACCCTGTCCATCCGGACAGGGTTGGCTGGCTAACGGCACCGCCTCGGCGCCTTCGTCTCCTGGCGGGATCGGCTATCTCTCGGACCTGCTCAGCAGCCTCCTTCTCAACCATTACGGTTTCACAGAAGGAGACCACTGCTCTCGAATTTTCCTCTTTTTCCAGTATATCCCTTCTTTCAGCTGCTGGGGAGAGGTCATTGCCCACATGGTGAAAAAACAGCCGTGTCCGGTTAGTACCTGTGTCAGTCTAAAGGTGATATTGCCACTCTTTCTTTGCAGGCCTCAAAATTTGGGAGGATTGTACCAACAGTGCGCTAGCGTATGTTTCTTCCCTCTTCTAGGCGCGTACGCTAGTTTACAATTGCCTGCTGGTGCGGCATACACTTGCAAAGTCTAGTCCAAAGGTGGAGAGCGGGCCAGAACGGCCAGTGGCGGCCTCGAACAATATAGTGCGATATCCCCGCGCGACCCTTATCGCCATCTTGCGTTGAACGCTGTTAACTTTTGCTCTGAGACGTTGCACACCAGATAGTCTCTGCGACCAAACAGGTGCCCCGTAAAGGGCCATCGTTCGCACTACACTCGCATATAGTCGGCGGACTCCTCCTTGCAGACCCCCGAGATTAGGCAGCAGATCGTGCATTGCACCTGCTACTTTCTGTATTCGAGGGATCAAGCGCTCAAAATGCTCCTCGAAGCTCCAACGGCTGTCCAAGGTCAGACCTAAGTATTTGAGTTACCGGCCAACCTGGACGTACGTACTACCCACGCGAATCGAAAAACTGGGCGGTTCCACTCGCCTGGGAAGCTTGTGGAACCATACCATAACCATGTGGCTTCAGTTTTGTGAGGTGCTATTCTAAAGCCCAGCACTTGGATTTCCGAGACTACCCGGGACACACCGACCTCTGCAAGTCTCAGCGCTCCCTTAAAGGAATCACCTTCAACTAGTACCATAGTGTCATCTGCGTAGCAGATTATATTGACACCAGAGACTAGTACGTAAGACAGCGTCGTATGCCAAATTCCACAAGAGCGGTCCCAGTACAGAACCTTGTGGAACTCCGTAACTTATTTTCCTCGTATAAAAGAGACCAGCTCGCCCAGTATACTGGATAGATCTGTTGGAAAGGTACGACCCAATGATATCCCGCAGGTATGGAGGCACGTTGTGGTGAGTCAACCCTCCCTAATAGCTGTCCAAGATAGGGAATTGAAATCATTCACTATGTCCAAACTCACTGCCAATGCGACTCCACCCTTTGAAACTGCCCGCTCCATAAAGGTCCGAACGGACAGGATCGCGTCCACTGTAGATCGGCTCTGCTGGAAACCAAACTGGCTTCAAGATAAATCAGGGCCGAAAATATTATGTAACAAGTGGTCACTGAGGCGAGCGGCAATGATCCGCTCGAACAGCTTACCCACCTCATCTAGCAAGCGTCTCGCATGTACCTAGTGAAAGGAAAAAGTAAACACAGATAATTGATAATAGCTGAAGATATTCGAAAACCGTAGTAGCCCAGTTATACAGTAAAAGTAAACTATAGTTATCTAAGTTCTTTTTACCTGCAATAATTTTAACCAAATATGGTATTATTTTTTCTGCAAAAAACAACTAATGTTGTTTAGTATGTTTTACTGGCAGATACATCAGAACATTCTACTTTAATTCATAAAAGCTAAAACCAGTTACCGCAAGTTAATATGTTTTAACAGAATAATATCGATATAATAATAAATCAAGCAACTACATCTGAAAAGTGTTATAATACGTTACATGTTTCTTGTGCTATACATTTCTACATGTGAAGTAGTTTAAATGAGTTTAGTTCTTTTTTTAAGAAGATAATTAAATCATACTTGAAGATAGTTGCTTTTAGCTCTAGCTATCTCCGTAAATAATCGTCGTAGCAGATAATGGGTTTTACCTGTAGCTTCGTCGTGACTGGAGGAGTCGATTGATATATATTTTAACTCAATTTTGGTAAAAAATGCAGATAATCGGTTTTTGCAATAAGGGTACGATATTTAACTCAATTTTGGTACAAAAATGCAGATAATCGGTTTTTGCAATAAGGGTACGAAATAATAGACGTTAGCACCATCTTGCGTGGAATAAAAAAATTGTCTACTGACAGTACTGATGTCTATGAACGTTAAGATTAGCGCGCATCTAGACATGCTCGCCGCAGGAGCCGCAAGCACTCAGTCATCACATTTTATATATTTTTTATTATGAAATCGTATGCTACGTAACACCCGCTCACCGAACGAGCTGCATTTTAATAAAATACTGTAAGTATACGTATGCCATCCACGCAAGCGGATACCGATTGACGTCAACACATTCGGCGCGTTTTATATGCGTACGGTGCAGTGAGGCGCGAGTGACCTAATTCTTATTCGTTTCAAGATCGGTTCCTGAGCGTACGTATTTGCAAGTTTTGATGTAGGTAGTACTGCTCGAAACCATGAGAACCAACTGCGGCTCATGCCGTTCGTCTAGGTTAAATCTTGCGATGTAAGTAGGTTAGCTTATTAATACCATCTTGCGTCGAGAAGTGGTACTAATTTACTTTGACATAATATTTGTTGATTCTTATGTAATTGTTAACTAATCTCATTCATTGTTATTTTACGTTTGTTCATTATACCTACTAAATTTGGAACTAATTATATCTTTATATCGCGATATCTTGCAATGTATTACTAATGCAAACTGATTATTACCGCCACCTTGCGTTGAATAGTAGTACTGATATTTAAGGTGCCAGCGGAGGGAGAATTGCCCATACAAACGTAATACCAAAATGATTCGTAATTCGAGAATATTTCCACCAGATTATGCGATTATTAAGATTGAACTTGTATTTATCTAGGCCTCTGGATAATTATGTTTTCAAAATATTTTCCCAAAATTAAATGTAAGCGCATAGCGTTTTGCTTGTTTTTACGACATGAATGACATGTTTTCTCCTTATTTGTATCATATTAAAACCGACGATTACGTACTAATTTACTAACTAATTACGTACTAATCGACCAGGAGCATAGCCTATATTGTCAAGTTTCCGAATAACAACACGAAGTGAAAAACACAACAAGTTATCATTCATCATTTTTGGTATTTACGGAACAAGATTAAACGTATAACAAATTTTGTACGCTCATATTGCTATCGCGTTTGCACGCGATCATGTGTCATCAGCCAAATAGAGATAGCAATATACCGGCAAATTTATATTTGCGGGTTGAATAGAAATTGCGAGCGGCGATCACCGGCCTCTTAAGCTATAAAATAACACACAGATATATCAAGTTGACGAATGTAGTTTTTAACCAAGTATAATTAAAAATTATACACTGAAACTATCTTTTGGATACCGCGAGGTCTCAGTTCAGGGTGAACCACTAGTATTAGTATAGATTAGACGATGCCCGCGACTTCGTCCGTGTGAATTGGGATTTTTTGGTTCCCGCGGGAACTATTTAATTTTCCGGGATCTTCAGTATTATACTATACGGATCGGTAGATGGATGTTAATTACTCAATCACGCCAGAGCCGCTGAACGGATCAGGATTAAATTTGGCACATAATATATAGATTATAGTCCTGAATAACATATAGGCTACGTACTTTTTATCCCGGAAAATTAAAGAGTTCCCGCGGAAATTGAGAAAAGAACTTATTACATCAGCTAGGTTTATTATAAGGTAAGATTCTGTACCTGATTGGTTTCGAATGCGTTGTTAGCTCGCCTCACTTTCTCCTGGAATCGCTTGACCCTTCTCAGCTCAGCGAGGCATTCCCAACAAGCCAGCATGCTGAACATGAAACTAGGTATGGTGGTGTTCTGCAAATAAATAATTTTTACTTTTGACAGAAATCCATTAAAAGTATGCTCCTGAAAAAAGCTTATTATACTGTTGAAGATAATGTAAATGATAAAAGGGCATGGATTTAACTCGCTCCTCCAATGCTAAGGACAGGAGTTACTTATTTATTTACACATTGATGTAATTGTAAATGATTTAAAAAAAAAAGAGCAACTACCGAGTTGTTTGCTAGTTCTTCTCGGTAGGAATGGCATTCCGAACAAGTGGAAGATTCGCTCGATGATTCAAAAGCACTTATAATTAGTTTATTTGCATAAAAAATATGAGTTTTGAGTTTGACAGCAAAGTTCGTTTTTGTTGCGAGCGTCTAGTTTATATTCCGAGCGGTCGAAGGGTTCTTATTAGAATCTTGAGTGTGTGACGGATAGCAAAAAACTTTGCTATCATGTATGATATATTTATATTGCTGTGTCATGTGTCATACAACTTTCCACCTCACTAGCGAAAAAATACAAGATGTAAGAAAAATATTGTACCTGCATTGATTGAACAATATACTGCATTCATTTTACTCTGATGATGTTAAATTATTATCACCGTCACAAGATTCACTCATTTAAAAAAAGAAAACACTCACTGAGCCAAAACTACTTTTGTTCACTGGTTTTAACCAGCAAAGGCGCCCTTTTTGAGCTAGTGACTTGAAAAAGACATCTACTTAACTCAATTTTTGACTAATTATTATTATTTAACAATAAAATGAAAGTCGTTCAAATTATTGTTAAATTTATTCATTAATTCATCATGCCTCTTCATGTTCCAATGCCAATGGCCAATTCTCCTCGCTATTTCTTCCTTAACTCCTCTCTCTTTTTATACCTAAAGATTAAGTATAACAGTATCTCTTTCTCACTGACCTGGTAGTTGTTCTCAAACAGCAGTTTCCTATATAAGGGTGCGTATTCACCCAACTCCTGCATTCTCCTGCCAACGCTGAGGCAGAGATGACATTGGTTCCTCTCCTCATCGGTTATTTCCTCTTTTATTACTATCTCTTCTACCAGTGCGCTCTGGAAATGCAAAAAAATATTACGTACTTGATGATGTCTGCGTGGATTAAGATTTTTTGATACCTGCCGGAAGTCTTTAATTTTTCGAGTTAAAAGAATCCCATGTCCTTACAGGATCCAACTACCCCTGCACCAACTTTCATTAAAATCGGTTGAACGGATGAGCCGTGACAGCGTAGCAGAATATGAAAGTATGGATTATTAGAAAAAAAATCCCAGGCCTACCACCATGAAATTGACTTATTATTAGGAAGTCCCGAGTTATACATTTTAGGCAATATTAGGGAATCGTAATTCCATTTACTTTTGTTTTTATTCCACTTCAAGTTAGCCCTTGACTGCGATCTCGCCTGATGGTAAGTGATGATGCAGTTTAAGATGGTAGCGGGCTAACCCGATAGTGGTACCAGAGTTATAATAAACCCACAGAACAAGGAATCTGTTAGTATTCTTTTATTCTGTGATCAAACCCATAGGGTCATACCCATACAAGGTTTCTGCACGGCATCGTACCGGAACGCTAAATCGCTTGAAAGTAAGTCATTGCCCGCTAGGTGGTACTAACCAAGGCCGAAGCCTACTACCAAACCAGACCAGAGAAGATTCAGACATTATAAATTCCCAAATTGACCCTGCCGGGAATCAAATCGTGAACCTCCCACTGTGGGACCACTGCGCTCACCACTGCGCTAGGGAGATCGTCAAATATGATTCAAGAGATCTATATCCAGCAGTGGACTTCCACTGTCCATCGGCTAATGACAACACGATTCTTTGTTTAAAACAATTAGCTTATGTAAACCATCTCCCTGGTGCAGTGTTGAGCGCTGTTGCCTCAACATGGGAGGTCCCGAATTCGATTTCCGGCAGGGTCAATTTGGGAATTTATAATTTCTTAATTTTCCCTGATCTGGCCTGGTGGGAGGCTGCGGCCGTGGCTAGTTATCACCCTACCAGCAAAGACGTGCCGCCAAGCGATTTAGCGTTCCGGTACGATGTCGTGTAGAAACCTAATAGGGGGTATGGGATTAATATTACTACCATGCAACTAACAGGTTAGCCCGCTACCATCTTAGACTGCATCATCACTTTCCATCAGGTGAGATCAAAATCATGGGCTAACTTGTAGTGGAATAAAAAAGCACTGGTTCGGAAAGCAGATTCAACTGCTCAGAAACTCAGCAGTAAAAAAGCAAAAAGGCAGTGCTTACCTTGTTGCCGCTGACGATGGAATATCTGGAAGGTTGGTACTGTAACTCCTTAGCTGCAGAAGTCGATGGTTGCTGCTCGGTTGTGCTCGTACAGGGGGCAGCCTGGTTGAAGACCAACTGTTGATGAGAGAAAGAAACCGTTAATAGGTCTTAAAACATTTTAAAAAACAAACTTTTATCGTCCACCATATTGAATTTAGTGTAAGGCCTTTTTTTTTTTAGTATCATTCTCAGCAACTTTTAATTGATACTCATATTATGGGGGTGCATAAAAAAAAGCTAATCCGCCATTATTGGAAGACCGCCATATTGGATTTAGAATTACGTCACTTTTCTAACTATGCATTGTTATCTAAAATAAACCTAAACTCGCCGGCATATTTAGCGGAACATAAAAAAAAGGTTCATAATTAAAAAAAATATGGTTTTATTTTAAAATCTACTTACTACACTTCTTTTGTTATTTAAAGTTTCGTTTGTTTTACTTAAAATGAGATCACATTAAGATCAGATTTTGCTAAAGGCTATTTGTGAAAAATGGTACATTTTTGAACTTTTCATGTAACCGGGAAAAGTGAAATTTAATATTAAAATAACAATTAAATTAGAAAAATGGTGATTAATATTGCGTATTTCCTCCATGTGCGCTTATTAAAGCTTCTACCCGTCTAGGCATACTGAGAATGATGTTATCAATGGTCTCCTGGGATAGTCTCCCACGTTGGCAGGAGCTGGAATTCTGGACTTAACTTTTCTTTTCAGCAAGTCCCAAACGTGCTCTATTGGGTTCATATCCGGTGATCTCGCCGGCCACTCCATAACAGTGATATTCATATAATTAAGATAAGCTTGAGTTACCCGAGCGGTATGCGGCCGAGCATTATCCTGCATAAAAACAAAATCTTCACCGATATATGGGGCAAACGGTACGACATTTTCTTCTAAAACTTCTCTGATATAGCGGTCTGCAGTCAGACTCCCTCTGTCAATCACTACCAAGTCTGTTCAAACTCCCAAACAAATGCCCGCCCACACCATTATTGATCCACCACCGTATGCAACTGTAGTTTCAAAATTTGTCTGAATGTATTATTCTCCTTTGCGTCTGTATATTCTTTGCCTGCCGTCAATTTGATTTAAGAGAATTCTACACTCATCACTAAACAATACCTTACTCCATTGGTCCACGTTCCAAAGTCGATGTTCCTGAGCAAAAGTTAACCCGTTTCTACGATGATTTACCTCGAGCCTTGGAGCCTTGGCGGGCACAAATGAACCCAAACCAGCTTCTTCGAGCCTTCTTCGTACCGTACGCTCACTTACGGTTACACCCCGCACTGCTTCTAACTCATGTCGGGCTTGGACGGCCGTCAAACGGGGGCTCCTACGTACACGAAGCCGAATGAAACGATCATCCCTACTCGAAGTGCGTCTTGTTCTGCCTTGTCCTGCTCTTCTCACATAAGTACCGGTCTCCCTGAACCGTTGGATACTGCGATGGATCGTTGAAACTGGTCGACAAAGATCTCTGGATATCACTCTGTAGGTTTGACCATTTCTTCGCATTTCGAGTGCCCTGGCAATCTCCGTTGGGGCTAAGTCAGGCATATTTCAGTCATCAACTCCAGAAAGATACGCGATTAAAAAATACTAACAAAAAACAGTATTTCAATCATCAACTCAGAAGGAAGAAATACTCGAAGTTCGCTCCAGTTAAGGTGTACTTGATTTTAATTAAAACAATTGCATAAAATATGATGTTCAGTTGTTTTCTTAATTTGAAAATATTTCTTTTTAAATTAGTGACGTTTATATAAACCAGCCAGCAACCTTAAATGATACTCAGAGACAAGTAACATATAGGATATAGACAGGCAACTCCAAGGAACATATTTACTACTCCATAGACACAATATGAAGTAGATAACGGATAGTAGTGGGAGTGACCTTGAACGTAAATTACATCTATATAATTCATTCATAAAAAAATCACGTCTCACACTCTAGCCTGTTATGTCTTCCGACGGGTTTCAGTCATGACCAGAACGACTCGCTCTAACTTGATATACATAATTAAATTTCGATGTACAGATGGGTAACTCATGAGAGATAGATAAAAAAGATATGTATCAATCCTTTTCCACTAATCACTCTTTGTATCCGTTCACATCCGAATGTATCAGTGTATCACTGTATCTTTACAACTCATTCTCTCACGGCGTCTTTTTCTATCTGTCTCGCAAGTCGCAACCGTGTAACTACTGACTAACTAGCGAGCGCTAGATGCACTCGTGTCTCGTTCTATTATACCACTAAGTTAAATACAAGCGTCTCTTTCGCACCTCCTTATTTGAAATCGTCTATCGTGCTTAGACATCTCTTTCGCACCTCCCTCGCATTGACCATAATAAATTGACATACGTCGGCACGACAGGTAAATTGATAACTCTATTGCTGGTGTGTAGGGCTCAAAGTCCTTAAACGGTACGTGTACATTTAGGTTTTATACTGGTTTTAGTTGTACGTGTATTTGCCTTTAAAAAGTTTTAGTAAACTATGTAAACTAATTTCGGTCATAAAACCATCACAATTAGGAGAAGGGAAATCGGTAACAATAAAATATTATTTAATATTTTCTGCAAATAAATAAAACAATATCTATTCTACCTAATGATAAATTCGAGAATCATTAATTTAAGTAATCAAGTTCATTTTTCAAGTACGCATTTAATATTTATCAATCATAACAAATAGATACCTAGAAATAAATAGCAGCCCAATAAATCAGAAACATACTAATTATTCTAATCGTTAGAACTTAAAATCTCTAGCTTTTAGCTTGCTAATCTTTCTAGCTTCAGCTTGGCCCTTAGAATCTAAATTCTAACGAGCTAACGACCAAGCTAAGTGCCTATCGCTACATGTACATACGCTATAGGTACCTACATATCTATCGCTCTCACTGATATGGTATAGTGGATTGAGTTGCGCGAAGCGACAAGTGAGTGGTGTGCGAAAACGTGAGCTGCTGATACATAAGGATATAAAGATACAAAAGAGTGATACATATCCCAGTGATCGAAAGATACATATCTATCTTTTCTTCTTAGTGATACATTTTGCCCATGTCTATTTCGATGACGCAATTAGCGGAACCGGAAGTAGTTAGGGATGGGCAACCTACGCGAAAAACCGGTAATAGTGATGTGATTTGAACGTATCGGTTTTAGATTTATTTAGCAAATACCGGTTTTTCTAATTACCGCTTTGCTAGTAATTCAGGAGATTAATGAATTTTTCAAAAATAAAATTAAAATAAATTTCAGAGATCTAATTTATTTATTATAAACAAGAATCTTACATCGAAATCATATAAATAAACTATAATATATAATAACTATATAAAATTTAACTTTGTGTTTGATCCAGCAAAACATACATTTAAAAAATATAAATGAAAGTTTGGATAATAATATGTAAATGTTTTCCTTATGATACAACTGATTTAAATGCTCTCGATTTTAGTAATAAAGTCATGGATAAAGTATCTTGAAGCATTACTTCCTTTTTAGTCAGTCGGTACGCGGTAACATCAAAATATTGTTTTTAAGTTGTTTCAAAACTTTGTTTCAATATAAATTACCACTTGCATAACAAGAGCAATTTTTTCTAACTAGTCAAATCAAACCAATGTAACAGAAGGAACCTACGGAACAGAATAATACTGTGCCCATCAATAATTACCATACACCGTGATTTTTATTGATTGATTGATTTGTAACGAGCAATGTCTAACTCAAAGTGTATTCCGTAAACGTCATACGTGAATACTGTGATCAATCAGGATCACAGTATTCACAGGCTTCGAGAGACCTGCGCCGGCTACAGTTTTTATAAATGACACATATTATATAATAAATATATGTATTCATCTGTTTTTCCAATGTCTTCGATACTTCTATACTGAACAACTGCACAGGAATACAGCATACCTGTAAAATAATGAAATAGTATTTATTTTCGTCATAAATAAACTAATAAACTAAATAATAATATAATACTGCCACTGTACACAATATTTGATATGATTCTTTAAATAAAATATGTATATGAAATCATAGGATAGACATGTGCACTATATATAGTATTATTATCTTTTGCATCGTTAGCTAGTTAGGGGTGGTTAAACTTTAGCAACTATAATGTTATTAATATCTTTGATAATTTACCTTTATATATTCAAAAAAAGATTAACCTTACTTACCAATTTTCAAGGGAAAAACAGTCAAACTAACCTCACTAGTCACTTCCAAGAAGTTTGTGTAGGCTTTACACTTTAGACTACGCCTAATCGCTTACCAGTTAAATAACAAAATAAGTAACACAAATAACCGCAATTCATAGTACAAAACATTAAACTTTGATAAAACAATTTTAATTCATTTTAAGGTTAGGACCATGTAGAACATAAGATTTTCATTATCATTCTCGGCTTGCGTCGGTTTTTCAGCGAAAATGGCGTCGACCAATAAAAGTGAAGTGAAAACCCCGCGAAATTTAAAAATATTTTGTGTGCGTAATTAGAGCGAGAGACCAACGGGGGATACAATGCCAGATGAAAGAGATGGACAACCCGATAACTCTTGGTACCTTGCACTTCGGGACTCGATAGGGCCTGATGATACTGAATACCAAAGTACTCTGTGCTGAATACTCATAGAGTAGGATGTATAAAAGGGTACTGAATACTGATCATCAGCAGAGACAAGTAACATATAGGATACAGACAGGCAACTCCATAGACACAATTTGAAGTAGATAACGGATAGTAGTGGGAGTGACCTTGAACGTAAATTACATCTATATAATTCATTCAAAAAAAATCACGTCTCTCACTCTAGCCTGTTACGTCTTCCGACGGGTTTCATTCATGACCAGAACGACTCGCTCTAACTTGATATACATAATTAAATTTCGATGACGCAATTTGCGGAACCGAAAGTAGTTAGGGATGGGCAACCATGCGAAAAACCGGTAATAGTGATGTGATTTAAACGTATCGGTTTTAGATTTATTTAGCAAATACCGGTTTTTCTAATTACCGGTTTGCTAGTTATTCAGGATATTGAATTTTTCAAAAACAAAATTAAAATAAATTTCAGAGATCAAATTTATTTATTATAAACAAGAATCTTACATCGAAATCATATAAAAAAACTATAATATATAATAATAATAACTATATAATATTTAACTTTGCGTTTGATCCAGCAAAACATACATTTAAAAAATATAAATGAAAGTTTGGATAATAATATGTAAATGTTTTCCTTATGATACAACTGATTTAAATGCTCTCGATTTTAGTAATAAAGTCATGGATAAAGTATCTTGAAGCATTACTTCCTTTTTTGTCAGTCGGTACTCGGTAGCATCAAAATATTGTTTTTAAGTTGTTTCAAAACTTTGTTTCAATATAAATTACCACTTGCATAACAAGAGCAATTTTTTCTAACTAGTCAAATCAAAACAATGTAACAGAAGGAACAGAAGAATACTGTGCTCATCAATAATTACCATATACCGTGATTTTTATTGATTGATTGATTTGTATCGATCAATGTCTAACTCAACGTGTATTCCGTAAACGTCATACGTGAATAGTGTGATCAATCAGGATCACAGTATTCACAGGCTTCGAGAGACCTGCGCCGGTTACAATTTTTATAAATGACACATATTATATAATAAATATATGTATTATATAAATGTAGTATATAATAAATATATATATCAAAATATTGTTTTTTTTTTAAATTAATTACTTGTAAGAATAATGATTAATTATTGTTTCTATTAATTAAGGCTACTTGTCCATAAAAGCGAAGCTGGGATAATATTAGGTCCTTACATATGAAATTGCCGTTTTGTCGTACTGGCTATTTTGATCTCAAATATCTCCTCTTTGGTTAGGAATTTCAATTTCAAATTTATACAGCTATTTACTCGTGCTTTTGTGTTTTGAAAACCCCTATTCATTTGGTTTTTCCTCTTTTGGTTTTTTCTTTGCGTCACTCAGTTTACAAAATGGAAAACTTGAAATATTGCGTTATTTACGAGAACGAGTTCCATCGTGGTACCAGTGCTGCAGAAACGGCTCGAAGGATTAATGATGTGTATGGCGGCGGTGTCGCAAAAGAAAACACAGTGCGTTTTTGATTCCAACGTTTTCGTTCTGGAAATTTCGACCTGCAGAACAAGCCCCGTGGACGGCCGGAGACCAAAGTTGATAATGAAGAATTGAAGGCTATTGTGGAAGCGGATCCATCGCAAACCACGTCCGAGCTAGCTGCAAGCTGCGGTGTTAGTGATAAAACTGTTTTAATCCACTTGAAGCAAATTGGGAAGGTGAAAAAGCTTGACTGCTGCGTTTCATTACTCAACCGGCACAATAATGAAGGGATTTTAAATCGAATTATTACCTGTGATGAAAAGTAGATCCTGTACGATAATCGGAAACGCTAATCGCAATGACTGAACCCTGGCGAATCAGCCAAATCCTGCCCCAAGCGAAAATTGACGACAAAAAAAACCTAAATGTGGACTAATTTGCGCTAACGTTATGAGGTTGTAGTGGGGTACAACCAGTTTTTTTGCCTGCGTGTAACTCTCTGTAATTTTGTGCTTTCGTAGGTTCTATATAGGTGCATATTTTTCCTGACAAACAAGGCCATCTCCATTATGTAAATGCTGGGTAAGGTGAGAATTTTTCTATTTATAAAATGTGGCCTGCAGCTATCGCGTTGCTTAATATTTACTAGAACTCGTATACATTTTTTTTGGGATATAAAGAGATCTCCTACGTCGGGGCTCTCACCCCATAGGACTATACCATACCGAAGCCATGAGTAGGCATATGCATAGTATGCTGACAGCGCTGTTTCATAGTTAGTATTCGCCTTAAGGATACTTAGTGCGTATACAAACCAATAAATATAACCAAACAATAAATATATTATATTTTTAAAAAATCGACTTTAGGTCCCTCCCTTACAAAACGGCAATTTCATATGTAAAGACCTATTATATAGGATTATAAATTAGTATGCAATTTACTACTGGTTAGTTTCCCAGTTCTGCTTTTGTGGACAGGTAAGCTTATTTTGAATTTCCCGCTAGTTTTTAAATTTCCCACATTCGGCAGTTTCCTGGGGGTCAGCAATAGATGGCGCTATTTTTAATTCCGTTTTTTTTGTTGTATGGAGTTGTCATTCTTCTCCCCCATAGATAAATATGTACATGTTCTCCCCGTAGTAATTGTGTTCCTTGAGGTCCACATTCTATGTTTGACAGGGTCCACCATAGATAAATCTAACCTGAACAAAGACCTTACAGGTCTTTGAACCTGAAGTCCACCGTCTTTGTAAATTGAGGTCGTTGTTTGTTTCTTTCTATTTTCATGAAAATTTTTACTTAAGTCATTCAAAGCGAAAACAAAATACAACCGAATAAAAATCTTTGTTAAGTATATTGAGAAGGATATGAACTATCATATTTAAATTGCAGCTTCCGGTATGAGAGTGGAGGCCTGTGCCCAGTTGTGGGACGTTAATGGGATGTAGAGGTGGTGGTGGTTATTATTTAATCTGCATTGAATTCAGCATTTGATATATAGAAAGCACATAATGCTAACAACTCGCTTCATCATTGTCTGTCGCATGGAGTTGCGCGCGCAACGCATGTGTCACTCTCGCTGCTCGCGTTTAAAATTTGCATCTAAAATCTAGGCAACCATGGATTGGATCAACTTTTTAATTATGCAATCTAAAACAGTTAGATTCAGAATAAAATAAGCTTTCATATTTTGATATAATATACGATAAAATAACTGATGGGAGTAGTTATATCAATAACATTTACTCAACTGCTTATGCCTGGCAACTTCAAGGTTGCGCAGAGAGGGAAGACGACAACCTTTACTTTTTCAATTGTGTTGGGTATGTTCCGATAACTAGTGTACGATTTTTTAAAATAACTAATGAGAGAAGTAGTAGAAGTTAAAATTTAATTAAGAATTTAATTATTTAATATTATCTGCACACAATTTTACTAGGCAACCTAGTCGCAATATGTTAATGAGTAAATTATGCTCTCATTTATTTCTTTACACTTGTAAATAACAGATGAGGGTATTTTCTTATACCGGATCTCGCACTGGTCTAAGATCATATTTGATATTTAATTTTTTTAGAAAAATGGCGATGAGCGCTGCAGATCGTCAACGTAAGCGTAGAGAAAAACTTAAAACCCAAGAACCTGATAAATAAGAAGAGAAAAAAAGAAAAAATTGCTGAGTATATGCGGAAAATAAGAAAACCTATAGGACCTTTAGGTCCTATCGAAAACTATAAAAATGGCGATGAGCGCTGCTGAACGTCAACGTAAGCGTAGAGGAAAACTTAAAACCCAAGAACTTGATAAATATGAAGAGAAAAAACGAAAACTTATATTAGGTCAGCTATCGGAAACTATAAAAATGGCGATGAGCGCTGCTGAACGTCAACGTAAGCGCAGAGAAAAACTTTAAACCCAAGAACCTGATATATGAAGAAAAAAATATGAAGAAAAAAAAGAAAACAAGTAAAAGAGTATATGCGGAAAATAAGAAAACCTAATAGGTCAGCTATCGGAAACAAAGCAAAAAAAAGAAGAAAGCAATGGCGGGAGGCTAGTAAAAAACGAAATAATAAAATAAAAATGAACAAAGGAGAAAAACAACCACCACAAGAGCAGTATTTGAGAAAAAATATAGACAACTTTTGAAAATTGTAGTTAACATGAGAGAGGTCATCAAAAACTTAACAAGACAAAGTAATACATTGAAAAAAAAGTTTATCGCCAAAAATTGAAATAGGTAGACTGAACGAAATTCGTGTTTGGTCATCAAAAACTTATCAAGACAAAGTAATACGTTGAAAAAAAAAGAGTTTATCGCCAAAGAATTGAAATAGGTAGACTTAACGAAATTCCGTGTTTTGATCATGTTAGTCAATGTAATTTTTTTAAAAAGGCCCATATAAACTCGCCGGCATATTTAGCGGAACATAAAAAAATATTTGATATCAGTATCATATAAGGTTGCTGGCTGGTTTATACGTCATTTAATTTAAAAAGAAATATTTTCAAATTAAGAAAACAACTGAACATCACATTTTATGCAATTGTTTTAATTTTATTCAAATACACCTTATCTGGAGCGAACTTCGAGTATTTCTTCCTTCTGAGTTTGATTTAAAATTTCATTGAAATACTGTTTTTTGTTAGTTTTTTTTAATCGCGTATCTTTCTGGAGTGATGACTGAATTATGCCTGACTTAGCCCCAACGGAGATTGCCAGGGCACTCGAAATGCGAAGAAATGGTCAAACCAACAGAGTGATATCCAGAGATCTTCGTCGACCAGTTTCAACGATCCATCGCAGTATCCAACGGTTCAGGGAGACCGGTACTTATGTGAGAAGAGCAGGACAAGGCAGAAAAAGACGCACTTCGAGTAGGGATGATCGTTTCATTCGGCTTCGTGTACGTAGGAACCCCCGTTTGACGGCCGTCCAAGCCCAACATGAGTTAGAAGCAGTGCGGGGTGTAACCGTAAGTGAGCGTACGGTACGAAGAAGGCTCGAAGAAGCTGGTTTGGGTTCATTTGTGCCCGCCAAGGCTCCAAGGCTCGAGGTAAATCATCGTAGAAACAGGTTAACTTTTGCTCAGGAACATCGAATTTGGAACGCGGACCAATGGAGTAAGGTATTGTTTAGTGATGAGTGCAGAATTCTCTTAAATCAAATTAACGGCAGGCAAAGAATATACAGACGCAAAGGAGAATGATACATTCAGACAAAGGGGTTTGAACCTTTTTGTATGGAAGCTGGCATAGCGACCTGCCGCCATTTAGATTTTTTTTCAAAATCGCGGCGCACGATGAAAGTGGTATGTATGGATAGAGGACACATAGACGAACAGATAATGTCAAGTAACATAGTACCCC
Organism: Erebia palarica; assembly: GCA_964035005.1. Lineage (NCBI taxonomy): Eukaryota > Metazoa > Arthropoda > Insecta > Lepidoptera > Nymphalidae > Erebia > Erebia palarica. The sequence continues at coordinate 14,207,131 of OZ035993.1, read as the reverse complement.
AAAGTGTTACGTTACCGAGATATTTGGAGGTAAAGATAGACATATGAGGACAACGACAATCATTAAAAATAGACTTATTACGTTTCTACAGGTGTTAGATTGTATCCAAATAATCGCTCCCAGATTGATTATTATTATTACTGTTTAGTAGAAGAGAGTAGGTACATTACATACTACTCGGAGCACGAGAAAACTACTACTACAATTAATTATTTGCCTACTAAATCGCATCGCATCGCAATGAATCGCTATATTATGTCAAAGTATCTCGCGCGCGCGTGTTGGCTTGTCATAATGTCTTTCATCCCGCTGCATTATGAAATGAACAATAAAATAATGTCGTTGCAGACTTAGATTATTTAATTGCTCGTTGCAGAGATATGTGGAACTAAAGATCGCTATACCTAATAATAATTAGAACGATGACACACATAATGGGTTGGGTGGTCGGGTTGTACGCAAAATAATACAAATGATTAGTCAACAGCTCTATCCCGCTCCCGCCGTACTTTTTGTTATGACACGGCTTGTCTTCCATTGTCTTGCCGGTAGACAAGCACAGGAAAAAATACGTGCAACGAGTTCGAGTGAGACAAAAATATAATGTTTTCCCAGCCGGGCAGGGACTCCAGGGTGAAAAAGTGAAAGGCATCATCAGTATTCATTTTGCCAGTTGCCACCATAGATAATATACTATATACGGGTTGCCATGTTACTTGTCTCTGGTTGCCACTTTGACTCCCAATGTGCGCAGGCGTTTTGTACGAGAGTTCGTTTGTTTGTTTCTTTGCCGTGTTTTTCATTATATTACTTGTCATTGTTGACTCTGTTGTTATATTCTGTTGACTGTGTTGTTAAACCATTGACTCTGTAAGTAGGTAGTTATGTAGTTATTTTGACCAAAATGACAAGTCATATTGGTGCAAGACAGTGCTTTTTTTGTGGAGTGAGCACTGTTCGTGGACCGCGGCGAAGATATCAGCGACCCATACAGTCTTATTTGTTAACTGGAGACTACATAGCTGATCATCAAAACATCATTGAATACGCTCGTCATCTGTTTGACAATCGGCAGGTCAGTACATAATACTATAACTACATAACTATTAACCCTACTTTCCTTAGGTATACATTTTTGTCCATACAACAATGTACTAAATAAATACATAGATGAACAATATTTTACGACATTAACTTTTTTGCAAATAATATCATCAGAGTTGCGTCACAGCGCGAGGTGCACAGTTAAATCGTATGGGATTGGGTTCTAATAGTTGTGTATCAAATCTCTGACTGATACATTAAAATACTGAATGTAAAAAGTAAAACTATATAAGCTGCACAAAAAATAATAGAGAATATTGAGAATTTTTGTTAAATGGAGATTAGAAAAAAGAACATAATAAAAGTCAACTCTACAATAGTCGAGACAAACACATGTTAGACAATTATAACAAAGAAAAGAACGCTTTTGTAGAATTTGGGTTAATCCATTATACCTATGATGGATTTTATGACCCTGTGTCCAGTAGGTACTATTTATTAAAGGACAAAAGTAAATTCGGTATAATGGATTTATCTTCATTTGAAGTTACGTGAAATAAATGCTTATTGACATCCAAATAATGACGTAATATTGTTTCGCTATTATAGTCATGTCTTTTGTATTTTTTCAGATAACAGTGCAGGACAGAATATGCAGACCGTGTTTGCAACGTGCTGATCGTTTTGTGTCAACACAAATAAGAGCTCAAGAGGAAGAGGAAGCTGCTTTAGCATCACAGCGAGCAGCTACTGATGATGTGCTTGAACCCTCATCCAGTCAATCATCAGAATTGCGGAGTGATCCACTAAGAGTTACTCCCCAAGAGCCTGTCGAAGATATTCCTCTCGAGGAAGATAATATTATGCACATGCCTTTTGTTTTATTTTTAACCAGTAGTTAGGCAGTACAATTATTTTTACTATAGTTGTTATTTTTTGGTACAAGTAGGTACTACATATCTAACTAGCTGCAATACTTACCCACATAGAAAATATTTTCAAGCTAAGTGACATGTGACCAACGCGACATGTCGACTGCGTTTCATTATGATGCGCTTTAGTAGATAAATAATTTATTATAGTAGTAGTTTTCTCGTACTCCTAGTAGTAAGTAATGTACCTACTCTCTTCTAATAAACAGTAATAATAATAATCAACCTGGGAATGATTAATTGGATACAATTTGACGCCTGTAGACATGTAATAAGTCTATTTTTAATGATTCTCATCCTCATATGTCTATCTTTACCTCCAATTATCTTAGGAACGTGACACTTTGGGGTACTATGTTACTTGACATTATTTGTTCATCTATGTGTCCTCTATCCATACATACCACTTTCATCGTGCGCCGCGATTTTGAAAAAAAATCATAATGGCGGCAGGTCGCTATGCCAGAAAGTTTCAATCCCCTTTGAAACTACAGTTGCATACAGTGGTGGATCAATAATGGTTTAGGCGGGCATTTGTTTGGGAGTTCGAACAGACTTGGTAGTGATTGACAGAGGGAGTCTGACTGCATACCGCTATATCAGAGAAGTTTTAGAAGAAAATGTCGTACCGTTTGCCCCATATATCGGTGAAGATTTTGTTTTTATGCAGGATAATGCTCGGCCGCATACCGCTCGGGTAACTCAAGCTTATCTTAATGATATGAATATCACTGTTATGGAGTGGCCGGCGAGATCACCGGATATGAACCCAATAGAGCACGTTTGGGACTTGCTGAAAAGAAAAGTTAAGTCCAGAATTCCAGCTCCTGCCAACGTGGGAGACTATCCCAGGAGACCATCGATAACATCATTCTCAGTATGCCTAGACGGGTAGAAACTTTAATAAGAGCACGTGGAGGAAATACGCGATATTAATTACCATTTTTCTAATTTAATTGTTATTTTAATATTATATTTCACTTTTCCCAGTTACATGAAAAGTTCAAAAATGTACAATTTTTCACAAATAGCCTTTACTCGCAAAATCTGTTCTTAATGTGATCTCATTTTAAGTAAAACAAATGAAACTTTAAATAACAAAAGAAGTGTAGTAAGTAGATTTTAAAATAAAACCATATTTTTTAAAATTATGGACCTTTTTTTTATGTTCCGCTAAATATGCCGGCGAATGGCGAATTTAGGTTTATTTTAGATAACAATGCATAGTTAGAAAACTGACGTAATTCTAAATCCAATATGGCGGTCTCCCAAAAATGGCGGATAAGCTTTTTATTATTGAGTATCAAATAAAAGTTGCTGAGAATGATACTAAAAATAAAATGACGTCACACTAAATTCAATATGGTGGACGGTAAAAGTTTGTTTTTTAAAATGTTTTAAGACCTATTAACGGTTTCATTCTCTCATCAACAGTTGGTCTTCAACCAGGCTGCCCCCAGTACGAGCACAACCGAGCAGCAACTATCGACTTCTGCAGCTGAGGAGTTACAGTACCAACCTTCCAGATATTCCATCGTCAGCGGCAACAAGGTAAGCACTGCCTTTTTGCTTTTTTACTGCTGAGTTTCTGAGCAGTTGAATCTGCTTTCCGAACCAGTGCTTTTTTATTCCACTACAAGTTAGCCTATGATTTTGATCTCACCTGATGGAAAGTGATGATGCAGTCTAAGATGGTAGCGGGCTAACCTGTTAGTTGCATGGTAGTAATATTAATCCCATACCCCCTATTAGGTTTCTACACGACATCGTACCGGAACGCTAAATCGCTTGGCGGCACGTCTTTGCTGGTAGGGTGATAACTAGCCACGGCCGCAGCCTCCCACCAGGCCAGATCAGGGAAAATTAAGAAATTATAAATTCCCAAATTGACCCTGCCGGAAATCGAATTCGGGACCTCCCATGTTGAGGCAACAGCGCTCAACACTGCACCAGGGAGATGGTTTACATAAGCTAATTGTTTTAAACAAAGAATCGTGTTGTCATTAGCCGATGGACAGTGGAAGTCCACTGCTGGATATAGATCTCTTGAATCATATTTGACGATCTCCCTAGCGCAGTGGTGAGCGCAGTGGTCCCACAGTGGGAGGTTCACGATTTGATTCCCGGCAGGGTCAATTTGGGAATTTATAATGTCTGAATCTTCTCTGGTCTGGTTTGGTAGTAGGCTTCGGCCTTGGTTAGTACCACCTAGCGGGAAATGACGTACTGTCAAGCGATTTAGCGTTCCGGTACGATGCCGTGCAGAAACCTTGTTTGGGTATGACCCTATGGGTTTGATCACAGAATAAAAGAATACTAACAGATTCCTTGTTCTGTGGGTTTATTATAACTCTGGTACCACTATCGGGTTAGCCCGCTACCATCTTAAACTGCATCATCACTTACCATCAGGCGAGATCGCAGTCAAGGGCTAACTTGAAGTGGAATAAAAACAAAAGTAAATGGAATTACGATTCCCTAATATTGCCTAAAATGTATAACTCGGGACTTCCTAATAATAAGTCAATTTCATGGTGGTAGGCCTGGGATTTTTTTTCTAATAATCCATACTTTCATATTCTGCTACGCTGTCACGGCTCGTCCGTTCAACCGATTTTAATGAAAGTTGGTGCAGGGGTAGTTGTACCCTGTAAGGACATGGGATTCTTTTAACTCGAAAAATTAAAGACTTCCCGCAGGTATCAAAAAATCTTAATCCACGCAGACATCATCAAGTAATAAATATTTTTTTGCATTTCCAGAGCGCACTGGTAGAAGAGATAGTAATAAAAGAGGAAATAACCGATGAGGAGAGGAACCAATGTCATCTCTGCCTCAGCGTTGGCAGGAGATTGCAGGAGTTGGGTGAATACGCACCCTTATATAGGAAACTGCTGTTTGAGAACAACTACCAGGTCAGTGAGAAAGAGATACTGTTATACTTAATCTTTAGGTATAAAAAGAGAGAGGAGTAAAGGAAGAAATAGCAAGGAGAATTGGCCATTGGCATTGGAACATGAAGAGGCATGATGAATTAATGAATAAATTTAACAATAATTTGAACGACTTTCATTTTATTGTTAAATAATAATAATTAGTCAAAAATTGAGTTAAGTAGATGTCTTTTTCAAGTCACTAGCTCAAAAAGGGCGCCTTTGCTGGTTAAAACCAGTGAGCAAAAGTAGTTTTGGCTCAGTGAGTGTTTACTTTTTTTAAATGAGTGAATCTTGTGACGGTGATAATAATTTAACATCATCAGAGTAAAATGAATGCAGTATATTGTTCAATCAATGCAGGTACAATATTTTTCTTACATCTTGTATTTTTTCGCTAGTGAGGTGGAAAGTTGTATGACACATGACACAGCAATATAAATATATCATACACGATAGCAAAGTTTTTTGCTATCCGTCACACACTCAAGATTCTAATAAGAACCCTTCGTCCGCTCGGAATATAAACTAGACGCTCGCAACAAAAACGAACTTTGCTGTCAAACTCAAAACTCATATTTTTTATGCAAATAAACTAATTATAAGTGCTTTTGAATCATCGAGCGAATCTTCCACTTGTTCGGAATGCCATTCCTACCGAGAAGAACTAGCAAACAACTCGGTAGTTGCTCTTTTTTTTTTAAATCATTTACAATTACATCAATGTGCAAATAAATAAGTAACTCCTGTCTTTAGCATTGGAGGAGCGAGTTAAATCCATGCCCTTTTATCATTTACATTATCTTCAACAGTATAATAAGCTTTTTTCAGGAGCATACTTTTAATGGATTTCTGTCGAAAGTAAAAATTATTTATTTGCAGAACACCACCATACCTAGTTTCATGTTCAGCATGCTGGCTTGTTGGGAATGCCTCGCTGAGCTGAGAAGGGTCAAGCGATTCCAGGAGAAAGTGAGGCGAGCTAACAACGCATTCGAAACCAATCAGGTACAGAATCTTACCTTATAATAAACCTAGCTGATGTAATAAGTTCTTTTCTCAATTTCCGCGGGAACTCTTTAATTTTCCGGGATAAAAAGTACGTAGCCTATATGTTATTCAGGACTATAATCTATATATGTGCCAAATTTAATCCTGATCCGTTCAGCGGTTCTGGCGTGATTGAGTAATTAACATCCATCTACCGATCCGTATAGTATAATACTGAAGATCCCGGAAAATTAAATAGTTCCCGCGGGAACCAAAAAATCCCAATTCACACGGACGAAGTCGCGGGCATCGTCTAATCTATACTAATACTAGTGGTTCACTCTGAACTGAGACCTCGCGGTATCCAAAAGATAGTTTCAGTGTATAATTTTTAATTATACTTGGTTAAAAACTACATTCGTCAACTTGATATATCTGTGTGTTATTTTATAGCTTAAGAGGCCGGTGATCGCCGCTCGCAATTTCTATTCAACCCGCAAATATAAATTTGCCGGTATATTGCTATCTCTATTTGGCTGATGACACATGATCGCGTGCAAACGCGATAGCAATATGAGCGTACAAAATTTGTTATACGTTTAGTCTAGTTCCGTAAATACCAAAAATGATGAATGATAACTTGTTGTGTTTTTCACTTCGTGTTGTTATTCGGAAACTTGACAATATAGGCTATGCTCCTGGTCGATTAGTACGTAATTAGTTAGTAAATTAGTACGTAATCGTCGGTTTTAATATGATACAAATAAGGAGAAAACATGTTATTCATGTCGTAAAAACAAGCAAAACGCTATGCGCTTACATTTAATTTTGGGAAAATATTTTGAAAACATAATTATCCAGAGGCCTAGATAAATACAAGTTCAATCTTAATAATCGCATAATCTGGTGGAAATATTTTCGAATTACGAATCAATTTTGGTATTACGTTTGTATGGGCAATTCTCCCTCCGCTGGCACCTTAAATATCAGTACTACTATTCAACGCAAGGTGGCGGTAATAATCAGTTTGCATTAGTAATACATTGCAAGATATCGCGATATAAAGATTTAATTAGTTCCAAATTTAGTAGGTATAATGAACAAACGTAAAATAACAATGAATGAGATTAGTTAACAATTACATAAGAATCAACAAGTATTATGTCAAAGTAAATTAGTACCACTTCTCGACGCAAGATGGTATTAATAAGCTAACCTACTTACATCGCAAGATTTAACCTAGACGAACGGCATGAGCCGCAGTTGGTTCTCATGGTTTCGAGCAGTACTACCTACATCAAAACTTGTAAATACGTACGCTCAGGAACCGATCTTGAAACGAATAAGAATTAGGTCACTCGCGCCTCACTGCACCGTACGCATATAAAACGCGCCGAATGTGTTGACGTCAATCGGTATCCGCTTGCGTGGATGGCATACGTATACTTACAGTATTTTATTAAAATGCAGCTCGTTCGGTGAGCGGGTGTTACGTAGCATACGATTTCATAATAAAAAATATATAAAATGTGATGACTGAGTGCTTGCGGCTCCTGCGGCGAGCATGTCTAGATGCGCGCTAATCTTAACGTTCATAGACATCAGTACTGTCAGTAGACAATTTTTTTATTCCACGCAAGATGGTGCTAACGTCTATTATTTGTACACACTGCACAAACGAATAAACTTATACAGAGCGCCATTTATTTACATCATTGTGAAGTTCTGTTAAAAATACTGAAGCTCATTAAAAATTAAATAATTTTTACTTAAAATATTTATCTAATTTTAGTCTTTGTCGTTCAATTATTTCAATTTATAGGATATAATTCAAATAATTGATCAAGTTTCAGGCTGAGCCTGTCAGAAAATTGAGAGTTTGGAGGTCAATTTTGGACGTTAGTAAATCTCCACTTTGAAAGCCCCCCATTTCATCAATTTTAGGGGAAAAATTAAAAAAAAAATATTTTTGGACTCTATGATATATAATTTACAAAAGAAACACCATGAAAACTTGGCTTTATTCAGCTAAAAATGTGACACAATAACAAAGGATATGAGAAGACATTTGTGATATTCTAAATTTTAAATAATACGTCATTCACCCCTACTCTCTCTGAAATCACACAGCTATAATCTTCAAGATATGCTGGTTGTCGCCTCACTCGTGCCGATCGTCTTACAAGGGTATCGGAAGGAGTGGATGTTGTTGGTTCTGCTTGATCTGTAATAGGGTTATCCAAAATTTCATCTTGATTTTCTTCTTGATTTTCTGTAACCGGATCACGAGCTTCAATTTCTATATCCGGATCGCTATTCACTTCCTCTTCAAAATCGACCGCTTGCTGTTCTAAAACAGGAAGTGGTGCTAGCTGGCGATTAGAAACTGTGGACTCCCTTCCATCTTTTCTTTTTATATACGAATAAAGAGGAGTACTTTGTAATAATTCCACCTCTTCGACATAGGGGTCGTTTTTATTCCTGACATTATTTTTTACAAGAATTGGTCCAGGCACCATCCAGGTGGGTAATGATTCCCCCGTAGTGGACCTGCGAGGATGCCTAAATAGTCTTTCATGGGGAGTCGTGTTAATTGGTGTACACAAAAGCGAACGGATAGAATGCAATGCTACCGGCAAGACTTGCTCCCAATTCTCTATAGTCATGTCTTTAGAACGAAGAGCTAACTGAATGGTTTTCCATAACGTTCCATTCAACCGTTCGACTTGTCCATTCCCACGTGGATTGTATGGCGTTGTTCTACTACAAGCAATTCCAAGAGAAATTAAATATTCTGTAAATTCAGTTGATAAAAAGGCTGATCCTCTGTCACTGTGGATATAGAGAGGAGTTCCAAAAGTGTAGAAAATATCATTCAGACATTTTATAACAGTAGAAGCCGTCATGTCTTTACATGCATATGCAAATGGAAATCTACTATATTCATCAATAACTGTGAATAAGTATTTATTATTTGTATTTGTAGGAAGAGGGCCCTTAAAATCTATATTCAATCTTTCAAAAGGTGCCATGGCTTTTATTAGTCGCCCTTACGTCACTCTATTCCTAATTATCTTTAAAATGATATACAATTACGTTCAGTAATTCAGAAGTTATAAAGCTCTGACAGACGAACGGACGGACGGACAAGTGCAAGTTTACTCAAGTAGACTCGGAGACCTTCGCTTCGCTCGGTCAATTATAAATAAATGTGAAAGTTTGGATGTATGGATGGATGTTAGTTACTCGATCACGCCCCAACGGCGAACGGATCTAAAGTGTATTTAGATTGAATTGAGCTAATTTGTAAACAAATATGGCGGTACTGATCACGTGACCTTATTTTGACATGACCCCTAATGACGGGACTATTGCTGAATTATATGAGGAATGAACTATTGAACGATTACTGAACGAATTATCTCCAATGCAAAGAATACTCGTATTTTATATAGGAGAAACGGTACTGTTATTGGATACAAGCTCGCTCTGTGACCGTAAGCATCGACGTTCAGAATCGAAAACTTAATCGAATTATTTGAATCACGTTATTTTATTATATTAAATTTACGGATATTTTTATATGAAAATTATTCTAATAAGTCGTAAATTTTGAAGTAATCAATAACAAGAAAATTATTACAAAGTTTTTACAGGGGAGCTGTTAATATGTTTTGGCTGACCCGGTATTTAGAAGGTATCGAGATGGTGTGAAATAATAGGGGAAGCGCTACATAACCGTAGAGTTATTGGATATGTAACCACTTTTATGACTTTAATTGTATATCTAAAATAAAAAAAATGAATATAATGTATAAATAAACATGTTTTTACGGCAATTTCACAATTATTTTCCAGCGTCTCGATTCCTACCGGGCTTGCCTATAACCTTATTTAACGATTTAAATATATATTTTTTTACTTTTAATTTAATTTCATAGTAACAAACCATTCTTCATTAATTGAACCATTGTTCCTAAAGAAATCTCATAGTCGGATATCAATTTTGAATAAAATATTAGGTACAATAACAAATTAGTTAAAAATGGCCATCTCTTTTTGCGATTTGAATGAATAGTTTCATTCAGTAACACAGAAGTTGAAAATGGTGGGCACTTTTAGGAACGAAGATTTCCTTTTTCAGGATTACCACAACAGATATCGATTTTGAAAAAATCTTTCATTAATAAAGAAGATCAAAATGGCGGTCAATTGTTAATTGACCGCCATTGATTTATACAATTTTTTTTTTGTATTTGTTATATAGTAAAACAGGAAATGTATAAATATTTTTTTTATATAACTACATTATTTAAGTGTCGTAAAAATATTTTTATTCATACCTATATATTATTTATGTATAAATATGTATTTTAATTTCGTTGTACAATCATTAAAGTCATAAGAGAGCTTTAAAGTCCAATAACTGTACTGTTTCCCTGTACCATATCGGTACCGACTAAATATTGGGTCAGTCAAAACATCAACGGCCCAATAAAAACTTTGAAATAATATTGTTGTTATTTATTACTTTAGTATTTACGACTTAATAAGATAATTTTGAAATGAAAAACATTCGTATACGTTATATAATAAAATAACGAGATTTACAGAATTCGATTACAATGTTTTTGATTCTGAACGAATTATATCGATGTTTACGGTCACTGACTCAGCTATTCCTAACAAAATCTTTTCTTCTTTCGATCTTTCGTCAGTTTACAATCTCGCTAAATAGATTACAATCTAACGGTTTTCACAATCTTACTGTGACATGTATATGTGTAAGGTACTGCCGACCGAATTTCGGCCACGGCGACTATCCCCAGAGAGATTGCGCATACACAGGTGCGCTCTCTGTTCCTTTAATCTCATAGCCCGATGGGACGGAAAATCTGACACGACCGGCGAGAGATCAGACGCAGGACCGACGACTGCTTTCCGAGGCACGGGGGTGAAACATCGCCAACTTCCTAACTCCGGCCTAGTACTGAGAATTTCTTGTCAGTAAAATCCAATACTTAATTATGGCCCGACTGGGATTCGAACCCGGGATCTCGCCACTCGCAGTCGAATATGCTAACCACTAGATCAACGAGGCAGTCAATCTGGACATTGTATTACTCCATCCAAACCATACAAACCTTGTCATGAAAATTCCTGTTATGCTCCAGCAACCGATTATGATCCGTAAAACCAAGGACACAGGAGTCACATTTGAACTTCATACTCTTGAACGATTCCTTATTACGCCTCTCCGTGAGAGTTTTCTCCAATTCGTCAATTTCTACCTTCACTTTTCCGAAAATCGCATCACAATAGGTTTCTGAGACTGATTTCGGGTAAACTTCCTCTTCTTGGGTCGTTTTTGAGCCACTTTGGTCCAATACTGCTCGCAATGGCTCAGGATTAGGTACGTTTTGGTCCAATTTTGCCCGTTTTGGTTGTCTTTGGTTCGGTTTTGGTTGTGGTATTGGCCGTTTCACTACTTTCTTCGGTGTAATGCTGATGCTTGGTTCGTGGTCGATTTCTAAATAAATTTCCGATTCCTGAAACATTAATACAAATACATTCATCACTAAACATCAGGTGAGATCGCAGTCAAGGTGTAACTTATAGTGGACAGTATAATAAAGTGGAAAGGTTTGTTTGTTTGTAATGAATAAACTCAAAAATTAATCAACCGATTTTAAAAATTCTTTCACATATATAAAGCTACATTATTAGCGAGTAACATAGGCTATATTTTATTTTCAAAAAATTAGTGATCCTTACGAAAATTGCAATAATGTGAACTAAGTCGGAAAATATCATCTCTTCTGAGAGCTTACGTGGCGTACGCTGCGTAAAAGGTTAAAGTTACACGAAAATAATGTATGGTGGAATTGTTCCTCTCACAAAGTTCTAAAAAAAAGTACGCGATAGCACATTTCTATCTTTTAAGGTTGACTCACAATAACCGTTTTTATGATTGTAAAATTTTCAAACCAATGCTTTATTGCGAAGGTGAACACTTTACCGACATAGATTTAATCTTTATCAAAATAAATATATTATTAATCTCAAGTATTAAATTAAGATAAAAATTGTCCTTTACTTACACCATTCAATTTAGATGAATATCTTATGAGATATAGAAATAATGTAAAGTGCAAGGAAAAATGGCGCAACTGCGGCCGGTGCGGCGCACAGATTAAATACCCATAACCTGAGGGCTGGCGGCTGTGGCCAATCGCGTAATAAGGGCGGGGGCGTACTCTTAAAATGTAATATTAAGAATGCTAGTAGTGGATAAAAATAATTTCATCATCGTTTACAATTTTAACACACTAGCGGCCCACGAGTCTGCAAGAAGGGCTCATAACATATCTCATAATAAGAAGATTTAAGAGTTTTTGGCCAAATGTGGACTTTGGCCAAAAACTCGCTTGCCAAGAGGGTAATGGCAGACTTAAAACCCCTTTGAGAAGGATGCGGAAGGACGTGGGAACCCACCGCATTATTATCCCAAGAAAACTCCTACCATTATGTAATTAACGGAAAGGGGTCACGACCCTCAGTAATGAGGAATATAACTCAGAGAGAGAAATGAGTGTTGACTTGGACTTCAATAGATTCAGAAGATAGATAGATAGAAGAATACTTTATTGCACACATGAAAGAATACAAAGGGCAGTAAAGTTAACTAAAAAGTAGGTATGCAAAGTCGGCCTTATTGCTTACTGAGCAATCTCTACCAGGCAACCTTTGGTGAGAGGATCGAACGAGATGTGTAGGGTAGTGTGGCATAATAGAATACACGTTATTATTAGTAGGTGAGCACTTAATATAAAACATAATCGACTTATTATAATATATGAGAAGCTTAGGGGGCATCCATTAATTACGTGAGGCGTTAGAGTGGGGGTTATTTTTTTCCGCAAGAAACAGTGTAAAAATGCGAAATGCGAAAAAACGTTTCTCAAATTCATGTTTCGAAACCATTTATCATTAAATCAATATGACGAATATTCTGTAACTCTAATATAGTCGAACACAGATTAACTCTTTTACATCACAAATAAGCATTTTAAAAAATTTCACGTGAGATTAAGGAAGGGGGGAGAGGGGTCGAAGAATCGCCAAAATTCTCTCACGTAATTAATGGATGCATCCTTACCTGCCGAGTAACGTCTTGCTCAACCGCTAGAGGGTCCGGTAGAGAGGTTTCCTCCACCTCAGCTTCAACCGCCTCTTCTTTGATGTCTTGCACGCAATCTTCTATGCTTGTTGGTCGATTGTAGCCGGCGTTGGAGTTCTTATAGTCGCCTATTAATATTGTTGATAGACTGGACAGGTTCTCGCATTTTTGATTCTGGAATAATGACAAAAAATTATTAATTTATTCAAGACTACCTAATGCCCGCGATTTCGTCCGCGTGGATTGAGGTTTTTAGGTTCCCGCAGGAACTCTTTCCAGGATAAAAAGTAGCCTATGCGCTATTCCAGACTATAATCTATCTCTGTGCTGTGCCGGATTTCATCTAAAGTGTATTTAGATTGAATTGAGCTAATTTGTAAACAAACGAACCTTTTTGCTAACGCGTAACTTTGTAAACACTTTTCACAATGTTAAAACAATTGAAAACACACACAAACTACTTGTAGTCCACAAACAACATCTAACGTAAACATGCAGTGTATTATTTCTTCCATTTATCCAGTATTTATACAATATTTTTAATAAAAACTGAATGAAAACACAAATAAAGTCCCACAGATTAAAGTAAAATTTTTGTTTTGACGTTTCGTATTACTTGGATTTTATAGTGTTGCTCAGATACGACATCGCAACCACAGACTAAAAACGAATGACTAATATATAAACCCGATAAAACCTAAGTGCCTGGCACTACCTGGTTGTTTATGTCGAACCCTAACCTAACCTACAAGAAAGATACAACGAAACGTAAATACAATGAATATTTCAAAAATTGACACTCAGTACATTGAACGGTTCACAATCTTTCGACAGTTAAGAATTTCGCGAGTTAGATTATAATCTAACGGTTTTTACAATCTTACGGTGACATATGTACTAAATTTCATCAAAATCGGTTGAATAGATGGGCCTTAAAAAACAAACAAACAAACTAAAACTTTACATACTTATATATTTTCAACTAGCATTTGCTAGCGACATCGTCCACGTGGAATTCACAAATTACAAACCCCTATTTTACTCCCTTGGTTAAATTTTCAAAACATCCTTTATTAGCCGACCTGTACGTAAATATATTAAAGCTATATGTATGCCAAATTTCAGCCCGATCCGTCCAGTGGTCTCAGCTGTGCGTTGATAGATCAGTCAGTTTTTTCCAGGTGGAAGGCTTCAGCCATGGCTAGTTATGCTAAATCGCTTGGCGGTAAAACTATTTTAGTGTTCCAGTACGATGCCGTGTAGAAACTAATAGGTTTGATATAACTGCCATACTCCAAACAGGTTATCCCGCTACCGTTTTAGACTGCATCATCACTTATCATCATCATCACCATCAGAGTTAAGGGCTAACTTGAAGTGGAATAAAAAGTTTTAAAAAGTCAGTCAGTCACCTTTTCCTTTTATATATTTATATAATAGTTAGGTAATTATTAGTTTAGTTAACATATATTTTTATTGCAGGAGGTGGGTAGTTGCGAATGTGACATTTGCGAGCGGCGATTCGACGACGATAGCCTACTTTCGGCGCACTATCGCAACCATTTTGTCAAATTTGTCTGCAAACTATGTAATTTCGAGTGTTACACCAAAACCGGGCGGACGATTCACTTCAAGAGGCACTTGCAGGGGACCAGTCTCGAAGCTTTATTGAGGTAAGTTAAGATCAAAGACCTCCCTAGCGTAGTGTTGAGCGCTGTTGTCTTAACGTGAGAGGTAGTGAGTTCGATTCCCGGCAGAGTCAATTTGGGAATTTATAATTTCTGAATTTTCTCTGGTCTGGCCTAGTGGGAGGGAGAGGCGACTATTCATAAGCACTTGTAAAAAGTCTATTCGAAAAAATAACTTTTTTCTTTTTGGAATTTTGAATTTATAACTCTCATACCCCTAATAGGTTAGCCCGCTACCGTCTTAGACAGCATCTCTGACCTCTTAGGCTCTTACCATGAGGTGAGAACGCAGTCAAGGGCTAATTTGTAGTGGATTAAAAAAAATAGCATGATTGTCGTCAAGCGCAAGCTATCTATCAGGATAGATATTAAAGTTCGGTATTAAAATCGGTAGAAAAGTTGGGCCATAAAGCGTAGGAGACAAACAGACACACTCTTGCGTCACACTTCATACTAATATTATAAATGCAAAAGTGTGTATGTTTGTTGGTTAATTGGTTTGTCCTTCAATCACGCTGCAAATGAGCAACGGATCGACGCATGGGTATATTTGAGTACCTGGAGAGTGACATAGGCTTTAAAAAAATCATTCCGCGCGGACGAAGTCGCGGGCATTAGCTACTTTATATTTATAACTAGCGACCCACACCGGCTTCGCACGGGTAGCACTAGTAATCATAATTATTAATCCATACCCAATGTAGGCAGCGAGCACTGGGCAGAAAATCAGGTTTTACATTAAGCACTGCGATATTTTTAATCTTTATAACTTATTATTATACATATTCATTTAAGCGTTACACACCTGACGTTATCGCCTTGTCTTTTCAAAACCAACAAAAATCAATATGACGACCCTCAGTGACCATTGAGTCGCAAACATTTGTAGGTAATAATATTGCGGCTATAAATTAACATGTGAGCTATCCTATCTTTCAAGTTGGATCAAACTGCACACGGTGTGCAAATTTAATTTAAACTCGGTTAAGTACCAGTAGTTTAGGAGTCGATCGCGGACAAACAACGTGACACGTGATTTATATATATTAAGATAAGATAATATTACTAAGACTGGATTTTTACAGTGTAAAATTTTGTTTTCCTTTTTTTTCAGGAAAAAACTAACTTTAGAACAACGTGCGTCGGCTGGCGTAAGCTCGCGCCAGACTAGCATGTGAGCCGATCCGCTCGGCGAGCAAGTTCGCGAACATTCCTAGGACCTGAATTAATCTTTACGTTGGTGTAACTGTGACTTTATAGAAGCGATGAGTCAGTGGGAAAATTTTCTTTTCTTTTTTGTGTGATTTAATACTTATGTTTTTTTTTTGTTAATTTCATGTAACTGTGACTATGCAGAAGCGACTATAGTCTATGGACATTTTTTTTGCTTTGTGTGAATAAGACTTATGTTTTTCTTTGTTAATTTCATGTAACTGTTGACTTCATAGAAGCGATGAGTCAGTGGCCAAATTTTCTTTTTTTTTGTGTGATAAGTACTTTAGATTAGAGTTGCCACGAATATTCGGCAACTATTCCGTCTTCGGCTATTCGGCCACTTTTTTCGCTTTTTTGAATAGCGAAAAAAAGGAACTCAAATCAATAACAAATCATGAAAAAAAAGGAACTCAAAATATTACTCATAAAGATGTTTATTTAACCAACAAATTAACATATTAATATTTAAAATCTACTAGTGGTAAGTTATGATGAATGAAAACAATTTTTTCAGTATTTGTTGATAGCAAACGATTGCGTTTTTCGTCATAAATTATACCTGCTTCCGAAAACAGCCGCTCTCTATATATGGCACCGTAAGATTGTAAAAACCGTTAGATTATAATCTAACTCGCGAAATTGCAAACTGTCGAAAGATTACAATTTAACGCATTATTTTTATTAGTTAGGTACCGTAAGGTCGGGTTACTTTGACTACTTTTTCCGTATAGTTTTGGAAATCCCTCTGGTGTAGAGACTGTGATTGACTTCTAAGGGTTATAATGGTTTTATTTGGTAAATAAGGATAGTAGCTAGTTACTAATAAATTATTTTATACACAGAATGTAACATTTTTTTTTAATTTGAGCCAAAGTTGTTCTTTGAAGAGGGTTACTTTGACTGACTTGATTTTTTTGGCACAAAATCTATACTGAACCAAGCAAAGAGCCAAAGTAAGGCTTCTGAAACGAAAGATAATAAAATAATAAACGTTTTGACACATAAAATCTTTAATTCTTAAAAGAAAAACGAACAAAAATTAACTTTTTATCAGCCTTCTTAATAAAATTTAACAAAAACTTAATAAATGATTATACCTAGAAATTACTTACTTTAGATCATTAAAGATTGAAATGTTGAGACAAGCATAAAGGTTTACAAACTAATCTTATCTAATTCAGGTACTGAGAAACAGCCTTTTTTGACAAATTTGGGTGCATCTATTTTGCAGATAATATAGTCCCAACTATAGAGCTGCTCGTCCTTGCAGACTGGCCACCGCCAATATATTTTACCTCTTTTCATACAGCTTACAAGGGCTCCCTCTTCATTTACGACAGCAGTGACTTGGCCAGGATATTTTCGTGAGTTCCACATGATTATAACATAATCTCCTTCCGATATATTTTTAGCCTGCATATTACTAAGACAATCTACACATTGGTCTACAGCAATTTCAGCTTTCTTCGATAATTCTTTTGATCGAGTTTCAGGAGAGTCTTGATTATTGGCAGCATTATTAAGATCAGAGAGTTCATCAATTTGAATATCATTTTTGGCTTCAGAATTTCCAGGGTTCTGTGACTTAAGACAATTTTCAGATGGAATCTGAGGTGAATGAGGATCTATTTCAGCGTCGCTTTGCGGAGCTGGCTCTTGACAGGTAACAACAGGAGGGGTTGGGCTTTTTTCGACAGATAACATTGAAAAATTGGCCTCATCTCGAAGCACAGTTGTGAATTCGTCATCTTCATCATCCCAAGTCATAACGTGGTCTTCAGTAGAAGATGCAATACTCCTGTCTAAATCGCTACAACTTGTTGTGTCAGTTGAACGTTGTCGTTTGGTGCGTTTATTTCTTACATGTTTTTCGTTTTTTCCAGTTTTAGATGGTTGCATGCCAGATGAACCTTCGCCTGAAAAATCATCAGCACCGATCGACTTTCCGGGAGCTACATTGATTTTTTTCTTTTTAACAGTCTTCTTTTCTGGACAAATATTGGCTCGACTTTCCTTTAGCTTTTGCATGAATGAATCACTGATAAGATTGGCATAAACGATTCGATCCTGTCTTGGCAGTCGGCTCAGAGGCTGTTCCTTGTCAATAGGAAAAATCCCAGTTTTCCTAAATCCTGCAATTAAATTTTCTTTTGTGTCAGTTAAAGAATCAAGAGCATGCTTCAATAGACTTGGAAATTGGTCCTTTGGTGTTGCTGGTAGCATTCTTCCAGACTGACTGTTTTTCCAGTTCAGCAAAACTTGTCGCCATTTGCACTTAAGAGGCCGGAAGTAAGCAACATCTAATGGTTGCAGAATGTGTGTTGCATTAGGTGGCAGACAAATGAAGCTTATGTTATGCTTTTCACATTCTTTCAGGACTCTTGGATTGATGTGCGATGAGAGATTATCACCAATCCTTCCGTCCATCTTTTTTCTTCAAAATGGGAATGAGATGGAAAATAAACCAGTCCTCAAAGGTAGCTGTATCAATCCATCCGCTTTTGGTCCTGTTGTATTTAGCATTTTTTGGGCCATTAGAAGTCCATGTTGTCCAGAGATGTTCAGATTTATAAATTATGTAAGGTGGTACTTCTTCACCGGCAGCATTTCCGCAAAACATTACAGTAAAGCTAACTTTGGTAGCATTCACTATGACTTCAGGGTACTTGGTCCCTCGCCTGCATAAAACTGTTTTCCTTCCAGGGTCATCGGAAAGGTTAGTCTCGTCATAGTTATATATATTTTCTGCTGGCACGTTTTCCAATTCTGTACTTAGATTTTCAATGAATTCTGTTATTTGATCTTCTGAAATTTGAGCTCTCACTCTTTTGATATTATTGGCCATGCGTCGTTATAGGATTTTATGGCGATTGAGGAAAGATCGTAACCAATCTTTACCTGGAACATTACTTTTAAACTGTGGTACATTTTTACCCTGGGCCGAGAGATAATCCTTTATAATCATTTTTAAATCGAAATCGGTTAGAGGAAAGCCAAATTCAGAGAGTGCAGTTATATGAGCAATAAACATGCTCTCCTCTTGTTCTGTAAATATTGTCGGCCGGCCCGGCTTGTTCCCATACTTCTTTTTCAATTTGTTTTTTATGGTGCTCCATGGAATTTTGTATTTTGCTGCGGCTTCCCGTTGAGTCATTAGTTTGTGTGCATCAGAATGAGTGCCCAAAGTGATGGATCGGCGTAAAATTTCGCCAGCATTTAGTACCTATTTAGTACTATTTAGTACCTTTGTTTAAATATTTTGTACCTAATTATTTACGAAGAAATATGATTTTTTAAGTGGGCAGTCATTCTGACGTCAAGATGGCTGCCCACATTTTAATTTCCGCATAAGGGTTCCGTATTTTGCATTTGTCTCTGCACAATAATTTAGTACCTATTTAGTACCTACACATATATTTCTTCTAGAATTTTTAGGCGAAAGATAAAGATTTTATAACAATCTGAATATTCAAGAAGTCCAGTCCCGAACACTCGCTCAGTGACTAATCAACGCCCAGCCCAAACCCTTTGACCTAGAGAGCTGAAATTTTCCACAGAGGTTCCCTTTATGATGTACATGTCACCGTAAGATTGTAAAAACCGTTAGATTATAATCTAACTTGCGAAATTCTAAACTGTCGAAAGATTGTAAACTGTTCAATGTTCCGAGTGTCAATTTTTGAAATATTCATTTTATTTACGTTTTCTTGTCTCTTTCTTGTAGGTTAGGTTAAGGTTCGACATAAATAATCAAGTAGTGCAAGTAGGGCACTTAGGTTTTATCGGGTTTAAATACCGTTAAATTCTAATCTTTCGACAGTTTAGAATTTCGCGAGTTAGATTATAATCAAACGGTTTTTACAATCTTACAGTGACATACACAAATAATAATCAAGGGTTATTCCCACAGGATTGGGAATAAGGATGATTTATTTGTTTGATTTAAAAGTTATAATTTCCGGAACTATAATCAAGAGAGACTTCGAATTTGGTATACTACAAGTCGGTAATTCCAATCACTAATTTTACAGTTTTCAGGATTAAGAACCATTAATTTGGCGCACGCGGTCTTCAATAACTACCTACAATATAAGTCTTCGCCTCTCCATGTCTCATGCTCTAAAACAATATCATTCAAGCTTAGCTTAGGACTGAAGTTTAGCCTCCAAGGATTAAGTATTTTTCTAATAATTGTGGTCGTAATTAAGCTAAAGGTAGTAATGAGTACTAAAAATTTAGTCTATGGTTAGTATCAACTGCCATAACTAATGTCAAAGACACAGTGTAAGGTGATAAGTTTTTTCCTACCAGTCGTTCAACTAAGGCATCTAGACAAAGCAAAGCTGCGGGGTGACAGGGGCGTGACGAAGGAAACTAAGAGAATTTTTACAATACAAAATTCTATCACTCTAATGTCTTAGCAGTACCGCACAAAATAGTTAAAACTGTCATGGTATGATGTTAGTCAGGTCTGTCATTTGTATGAGCGTCGACCCACTATATGAAATGAATAAATAGCTACACTATGTTAAAACGATCCACACAGAATGAGCTACTTTCCTATGTTCCATTTTTGAAATAATTTGTTGGGAAAACAAAGCGAAAAACTGTAAAGCAAGTTTTTTTATAAGTAATTTGAATTTATTTTTAAAAATACAACTGATAACGATCTATATCACTGCTGAGACTTATTGTAATTACTTACGTTTACTACAGTTATTATTAAATAGTGTCGTTGGCTTCACGCAATCCTTGGTGGAATGTAAGTATGCGTTAATGTATTGATGTTACCCATCGTAACTTACAGCTCTATGTCTATGGTACTTGCTGATTTTTTTTAAATTAAAAATGTCCAAAGACAAGACTTACCATATTCACGGCTCGATACATAGAGAAAAAACAGAGTTTTCAACATTTTTGTTGCGTCAATGGTAACTCACGTAACAGTTCTTTACGAATTTTACTCACAAATGTATTGTAAAAACGTCGTATGGTATAGATGATGCCCGCGACTCCACCCGCGTAGATTTGGGTTTTAAAACTCCCGCGGAAACTCTTGGATTTTCCGGGATAAGAAGTAGCCTGATATATCGCACTACAGGTTTTAAATGTCCATGCAAACAAACGGAAATAAGTCATTTTCTAGCGAAAAGAAATTCTCTTTATTCCTTATCCCGTGGAAAATTCGAAAAATTCTGAAAGCTGTAATATAAGTGATTAGAATTACCGACTTGTATGCCAAATTTGAAGTCTCTCTTGATTATAGTTCCGGAAATTATAACTTTTAAATCAAACAGATAAATCCTCCTTATTCCCGATCCCGTGGGAATAACCCTTGATTATTCTTTGTCTACATCACAAAGGGAATCTCTGTGGAAAATTTCAGCTCTCTAGGTCCAAGGGTTTAGGCTGGGCGTTGATTAGTCATTGAGCGAGTGTTCGGGACTGGACTTCTTGAATATTCAGATTGTTATAAAATCTTATCTTTCGCCTAAAAATTCTAGAAGAAATATATGTGTAGGTACTAAGTAGGTACTAAATTATTGTGCAGAGACAAATGCAAAATACGGAACCCATAAGCGGAAATTAAAATGTGGGCAGCCATCTTGACGTCAGAATGACTGCCCACTTAAAAAATCATATTTCTTCGTAAATAATTAGGTACAAAATATTTAAACAAAGGTACTAAATAGTACTAAATAGGTACTAAATGCTGGCGAAATTTTACGCCGATCCATCACTTTGGGCAGTCATTCTGATGCACACCATTAGTTTGGATCTCACAACATCCAAACATTCTTGCAGTTCTGCGTCTGTATAATCTACATAACGACGACTGCCTGGCTTCCGCCGATACTTTGATGGCATCGAGATGGCTAAAACTTGATAAAATTCGATTATACACTTTATATTTCCTAAAATTGATACGATCGGTTAGCGGATACGTTACTTTGGCTCAAGAGCCAATGTTAGCCGATTTTACGAGTCAAAGTATCCCCATTCCCCACACTTAGTATCTAAAATTTCGGTATCTAAACTTGTGATAAATCAATTGTCCTATCACCATTCTACTCCTAAATATATTTCTGACCCGATCAAATGTAATATTAAACGAAACTTACCTTAAAAACTCCCGGTACACGAGAAAGTTTGCAGAGATAAATAAAACACGTTATGACATGACAGAAGTTCGTTAAGCTAGTGGCGGCTTTAACCTTAAAAAACTCGTATATCCAACCAAAACTAGGCGCCAGTAACGCCGTCTAACGATTCCAGCGTAAACTAAATCGATTACTGTCATGGCTACGAAGAGGCGGGAAGTTTAATTTTATTTTTGATTTGAGCCAAAGTTACCCTCTAGAGCCAAAGTAACCCGACCTTACGGTATATTAAACCGATAGAACCTATGTGATACCTGATTATATAATTATGTCGAACCCTAACCTAACCTACAACAAACAGACAAGAAAACGTAAATACAATGAATATTTCAAAAATTTCAAACTCAGAACATTGAACGGTTCACAATCTTTCGACAGTTTACAATTTCGCGAGTTAGATTATAATCTAACGGTTTTTTCCAATCTAAAGGTGACATATACACTGCTACCGGGAGATGATAACTAAATCTTAGCGTATTGTGAAAGGGTTGGATATTGTTTTGCGTTTGCTGACCACCACTTTTGTGGGTCTGCTGTCCGATCTAGGCGAACAGATGCCATGTAAAAATCAAGTTCATTTCCAACCGAACTTTTCTGTTCCACACCCTCATCTGAACGTACATTTTCTGCAGCGACTTCCTCAACACAATTCCAGAATATATATCAAAATATTTCGAAATAGGTGATTTTTTATTAAATGGAATCATTTTGCTTTTCTCGAACAAATGGTGATATTTCTTAAGGTAATCATTCACATTAAAAGTAATATTTAATTAGGTATTTAGTATACAGTACGTACAGTATGATGCACCAACAATTAACAAATCAAGCGTGTTGTGACACGAACGCGATCTAATCACAAATGAAGCAAACCTGCCAGCGCCTACGTACTACTTCAGCGATGCAAGTTTAAACTCGTAAGTGACGAGTTGTGATTTATCACCCGCGGAAAGTACTAAGCGCCGAATACCGAATATTCGGCGTTTCGGCCAAGAACCTCACCGAACATTCGGTATTCGGTCGTGGCATGTTTTTTTGCTAATTTCATGTTACTGTGACTTCATAGAAAGCGATGAAAGTCAGTGGCCAGTTTTTTTCTTTGCGTGAATAAAGTACATACTTATGTTTTTTTTTTCATATTTTCATGTAACTGTGACTTTATAGAAGCGACTGTCAGTGGGCAAATTTTTTTTCTCTGTGTGAAATGTGATTTTTTTTTTCTAAGCTAAGTTTAACGCGATTGTATTCGTTAAAATTACGAATGCAACGGACTTTCTGCCATAATATTGTTACATATATAATTTGATTAAATATATAATTTTTTTTATTTTTTTCAATCGTTTTTGCAAATCGAAGAGAAGAAGGAAGCAGGTTTAATTTGTAGTTTTAATGTATTTTTCCAATTTGACTTTTTCTTTTTTAATTTGTTTATGCTGAAAGATTACCTCACGTAGGACTTTTACCTTGTTTTTGAATATTCTTAAAACCATTGTACTTTTAAATAAGAGTTTAAAATGTGCGTGATTATTATTCTTTTTCATTTGTTTTTTTTTAATAACTGGTTTTATGGATAAGCCAAAATATTTTATTTTGTGACACAAAATGTTACGTTTATATGATACATGATTTGGTTTATATGCTACATGATTTGTATTTTGATTTCTTTATGAACAAATGGTTACTTGGTGAACATTTTTGTTTGGATTATATATATAGGATTGTGAATAATAAAAAGTGGTGTTTTTTAGTATGTTCCATGTTACTTTGTTAAGTATCTATTTTTTTTTTAAAGTGTGCATTTCTGTAATTTTTGTTCTTCAAAATATACAGATTTATATTTATTGGTTCTTGAAAATATAAGAACGCAAAATACTACTTTCTATCGAAAAAAATTGAGATATTGAATAGTCAATTGTTGAAGAAATAATTTTAATAGTACCTAATCATAAATAGTAATGTTGTGTTTTGTCTATGCGAAAGACACTATTAGAGAATCTTATGAAAATGCATTACATTTTCGTATGCTAGGTTATATCATGTTGGTGTAAGATTTCGATTAAACGTGTTTCAAAGTTTAAATAGTTTGGCAAACTTATCAGTGCGTGTGGTGGAGGCGCCACGGTCTATGAAAAAATCAATATTTTTGGATCAGGTTAGCCAACGTTATACCGAGAGGTAAAATAACTGTGAATTAGTGTGAACGGACTATCTTCGTATCACTCGTTGGTGTCACTTTTTTTTTTAAAAGAAAACATTAGTGAAAAGTCGAGACATTTCTTTTTGTATAAAATAGGTGTGAAATAGGCAAGGATATTTGTTATTTTGTTTATATTATTACGAATACGCAGTGACTGGTTGATGTATAAACACCTGACGGCTATTAAAACAGCGGTTTTCATTTAATATGTTCTTGAATATGTATAAGTAATTGTAAGATAGTCGCTGTGATTTAATTAATGAAAAATAAATGATTAATAAATTAATGTGTTGAGATGTTTATTTCTTTATTTATACTTGACCAGCGTTATCTAGATTGTAGCGACTACATCCGCGTGGATTTTTTAAAAAATGCCCACGTGATATTTTAGGCTACGTTTACACTGCGAAAAATATTCACAAGAATTTTTTCCCCTATTACTGTAACAATAGAAAACATATGGAGGTGTTCGCACTTGCCAGTAAAATTCGTGCGAAAATAGTATTTTTTTAATTCACTACAAGTTAGCCCTTGACTGCGATCTCTCCTGATGGTAAGTGATGATGCAGTCTAAGATGGTAGCTGTTAGGGGCATGGTTTATAGTTATATTAAACCCATACCCGTATTCGGTTTATATACGGCATCGTACTGGAACGCTAAATCGCTTGGCGGCACGTATTTGCCAGTAGGGTGGTAACTCATTGGCCATGAAGATGAAATGACGCCTCAACCACAGTAAACAGATACAAATCTGTTTACTGTGGTCCTACTGATTTTCCTTAGTTAGTTGACTGAGTTAGGAATAGGATCCTGCCTGTTTCGCAATTTGTGATACGTATTTATGTGAGTTTGTTCCTTCTGTTTACTGTGCCTCAACGGAGGAAAGGATCAACGTGATTTTTGGCATGGGTTTAGTTGAGGACCTGGAGAGTGACCATAGAGGTATAGTATAGGTATATTATAGTAGTAATAGTATATAATAGAGTATAAGTATTTATTATAGGTAGTAGTAGAAGGTAGTAGGTAGAAGGTAGGATATGAAAGTCCTATTTGTTTGAAGTTAGAGACCTGAAAATCGGCATTTAGGTTATTAAATTTAAATAAATAATAACCTGCACAAGCAATTTTACGAAAATCTACCCCAATAGGGGTGCAACAGAGGTTGGAAGCTTAAATGAGGGTTTTAAGTTTTTGATGTTAGAGACTTGAAAATCGAAATATTAGTATGATGCGAATTTGTGTATGTTTGTTGTTTTGTCCTTTATTCACGCCTCAAAAAAGCAACGAATCGATGTGATTTATTGCATGGACATAGTCGAGGACCTGGAGAGTGACTTATGCAACTTTTTATTCCGGAAAATTAAGGAGTTTCGCTACGTTCACACTGCAAAAATATTCGTGTGAATTTTATTCTCGCGATTTATTTTCTGCATACAGATTTCACCTACTCCGCACTGCGAATGCCTCGAGCGACATACGACTCCCTACACCACAAAATATTCGCGCGAATATTATATCTACCGCACCATGTGAAATTAATATCTTCCGTGACGCAGTGTTGAGCGCTGTTTTCTTAACGTGCGGAGGTCCTGCGTTCGATCCCCGACAGGGTCAATATTTATCTATGGGGTCAAATTGGGAATTTATAATTTCTAAATTCTCCCTGGTCTGGCCTGGTGGAATGCTTCGGCCATGGCTAGTAATCAGTTACCACCCTACTGGCAAATACGTGCCGCCAAGCGATTTAGCGTTCCAGTACGATGCCGTATATAAACCGAATACGGGTATGGGTTTAATATAACTGCCATGCCCCTAACAGCTACCATCTTAGACTGCATCATCACTTATCATCAGGTGAGATCGCAGTCAAGGGCTAACTTGTAGTGAATTAAAAAAATAGTATTTTCGTGCGAATTTTACTGGCAAGTGCGAACACCTCCATATGTTTTCTATTGTTACAGAACTATGGAAAAAAATTCTTGTGAATATTTTTCGCAGTGCAAATATAGCCTAAAATATCACGTGGGCGTTTTTAAAAAAATCCACGCGGATGTAGTCACGACAATCTAGATGACGCTGGTCAAGTATAAATAAAGAAATAAACATCTCAAAACATTAATTTATTAATATCATTTATTTTTCATTAATTAAATCACAGCGAGTATCTTACAATTACTTATACATATTAAATGAAAACCGCTGTTTTAATAGCCGTCAGGTGTTTATACAACAACCAGTCACTGCGTATTCGTAATAATATAAACCAAATAACAAATATCCTTGCCTATTTCACAACTATTTTATACAAAAAGAATTGTTTTCGCCTTTTCACTAAGAATTTCTTTTAAAAAATATAAGTGACACCAACGAGTGATAAGAAGATAGTCCGTTCACACTAATTCAGTTATTTTACCTCTCGGTATAACGTTGGCTAACCTGACAGTCACTATGTATTATAATTATTATTTAGCCATAATAGTATTAGAAATTAGAATCGATTAAACGTTTGAACCGCAGAATAAACTTCCGTGAAAACAATAAATATCAGGTTAGCCAACGTGACAGCCAGAGGTAAAATAACTGTGAATAAAAACAATTACAATTAGTTACTCGGTTTCTAACTTTTTATGTACATAAATCTTGGAAAAATTATGCCTATGCTTATGCCTATGCGTGTGGCTAAATTGGGAACTAATATTAACTACTAATAAAAGAGCATGGATTTGACTCGCCCCAACAATGCTAAGGACATTACATAACATAATATCTACACGTTGATGTAATAATTATAAATTATTTTTTTCAATAGAGCAACCACCGCGTTTCTCGTTGGTTCTTCTAGTTAGGAATGACATTTCGCACCAATGGTAGATTCACTTGACGATTCAAAAGCACTCGTCATAGTTTACTTGAATAAATAAATATTTTAACTTAGATTTTTTTACTCTATGTTGATTCAAAAATATTGATTTTATCATAGACAGTGGCGGCTCCACCACACGCACTGATGAGTTTGCCAAACTATTTAAACTTTGAAACACGTGTAATCGAAATATAACGCCAACATGATATAACCTAGCATACGAAAATGTAATGCATTTTCATAAGATTCTCAAATAAAGTGTCTTTCGCATAGACTAAACACAATATTACTATCTTTGATTAGGTACTATTAAAATTATTTCTTTTTATTCTTCAACAATTGGCTATTCGAGATCTCAATTTTTTTCGATAGAAAGTAGTATTTTGCGTTCTTATATTTTCAAGAACCAAAAAATATAAATCTGTATATTTTGAAGGACAAAAATAACAGAAAAGCACACTATAAAAAAATATTTGATACTAAATGTTAACAAAGTAACATGGAACATATTAAAAAACACCACTTTTTACTATTCACAATCCTTTATATGATCCAAAAAAAAATGTTCAACAAGTAACCATTTGTTCATAAAGAAATCATGTATCATATAAACGTAACATTTTGTGTCACAAAATAAAATATTTTGGCTTATCCATAAAAAAAAAACAAATTAAAAAGAATAATAATCACGCACATTTTAAACTCTTATTTAAAAGTACAATGGTTTTAAGAATATTCAAAAACAAGGTAAAAGTCCTACGTGAGGTAATCTTTCAGCATAAACAAATTAAAAAAGAAAAAGTCAAATTGGAAAAATACATAAAAACTACAAATTAAACCTGCTTCTTTCTTCTCTTCGATTTGCATTACTTACTGCAAAAAGGATTGAAAATAATAAAAAAATATATATTAAATCAAATTATATATGTAACAATATTAAGACAGAAAGTCCGTTGCATTCGTAATTTTAACGAATACAATCGCGTTATACTTAGCTTAGAAATAAAAAAAAATTGTTCACATTTCACACAGAGAAAAAAAATTTGCCCACTGACATAAGTCGCTTCTATAAAGTCACAGTTACATGAAAATATGAAAAAAAAACCATAAGTATGTACTTTATTCACACAAAGAAAAAACTGGCCACTGACTTTCTTCGCTTTCTATGAAGTCAACAGTTACATGAAATTAACAAAGAAAAACATAAGTCTTATTCACACAAAGCAAAAAAATGTCCATAGACTATAGTCGCTTCTGCATAGTCACAGTTACATGAAATTAACAAAAAAAAAACATAAGTATTAAATCACACAAAAAAGAAAAGAAAATTTTCCCACTGACTCATCGCTTCTATAAAGTCACAGTTACACCAACGTAAAGATTAATTCAGGTCCTAGGAATGTTCGCGAACTTGCTCGCCGAGCGGATCGGCTCACATGCTAGTCTGGCGCGAGCTTACGCCAGCCGACGCACGTTGTTCTAAAGCTAGTTTTTTCCTGAAAAAAAAGGAAAACAAAATTTTACACTGTAAAAATCCAGTCTTAGTAATATTATCTTATCTTAATATATATAAATCACGTGTCACGTTGTTTGTCCGCGATGGACTCCTAAACTACTGGTACTTAACCGAGTTTAAATTAAATTTGCACACCGTGTGCAGTTTGATCCAACTTGAAAGATAGGATAGCTCACATGTTAATTTATAGCCGCAATATTATTACCTACAGATGTTTGCGAGATGATTTTTTTAAAGCCTATGTCACTCTCCAGGTACTCAAATATACCCATGCGTCGATCCGTTGCTCATTTGCAGCGTGATTGAAGGACAAACCAATTAACCAACAAACATACACACTTTTGCATTTATAATATTAGTATGAAGTGTGATGCAAGAGTGTGTCTGTTTGTCTCCTACGCTTTATGGCCCAACTTTTCTACCGATTTTGTTGAATTGAATATAAAAAATTTGAATTTGAACTTTAATATCTATCCTGATAGATAGCTTGCGCTTGACGACAATTATGCTATTTTTTTTAATCCACTACAAATTAGCCTTTGACTTCGTTCTCACCTGATGGCAAGAGGTCAGAGATGCTGCCTTAGATGGTAGCGGGCTAACCTGTTTGGGTAATGAGAGTTATAAATTCAAAAAATTCAAAGATCAAAGTTTTTTATTCGAATAGACTTTATACAAGTGCTTATGAATAGTCGAACGAATCTACCTCTGCCTCCCACTAGGCCAGACCAGAGAAAATTCAGAAATTATTGACTCTGCCGGGAATCGAACCCACTGCCTCTCACGTTAGGACAACAGCGCTCAACACTGCGCCAGGGAGGTCTTTGATCTTAACTTACCTCAATAAAGCTTCGAGACTGGTCCCCTGCAAGGCACCCTTGTGCCTCTTGAAGTGAATCGTCCGCCCGGTTTTGGTGTAACACTCGAAATTGCATAGTTTGCAGACAAATTTGACAAAATGGTTGCGATAGTGCGCCGAAAGTAGGCTATCGTCGTCGAATCGCCGCTCGCAAATGTCACATTCGCAACTACCCACCTCCTGCAATAAAAATATATGTTAACTAAACTAATAATTACCTAACTATTATATAAATATATAAAAGGAATAGGTGACTGACTGACCGACTTTTTTTTACTTTTTATTCCACTTGAAGTTAGCCCTTAACTCTGATGGTGATGATGATGATAAGTGATGATGCAGTCTAAAACGGTAGCGGGCTAACTTGTTTGGAGTATGGCAGTTATATCAAACCTATTGGTTTCTACACGGCATCGTACTGGAACACTAAAATAGTTTTACCGCCAAGCGATTTAGCATAACTAGCCACAGCTGAAGCCTTCCACCTGGAAAAAACTGACTGATCTATCAACGCACAGCTCAGGCCACTTGACGGATCGGGCTGAAATTTGGCATACAGATAGCTATAATTTACGTAGAGGTCGGCTAAAGGATTTTTTGAAAATTTAACCCACAAGGGAGTAAAATAGGGGTTTTAATTTGTGAATTCCACGTGGACGATGTCGCTAGCAAATGCTAGTTGAAAATATATATGTGAAGTTTTAGTTTGTTTGTTTGTTTTTTAAGGCCCATCAGTTCAACCGATTTTGATGAAATTTAGTACATACATACTAATTACATAAGCTATGTCCCGGGGAAGGACTTAGGCTACTTTTTATCTCAAAAAAAAAAAAAAACTGATATTTGCCTGTGTGGCTGAAATACGCTCAAGAGGACATTGTATAATTATGTGTCACCGTAAGATTGCAATCTAACGCTTTTTATCTCGATAGATAGTAAACTGTCGACTGTCAATTTTTGAAATATTCATTGTATTTACGTTTCCTTGTATCTTTCTGTAGGTTAGGTTAGGGTTCGACATAAACAACCAGGTAGTGCCAGGCACTTAGGTTCTATCGGGTTAATATACCTAACAAAATCCTTCCTTCTTTCGATCGTTCGTCAGTTTACAATCTCGCTAAATAGATTACAATCTAACGGTTTTCACAATCTTACTGTGACATGTATATGTGTAAGGTACTGCCGACCGAATTTCGGCCACGGCGACTATCCCCAGAGAGATTAGCCATCTGCGCGCATACACAGGTGCGCTCCCTGTTCCTTTAGTCTCATAGCCCGCTGGGACGGAAAATCTGACACGACCGGCGAGAGATCAGGCGCAGGACCGACGACTTTACGTGCTTTCCGAGGCACGGGGGTGAAACACCGCCAACTTCTTAACTCCAGGCTAGTACTGAGAATTCCTTGTCAGAAAAATCCAATACTTAATTATGGCCCGACTGGGATTCGAACCCGGGATCTCGTCACTCGCAGTCGAATATATGCTAACCACTAGATCAACGAGGCAGTCAATCTGGACATTGTATTACTTAGCTTTCCATACAAACCTCGTCATGAAAATTCCTGTTATGCTCCAGCAACCGATTATGATCCGTAAAACCAAGGACACAGGAGTCACATTTGAACTTCATACTCTTGAACGATTCCTTATTACGCCTCTCCGTGAGAATTTTCTCCAATTCGTCAATTTCTACCTTCACTTTTCCGAAAATCGCATCACAATCAGTTTCTGCGACTGATTTCGGGTAAACTTCCTCTTCTTGAGTCGTTTTTGAGCCGCTTTGGTCCAATTCTGCTCGCAATGGCTCAGGATTGGCTACGTTTTGGTCCAATTTCGTCCGTTTTGATTGTCTTTGGTTCGGTTTTGGTTGTGGTATTGGCCGTTTCACTATTTTCTTCGGTGTAATGCTTGTGTTTGGTTCGTGTTCGATTTCTAAATAAATTTCCGATCCCTGAAACATTAATACAAATACATTCATCACTAAACATCAGGTGAGATCGCAGTCAAGGGCTAACTTATAGTGGACAGTATAATAAAGTGGAAAGGTTTGTTTGTTTGTAATGAATAAACTCAAAAATAATCAACCGATTTTGAAAATTCTTTTTTACATATATAAAGCTACATTATTAGCGACTAACATATGCTACATTTTATTTTCAAAAAAATTTAGATCCTTACGAAAATTGCAATAATGTGAACTAAGTCGGAAAAAATCATCTCTTCTGAGAGCTTACGTGGCGTACGCTGCGTAAAAGGTTTAAGTTACACGAAATAATGTATGGTGGAATTGTTCCTCTCATAAAGTTCTAAAAAAAAGTCCGCGATAGAACATATCTATCTTTTAAGGTTGACTCACAATAACTGTTTTTATGATTTTCAAATTTGGTCTAAACCAATACTTTATTGCGAAGGGAACACTTTACCGACATAGTTTTAATCTTTATCAAAATAAATGTATTATTCATCTCACGTATTAAATTAAGATAAAAATTGTCCTTTACACCATTCAATTTAGATGAATATAATGTAAAGTGCAAGGGAAAATGGCGCAACTGCGGCCGGTGCGGCGCACAGATTAAATACCTATAACCTGAGGGCTGGCGGCTGTGGCCAATCGCGTAATAAGGGCGGGGGTGTACTCTTAAAATGTCATATTACGGATGCTAGTAGTGGATAAAAATAATTTCATCATCATTTACAATTTCAACACACTAGCGGCCCACTGTGAGGGTAGGCTAATAATTTATAGTATAATGTAATTTATTATGTCATCAAGAATAAATCAGTGCATGCCACAGAGTACATTATATATACTGGTATAGAGTTGCTACTCGACTTTCCATGTACAGCGACATCTATCGGGAAGTTGTCCAACTAAAATATGTATATATATAACCATAGCACAATGCTATAGTACTAATTACAATATTACAAAGAGTATTGTATAATAATTTATCTTAATTATTACAAGATCACCTAATTCTGCAACTATAGAATTATGTGACCTTGTAATATTTAAGATAAATTATTATACGATAAACACAAACTGTAAATATGTTCAGATGTTAGTAAATGAAACGCATGTTGATTATTTTCTCTTATATTCTCAATTACAAAAAATATACATAAAATATAACAATTATTCCACAGTTTAATTTTTTACACATCGTACACACTTAATACACACTCTATTAATATGGTTTCACATTGTAACGAATTAAGAATTTATCAAAAAAATAATAATTTTGTCCACCCGGCATCCGGCATACCAGAAAACCCAGAAAACGTCAATGTCAATGTCGAATTTCAAACTTTAAAATGGCGGCTGTCCACGTTTGGAAATTAAAACACAAATGTTTCATTAAACTTCTAACTCATTCCACTAAACTTAATTTATAACAGATAAATCTTTATAGATTATCTAAGATAACTCAAATTCTGCTCAAAAAAAAAGTTTTATATATTATTAGCTTTGTGTTTATATAAATGGCAAAATCATTAATTTATCTAAAACTTATGCTTCTGAACGAACACTTAGTTCAGCGCCATCACAGATCCTGATCACAGACTTATAAGTACACATACTTTCAGTACAAGATAAGCGCCATGAGCGCCATCCCTTAGGGAGTTGTGGAACTAACATCCCCATACAACAGAAAAATGTTCTAAGTGCAAAGGCCCTGGTGCATGCCTAACGCCCGTGTTTGATTAACACTTTACATGGCGCAGCCGTTATTTTATATAAAAGAATAATAAAGTGGTTTTTAAGCAGTTAAAATATTGTATAATGGAAAGTGTATTAGCACCGCCGTCTGCGTTTTCTTTAGATTAGGCTTGTCATGTCGGTGCAGAGTAATGATTATAGATCGGAGTTTATAATGAAGTTTGAGGACGTGTTTCAAGGTCTTGGATGCTCACCGGGTAAGTATAAAATACATTTAAAGGAAGATACCCTTTGCGATTAAAGAGGATGTGAAGAGAAAATTAGCTGAAATGCAATCGCAAAAAATCATTGCGAAAGTTGAGGGTCCATCGGACTGGGTTAGCAGTATTACGGTTGTTAAAAAACCTAACGGTGACTTGCGTATATGCTTAGATGAACCAAGCAATTAAACGGGAACATTTTAGGTTGCCGACGCTGGATCTTGTCAAAATTATCGGGAGCTAGATATTTTACTACTTTAGATGCTTCCTCAGGCTTCTGGGACATTTTCGTATTGTACATTTAATACTCCATTTGGGAGATACAAGTTCTTGAGGATGCCTTTTGGAATTTGTTCGGCGTCGGAAGTTTTTCATAAAAAGATTGAAAACTTTGATGATTTAGAAGGAGTGTGTATGTATATTGATGACTGATTGGCAATGGAACGAAAGGCATGATAAATGTTTTCAAGATATTTATCAAGTCGCCCAGTTTTGCAATTTTATGATGGGAATAAGCCGATTATAATATCAGTGGACGCAAGCAAGAGTGGGTTGGGTGCTTGTTTAATGCAAAATGATTTGCCGGTCTGTTATGCGTCTAAGGCAGGCAACTAAGGCTGAACAGAGATATGCTGAAATTGAGAAGGAGCTGTATGCGTGTGTGTTTGCTTGTGAGAAGTTTTGTGCATATATTTATGGAAAGGCAGATGTAACCATTGAGACCGACCACAAGCCTCTTATAAGTATTATTAAAAAACCGATTACCGATGCTCCTGCACGGTTACAGAGAATGTTGTTAAGACTGCAACGTTATACATTTAAGTTAGTATACAAGCCAGGAAAGCATCTATTTATCGCTGATGCGTTATCGCGTGCATATGAACCGGCGTCGGCCGCGGCGCTTCATTCGAGTCGAAGCTCTCTTCATGACGAGGTGTGTGCTGGCACACACATGAAATTCCTGACAGTCTGTGGGTTAAAGTTGGCATGGACTTGTTTCAACTGAAGGGTGTTAATTACTTAATAAAAGTCGATTATTACAGCAAGTTTTTTGAAATGGTTGAATTAAATTTTACTGATTCAGCGTATGTAATTAATTGTTTAAAGAATATTTTTTGTCGACAGTGTTCCTTCTGTTGTGGTGTCTGAGGGGGGACCTCAAATTAGCTCAAATTTATTCAGGGAATTTGCTTTAGAATGGGGATTTAATCATATTACTTCGTCACCACATTACCCACAATCCAATGGACAGGTTGAGCGTACCATTCAGACGGTGAAACATATGATGATTAAGACTAAAGAAAAGGGCTCGGATTATCGCTTGGCTATATTAGAATATTTAAATACTCCTTTATCAACCGAATTGCCTTCTCCGGCAGACTTGTTACAGAGTAGGAAATTTAGGAGCATTTTGCCGATATCGAGAAAATCATTAAAACCAAGAGTTCATGAAAATATAAAACAGAAGTTACTTAATAGACAATAAGAACAAAAATTTATTATGATAGAAATGCAAAAGATTTAAAAGAATTAGGTAACGGGCAAAATGTAAGGATTTATTACTTGCGCACAAAATGATGGATACCAGGGACAATAAGTCGAATTCTAGCTAATAGATCTTATGAGGTGACTACTTTAAGTGGGAAAACGTTAGTTCGTAATAGACGATATTATAATATAAACGACTCATCGCCAAGACATGACACGCCTTGCTATGAATTTGAATATGACGATATAGATTGTAATATAGGAGCAGAAGAATCTAGTCAAAATAATTATGTAAGTACAGGTAGGAATAATGATTATAACCCTTAAGTAACTAACTCGTTATGGCAGGACAGTGAGAGCTCCGGATAGATGGGGGTACGCGTGAGTGTCAGTACATGTCCACGAAGACTCGAAATAAACTCGGCAAGGTTTAATAACTATTGACTATTGACGTTTGTATTTATGCATGTGATGAATTTTGATTTTTTACTGTTGAAAGTTTATTTAAAAGTTAATTATTATTGATAATAGTATGACATATTGATAATTTATAATGATGAAATGAAAGGATAGAATAGTGAATAAAATATAATAATATGCCTACATAAAATTATTGCCTGATCTAAAGTGTACTTAATAACTTAATAATTTCCAATATAGAATTAATAATAATGAATTAATTAGATGGAATAATGGAAATTGAGATTATAAATTGATTTTTATTTATTTATTTTTATTATTGATGTGTAAAATTGGTGTATTTGGATATATTGTTACGTTATATTATGTTATTTTAGGTATGAATTGTAACGCGTTTGACAGTTTTTTTGTCTCTTTTGTTAAATTTGTAAAAGTTGAATTTGTTTAATTTTGAAAGGAAGGATAATGGTCATATCTATTTTAATTTTAAAAAGGGGAAGATTTGAGGGTAGTATAATAATTTATAGACAGAATGTCATTTATTATGTCATCAAGAATAAATCAGTGCATGCCTAACGCCCGTGTTTGATTAACACTTTACACCCACGAGTCTGCTCAACATAATATCTCATAATAAGAAGATATTCTCGCTTGCCAAGAGGGTAATGGCAGACTTAAAACCCCTTTGAGAAGGTTGCGGAAGGACGTGGGAACCCACCGCATTATTATCCCAAGAAAACTCCTACCATTATGTAATTAACGGAAAGGGGTCACGACCCTCAGTAATGAGGAATACAACTCAGAGAGAGAAATGAGTGTTGACTTGGACTTTGACTTCAATAGATTCAGAAGATAGATAGATGAATACTTTATTGCACACATGAAAAAATACAAAGTGCAGTAAAGTTAATTAAAAAGTAGGTATGCAAAGTCGGCCTTATTGCTTACTGAGCAATCTCTACCAGGCAACCTTTGGTGAGAGGATCGAACGAGATGTGTAGGGTAGTGTGGCATAATAGAATACACGTTATTATTAGTAGGTGAGCACATAATATAAAACATAATCGACTTATCTACACTAATATTATAAAGAGGAAAGATTTATATTTTTGTATGTAACGAATAAACTCAAAAAGTACTGGACCGATTTTAATAATTCTTTTTTCATTAGAAAGCTACATTATCACTGAGTAACATAGGCTATATTTAGTACTAGATTACTATAGAAATCTTTAGAAATTCCTATTAAAACCAACCGAAGGTGTAAAAAAATTTGCCATAAAATGTCTTTCATCGCATACGCTGCGAAGAGTATTAATGATAGGACAAAAAAAATTTACGACAATATTATAGAATATACCAATATCTACAAAAAACTTCGCGAGACCATGTGTCTAACTATTGTAGTTACGTCACTATAACTACTTTTTTACATTTAACAAATTGATAGAAATGCCGATCAAAATCAGACCGTGTTATCCATACCATTTATAAATTTTATCCAAATAAATAATTTAATATTCAAGACTGTCTCAATACCTGATCATTACTTTTTGAATTATTGAAATCGGACATTCCATTCAAAAGATATCATGAAATTAAAATAAAAATACACGCCGGCGGCGGCCGCCACGCAGCGCATCGAGTAACTAACTCTTCGTGAGAGGGGCAGTGCGGGAGATGGGGGTGCGCCATTATGAACTAGGTAGCCGCGCGGCTCATTCGCGCGGTCGTAACTTAAATATCTGTACCTATTTATGTCTACCCGTGCGAAGCCGGGACGGGCCGCTAGTTATATATAAGAAGCTTAGGGGGCATCCATTAATTACGTGAGGCGTGAGGGGGGGGTTATTTTTTTCCGCAAGAAACAGTGTAAAAATGCGAAATGCGAAATGCTCAAATTCATGTTTCGAAACCATTTATCATTAAATCAATATGACGAATATTCTGTAACTCTAATATAGTCGAACGCAGATAAACTCTTTTACATTACAAATAAGCATTTTAAAAAATCTCACGTGAGATTAAGGGAGGGGGAGAGGGGTCGAAGAATCGCCAAAATTCTCTCACGTAATTAATGGATGCATCCTTACCTGCCGAGTAACGTCTTGCTCAACCGCTAGAGGGTCCGGTAGAGAGGTTTCCTCCACCTCAGCTTCAACCGCCTCTTCTTTGATGTCTTGCGCGCAATCTTCTATGCTTGTTGGTCGATTGTCGCCGGCGTTGGAGTTCTTATAGTCGCCTATTAATATTGTTGATAGACTGGACAGGTTCTCGCATTTTTGATTCTGGAATATTGACAAAAAAATATTAATTTATTCAAGACTACCTAATGCCCGCGATTTCGTCCGCGTGGATTGAGGTTTTTCGGTTCCCGCAGGAAGTCTTTAATTTTCCGGGATAAAAAGCCTATCTGCTATTCCAGACTATAATCTATCTCTGTGCCGGATTTCATCTAGATCCGTTCAGCCGTTGGAGCGTGATCGAGTGACTAACATCCATCCATACATCCAAACTTTCACATTTATAATTGACCGACCGAAGCGAAGGTCTCCGAATCTACTTGAGTAAACTTGCACTTGTCCGTCCGTCTGTCAGAGCCTTATAACTTCTGAATTACTGAACGTAATTACTTCACATTTCAAAATAATATGTATACCGATTACCGACGGCCTCCTCACGGCCTCATATTAGCCGAATATGGCTTAAAAAGTTATAAAAATCTTTAATTCAGGGGGCTCTCATAGAAGCGAATGCAAAGTAAAATATTTTTTATAGCGTTACATAGGGTTGCGGTATATCATTTAAAAGATAATTAGGAATAGAGTCCAAAAAATTTTTTTTTAAATTTTTCCCCTAAAATTGACGAAATGAGGGGCTTTCAAAGTGGAGATTTACTAACGTCTAAAATTGACCTCCGAACTCTCAATTTTCTGACAGGCTGAGCCTGAAACTTGATCAATTATTTGAATTATATCCTGTACTTGAACGACAAATACTAAAATTAGATAAATATTTCAAGTAAACGAAATTATTTAATTTTTAATGAGCTTCAGTATTTTTAACAGAACTTCACAATGATGTAAATAAACGGCGCTCTGTAAAAGTTTATTCGTTTGTGCAGTGTATACAAATAATAGACGTTAGCATCATCTAACGTGGAATAAAAAAAATGTCTACTGTTAGTACTGATGTCTATGAACGTAAAGATTAGCGCGCATCTAGACATGCTCACCGCAGGAGCCGCAAGCACTCAGTCATCACATTTTATAATTTTTTTATTATGAAATCGTATGCTACGTAGATATGCGCGCCGTTGGAGAATGAGTCGGCGGCGGAGCGCCGACTTTTTTAGGTCGGCGGCGGCGGCGTCGGCGGCGCGGCCTTGGAAAAACTTTTTCTTTCTTTTTATGGGAATCAATAAAATACCATAATTTTCGAATCTTAACACGTTTATATTGAAGTCAAATATTACACCATACTATTAATCAAAACCTTGCTATAAAAATTTTTTTTGGGATCCATTAATAAAAAAAAACAATCAATAAAATTAGTCTTGAGATCCAGTGAACTCAAATATAACTTAACGGATTAACAATCTAACCATTTAGTAGGAACAAAACTGCCAATCCCGTTAATATAATGAAAGAAAATAACAAGTGAAATTAATTTAACGAATTAAAAAATACGACTGCCCCGCCATATTTTTTTTAGAGTTTACCTCCATAAGAAGCGATTTGCATTATGTAGCCTTTGGAATCTTATTCACTTTTTTATTAAATGTTTTTTTTGTGAATCACTAAATATTGAACCATATTGTTATATATTTTTGGAATCTACTCATCATTTTCTAGATGATGATTATATAGTTAATTTTATTTTCGGTTTTTTTTTTCAATTTTGGTCTTTAATGCGCGACCATGGTCACCCCATCAATTTTTTTAAAAATTTTACTAGCCTATATCACCCGGAATAAGCTAGGGATTCTAACGATACCTCATTTATCAGAATCGGTTCAGGCGTATAGAAGTTATGGTGGAATATACAAACTCACATACATACATACATACATACATACATGAACCCTGAAAACAATATACTCCTTTTTTCAGGCAGTCGTATAAAAAATAGGCATCCACTGCTGGATATAGGCCTTTTGCGTTGCCTATCCTTGCCTATCCTTGGCTGTTTTCATCTATTTGATGCCAGCCACTCTCCGGATGTCATCGCCCCACCTACTCCGTCTGCCGAGACACGGTCTCCACTCGATGACCTTGCGACTCCAGCAGCCGTTGGTCCTGCGGCATACGTGACCAGCCTACTGCCACTTCAAACATGCTAGCCTGGGAGCTATGACTATTACTTTAGTTCAATGGCGAATTACTTAGTTTCGGATTTTATCCCTTAA
Organism: Erebia palarica; assembly: GCA_964035005.1. Lineage (NCBI taxonomy): Eukaryota > Metazoa > Arthropoda > Insecta > Lepidoptera > Nymphalidae > Erebia > Erebia palarica. Next base: position 14,167,311 of record OZ035993.1, on the reverse strand, counting down.
AGAAATTCCGAGCTCTTTCCATAGCGCGCTTAGCCACTTAAAGTTTGTGGACTGGCCTTGAGTCCATTTCCACGTTTCGGCACTGTAAGTCATAACCGGTAGGACGCGCTGATTGAAGACTTTTGTTTTCAGCCATAGGCGACGAAAAGACTTGAGGCATACTTGCAAAATTTGTATTCTTAAAATGTATATTCTTGGACAGAATAGATCCGTTGACAGTAATCGACCCCGGAACGACCAATTCATTGAACATGACATTGGTCTTGTCATCCGGAGGCCGACACGCCAGGAGACAGCATGAAAGCCATCAAGCATCTTCTGCAGCGAACTTGCGATGATGACGATATCATAGGCAAAACGGAGGTGTGAAATGTATTCTCTGTCCTCTTTGATGCCTTTTCCATTCCAGTCAAGCGTTTTAAATACATCTTCCAGAGCATTAAAGGGCAGTTTCAGGGATAGAACATCCTCCTGTCTCAACCCACGATGCAATTGAATAGCTTTTGCAGACTCGCGCTGAACATATCATTTACTGAGCATAGAACCAACGTCTCAATATTAAATAAGAAAAAAAAATAAAAATGGGGCTTTCCAACATCTGTAGCAGAGGACCCTCGAGAACTTCGGCCACATTGCACGAAATAATGCCAGTACAATCATGCTAAATGTAAACTTATGCTCACTGGTAACATCGGGGGAAAGAAGCCCCGCGGACGAAGCCTGTAACGTTGGTCAGATCTAATAAAGGAAGCAGTTGACACACCGATCTGCGAAGGAAACTAGAGGGAAAAATGGAAGAACATCGTTAGAAGAGCGTTATTGAAGGGCCGTCAGGATCCTAAAATTTGAGGGAACGACGCATAAAGAATTCATAATCATAATTCATAAATGCTGAGCTATATAGGCATATCAAAACTTCGATGTATAGAATAGGAGCGCCGCAAGAATTCCAGAACAGCCCAGGTCTCAATGAAGTCAAAGGCCTTCTCGTAATCCACGAAAGCGAGACACAGAGGCTGGTTGTAGTCATAAGACTTCTGAACAATCTGCCTCAGTGTGTATATGTGGTATATGGCGCCGTTACCACTCCGAATCCCAGCCTGCTCTGGTGGCTGGAAGTCGTCGAGTCATCGTGAGAGACGATTGATTGACGATGACCCTGGAAAACAGCTTTTACATATTATGTGGCTAAGGAGCGAGATATGACGGTAGTTCGTTAGGAGTATTCCGTCACCCTTTTTTTTGGAACAAACCAACAACCTCGTGTGCTGGGCTCCCTCCTGACATTTTGTCATTTTTTGTCTGCGGACATTTTTCTTACAAAAAAATAGAATTTTAGCAAACCTATGTAAAAATATCCTATTTCGAAGTAACTTAAATGGCGACCAGTCGCCGATCACAATTTTTGACCCCCCGACACTCTTTGAGATATCCTAAAAGGCGAAAAATCGCCTAACTTGGCGACACTGCCAACTTGTTCGGCGCGCCGACTCGCGGGAGTCGGCGGCGGCGGCGCGAGGCATAGCGCGCTGGCGGCGGCGCTCATATCTAATGCTACGTAACACCCGCTCACCGAACGAGCTGCATTTTAATAAAATACTGTAAGTATACGTATCCCATCCACGCAAGCGGATGACGATTGACGTCAACACATTCGGCGCGTTTTAATGCGTACGGTGCAGTGAGGCGCAAGTGACCTAATTCTTATTCGTTTCAAGATCGGTTCCTGAGCGTACGTATTTGCAAGTTCTGATGTAGGTAGTACTGCTCGAAACCATGAGAACAAACTGCGCCTCACGCGGTACGTCTAGGTGCGCGTTCACCTTTAAATCTTACGATGTAAGTAGGTAAAAGCTTAATACCATCTTGCGTCGAGAAGTGGTACTAATTTACTTTGACATAATATTTGTTGATTCTTTTAAGATTGTTAACTAATCTAATTCATTGTTATTTTACGTTTGTTCATTATACCTACTAAATTTGGAACTAATTATATCTTTATATCGCGATATTTTGCAATGTATTACTAATGCAAACTGATTATTACCGCCACCTTGCGTTGAATAGTAGTACTGATATTTAAGCTATAAAATAACACACAGATATATCAAGTTGGCGAATGTAGTTTTTAACCAAGTATAATTAATAATTATACACTGAAACTATCTTATGGATACCGCGAGGTCTCAGTTCAGGGTGAACCACTAGTATTAGTATAGATTAGACGATGCCCGCGACTTCGTCCGTGTGAATTGGGATTTTTTGGTTCCCGCGGGAACTATTTAATTTTCCGGGATTTTCAGTATTATACTATACGGATCGGTAGATGGATGTTAATTACTCAATCACGCCAGAACCGCTGAACGGATCAGGATTAAATTTGGCACATATATAGATTATAGTCCTGAATAACATATAGGCTACGTACTTTTTATCCCGGAAAATTAAAGAGCGGAAATTGAGAAAAGAACTTATTACATCAGCTAGGTTTATTATAAGGTAGATTCTGTACCTGATTGGTTTCGAATGCGTTGTTAGCTCGCCTCACTTTCTCCTGGAATCGCTTGACCCTTCTCAGCTCAGCGAGGCATTCCCAACAAGCCAGCATGCTGAACATGAAACTAGGTATGGTGGTGTTCTGCAAATAAATAATTTTTACTTTCGACAGAAATCCATTAAAAGTATGCTCCTGAAAAAAGCTTATTATACTGTTGAAGATAATGTAAATGATAAAAGGGCATGGATTTGACTCGCTCCTCCAATGCTAAGGACAGGAGTTACTTATTTATTTACACATTGATGTAATTGTAAATGATTTAAAAAAAAAGAGCAACTACCGAGTTGTTTGCTAGTTCTTCTCGGTAGGAATGGCATTCCGAACAAGTGGTAGATTCGCTCGAGGATTCAAAAGCACTTATAATTAGTTTATTTGCATAAAAAATATGAGTTTTGAGTTTGACAGCAAAGTTCGTTTTTGTTGCGAGCGTCTAGTTTATATTCCGAGCGATCGAAGGGTTCTTATTAGAATCTTGAGTGTGTGACGGTTAGCAAAAAACTTTGCTATCGTGTATGCTATATTTATATTGCTGTGTCATGTGTCATACAACTTTCCACCCATCGACCATTGTATGGTCGATGTTTCCACCTCACTAGCGAGAAAATACAAGATGTAAGAAAAATATTGTACCTGCATTGATTGAACAATATACTGCATTCATTTTACTCTGATGATGTTAAATTATTATCACCGTCACAAGATTCACTCATTTAAAAAAAGAAAACACTCACTGGGCAAAAACTACTTTTGCTCACTGGTTTTAACCAGCAAAGGCGCCCTTTTTGAGCTAGTGACTTGAAAAAGACACCTACTTAACTCAATTTTTGACTAATTATTATTATTTAACAATAAAATGAAAGTCGTTCAAATTACTGTTAAATTTATTCATTAATTCATCATGCCTCTTCATGTTCCATTGCCAATGGCCAATTCTCCTCGCTATTTCTTCCTTTACTCCGCTCTCTTTTTATACCTAAAGATTAAGTATAACAGTATCTCTTTCTCACTGACCTGGTAGTTGTTCTCAAACAGCAGTTTCCTATATAAGGGTGCGTATTCACCCAACTCCTGCATTCTCCTGCCAACGCTGAGGCAGAGACGACATTGGTTCCTCTCCTCATCGGTTATTTCCTCTTTTATTACTATCTCTTCTACCAGTGCGCTCTGGAAATGCAAAAAAATATTAAATACTTGATGATGTCTGCGTGGATTAAGATTTTTTGCTACCTGCGGGAAGTCTTTAATGTTTCGAGTTAAAAGAATCCCATGTCCTTACAGGATACAACCTACCCCTGCACCAACTTTCATTAAAATGGGTTGAACGGATGAGCCGCGACAGCGTAGCAGAATATGAAAGTATGGATTATTAGAAAAAAAATCCCAGACCTACCACCATGAAATTGACTTATTATTAGGAAGTCCCGAGTTATACATTTTAGATTAGGGAATCGTAATTCCATTTACTTTTGTTTTTATTCCACTTCAAGTTAGCCCTTGACTGCGATCTCGCCTGATGGTAAGTAATGATGCAGTTTAAGATGGTAGCGGGCTAACCCGATAGTGGTACCAGAGTTATAATAAACCCACAGAACAAGAAATCCGTTAGTATTCTGTGATCAAACCCATAGGGTTATACCCATATTAGGTTTCTACACGGCATCGTACCGGAACGCTAAATCGCTTGACCGAAGCCTACTACCAAACCAGACCAGAGAAGATTCAGACATTATAAACTCCTAAATTGACCCTGCCGGGAATCAAATCGTGAACCTCCCACTGTGGGACCACAGCGCTCACCACTGCGCTAGGAAAGTCGTCAAATATGATTCAAGAGATCTATATCCAGCAGTGGACTTTCACGGTCCATCGGCTGATGACAACACGATTCTTTGTTTAATACAATAAGCATATGTAAACCATCTCCCTGGCGCAGTGTTGAGCGCTGTTGCCTCAACATGAGAGGTCCCGAGTTCGATTTCCGGCAGGGTTAATTTGGGAATTTATAATTTCTTAATTTTCCCTGGTCTGGCCTGGTGGGAGGCTGCGGCCGTGGCTAGTTATCACCCTACCAGCAAAGACGTGCCGCCAAGCGATTTAGCGTTCCGGTACGATGTCGTGTAGAAACCTAATAGGGGGTTTGGGATTAATATTACTGCCATGCCCCTAACAGGTTAGCCCGCTACCATCTTAGACTGCATCATCACTTTCCATCAGGTGAGATCAAAATCATGGGCTAACTTGTAGTGCAATAAAAAAGCACTGGTTCAGAAAGCAGATTCAGTTGCTCAGAAACTCAGCAGTAAAAAAGCAAAAAGGCAGTGCTTACCTTGTTGCCGCTGACGATGGAATATCTGGAAGGTTGGTACTGTAACTCCTCAGCTGCAGAAGTTGATGGTTGCTGCTCGGTTGTGCTCGTACTGGGGGCAGCTTGGTTGAAGACCAACTGTTGATGAGAGAAAGAAACCGTTAATAGGTCTTAAAAAATTAAAAAAAAAAAACTTTTATCGTCCGCCATATTGAAAAAAAATTTTCATGAATACTGAGTAAAAGTAGTACATAAATGTTTTAGGACTGGTAATACTAAATGTAAGATGGTGATTTGTTTACTTGATTGTTTGGTTGATACCTACCCGTGTTTCGAGTTGAGATTCTGTAAATTTTCATAATAAACCTGTTTCTGTTTTCATGAATAATGGTGAATTCATGTTGTATGACAGGGTGCAAAAATGTGTCATATCCTGGTAGCAGCTTTTGTTTCCATAGTTAATAGGCCTATTACACCGCACTTATCACAGGGACCCTTTGGCAAATTCAGTGTAGTGTAATTAGGTTCAGAAAGCAAGGGTCCCAGATCAGGGCGAACGAGTGTTCCCGGTCTGCCTAACTGCCTGAGCGCTCTGCAGACCGGGTAGTGTAATAAGATACAGAGCTGTTAGGGAGCTCAGTCGTTGCACGGCCATCTTATAGAGTAGTTGTCTCTATGGCTCGCGCGTGCATTTTGTCAATATATCGTGTGCTAAATAAAAAGTTTTGTTGTTGTAACAGACATGTACAAAGAAATTCCTTATTTATGGAGAAAAGAGCATAAAGACTATATGAACTATACTATAGAATAGTATAGTAATTTACTATACTATATGATCTACTAGCTAATGCCCGTGACTTCGCCCGCGTGTATTGAGGTTTATTTGGTTCCCGCGGGAACTCTTTAATTTTCCGGAATAAAAAGTCTATGCCTAAAGCCTATGTCATTCTCCGGGACATAAACTACCGCTGTACCAAATTTCATCAAAATTGTTTGAATAGATGGGCCTTGAAATCGTAGCAAATAGACAGACACACTTTCGCATCCATACTAATATTATAAACGCGATCCACGCGGACAAAGTCGCGGGAATCATCGAGTTTATAGTATTAGTATGGATACTACTTTTTTGCTTCGATAGCATGGGTACCATAATCAGTGAACGATAATAAACATACTAAGATACACGTCGAACTCTCTTGACGTTCTCTTCAGACTGAGTTAGGGCCCGGTGGTAAGTGCAGTGTAATAACGACGCCAAAACTAACGCCCACGCCAACCCTTACCACAGGGCGCGGTGAAAAGTGCGGTGTAATAGGCCTATGAGTAAAAACAACAATCATATTCTGTAGGGTAACCATGAATTATGTGGATCAAAGATTTTTCTAGTCTCGTAGAAGTAGTTAGGTAGATACGTACCAACAGTGGCGAAACGTCTATAAATGTTAAAAAGCCTGGCTTGCCCAAAACGAAAACCGAAACTCAATATTAACTCAGTAATTAATCGATCCGTTTAAATTACGTGTTTAAATTTCGCGCGTTCTACAATCAGACATTTCAATTACTGTTAAGCCGACCGGTGGGCGCCGAGCGCTTGCGAACGTATTACGAACAACCTAGCTGAGTGAGTGAGAGGGGATGTGGCTTTTGATTTTCTTATTCATGTTCATACATACTGTCTGTATCATCCGCTTTAGATTCCTTTAGATAGTATAGCGCTGTCTATTGCTCATATATGCTTGGATTAATAATACGTCTGATTTAAGAAGTCCCACGCTGCCTCTAGGGGAATCGTGATACGGACTATCCGGACCTTCATAATTTAGTCGATGTACTTCATAGTGTTTATTGAAAAAATATTATTCGTAACTGTTTTTGTACAAAATGAGTTTTTGTACAAAATGAGTTCAGATTTAATTAATATTTTTCCTTGTGACTATTTGAAGTGTGTGCCAATATTGATTGGCGAAAATAAGGTAAAATGTAACTTTTGAACAGAAAAATAATTCTTGTAAATTCACCAAAATCTACTCCGAACCTGTGTATTGCACAAACTTGTAAAAGTCGAAAAAGGCAATTTAAAACAGATCCGCGTGTAAAACTAAATGGATTTTTGGTTGTTCTCATACCAATAAGCTAATTGTTAGTGTTGCATATTTTTTTATTCGTACAGTAAGTAAATGTACAGTCGTATTCCAAGCTTCTTTTCGTTAGAAATGATGATATAAATAATTTAACTGGTGCTATAAAAATGCATCCAAATTCCCAAAAACTTATGATTTCCGTTATTTCATTTTGTAATTTCGAAAAACAACGCATAGAAACTTCTTTGTCCTGACAATTATTAGTAAATAAAATATCAAACCATATAATTCGCACGTACCTAGAACACAATGGTAGTGTACCATTGCTGACATATCTTAATTTTGTCTAGTTCGATCGCTGATCGACAAATGTTTGATCGATCGTCGATTGACAATCGATCGATTGGTTTGGTAGAAACTATCGATCGACGTCGACTAATCCTTTCTACCATCGATCGATGCCGTCGATCGACAGTCGATCGATTCATCTGGTAACACCCTTAGTGATGTAGATTCTAACAAAATATACACACGATGTTTTTTACTCACAATAAATTAGGTAGGTGTAGGTAGCGTAGTTAGGTAGTATCAATATATCAGAATACTTACACAATCGTTTTTATACTCCGACTTTTACTTTAAAATTACATTTAGTAAATTAAATAAACTAAAAAAATATTTAATCAAAGTATTTCACATAAATATACTTAGAAAGTCACTTCTCTCGAGTCATATTTTAAGTTATTTAGGTATTTTTATGGTGAAAAATAGGAGATTTATTTGAATTTAGTATAATGTCATTTTACTGCATATAATTAAAAGTCGGAGTATACAAGCAATTTGTCCTGTGTTTTGTTTTATCATGGTCACCTAATTAGAAAGGGGCACACTACCAACGGGAGCCCTCTCGCACGGACCGGTTTTTTCCCTATAGTGCACAGTCTAGGTAATAAGTGTAAGGTCTTTGTTCAGGTTACATTTATCTATGGTGGACCCTGTCAAACAAAGAATGTGGACCTCGAGGAACACAATTACTACGGGGAGAACATGTACCTACATATTTATCTATGGGGGAGAAGGATGACAACTCCATACAAAAAAATAACGGCATTAAAAATAGCGCCATCTATTACTGACCCCCAGGAAACTGCCGAAAGCGAGAAATTTAAAAACTAGCGAGAAATTCAAAATAAGCTTATTCTATTTAAAGGCTACCTGTCCACAAAAGCAGAACTGGGAAACTAACCAGTAGTAAATTGCATACCAATTAATTACACTTTATTTTATCCCAGCTTGGCTTTTATGGACAAGTAGCCTTAATTAATAGATACAATAATTAATCATTATTCTTACTACTTAGTAATTAATTAAAAAAAAAAAAAAATTGGCTCTAGGTTGGAATGTCTTTATTATCAATTATAATTACATTATGAACAATAAAACACTATTATGCATCTAGCTAACAACTAGGTGAGTAAGTATATTAAATAGTATGTAAGTATGTAAATGAGCAGGAATATAATTAATTATTAAGAATCCTATCAACAACATTTCCACATACTGCATTTTAGTATTGAAGTTTTATAAAATGATACTATTACTGCCAACTTATTAGCAAAGGTGGTGTGCTTTTAGAACCTATAAATTTGAGTGATTGAAAAAACAATTTCATTTCAGTTATAAATGCAAAATGAGGAGATGAAACTTTTAAATTGGTTGCAAAAGGCTTCCCCCTCCTCATAATCATTTATTTGCTGATTAATAGGTGACTACATAGCAAGTTGTTACAATAGTATAGTTACGAGCCACAATCTGCCAATCATATGGTGTGCAAATTGTTACAATATATGCAAAAAATACAATTACAACACTTATGCATATTGTTATGATGGGAATAATTCATTCATTCAACCAGTAATAATAATTATTATATTAATAATCTTCCTCGGTCTAAAAATAACTCTTATTATCATGCAATCCACTCAGATCAACTATATCGCTGTTCAGAGTGTCAAACAGCTTGTCCATTTTGGATATAACATCCACCGTCACAGCTGCATCAGCAGTTAAGTGATCTGTAACAGAAAATTTCATTTTACTTTGGAGATTTAAAATATACCTATGAGAAAATAAGAATATTATAAGTATATAATATAGTATTAATTTTGCGACTTTATTAGTACTTTTCCAGGATAAAAAGGAACCTTCCTCACTTTTTTGGTCACCAACTATACCCATATACAAAACCACGTCAATCTTTATAGTGCCAATAGTCTCAGCATAAATATAACTGTCTGTCTGTTTTTCACATTTGGTAACAAAACTCTAAGAAAATCTAGAAAACATGATTTATTGCATTATTGACCAATACCTTGTCCTATTTTAGCAAACATGCCAGCTGCAACCGTGTGTTTTTTGTTAAAATCATCTAATTTATCCTAATTCCTTTGGGGTTGACGCTTCCAAACAGAGTCAATCAATCAAGCCTCAAGAGTCAGTCAGTCAATCAATGAATCAGAATCAATATCATAAAATATGATAAGTACTAGCTGATGCTTGCAACTTTGTCAGCCTGAATTGAGATTATTTCCCGCAGAAACTCTTTAATTTTCTGGCATAAAAAGTAGCTTATGTGTTATTCCAGACTATGATCTATCTTTGTGCCAAATTTCATGCAGATCTGTTCATTCAAGGCATGATGGAGTAACAAACATCCATCCGTCCATCCAAACTTTTGCATTTATAATATTAGTAAGAGTTAGAAGATAACAAATGTTTCAGCGTTTTAAATATTTTTTCTTGAAAGAAAATGAGATATTAGAGCACTTGATTAACTTACCTCTATACCTGGAATGGCAAAACGTCTCAATTTCTATGATGGAAAGTTGACAAATGCTGTTTCCTTAAAATGTTGATGTCATAGCATTCTGTGTTCTGTGTACAATTTAAACTGAAAGTCTATATGTCACCGTAAGATTGCAAAGACCGTTAGATTATAATTTAACTCGCGAAATTGTAAACTGAAAGATTGTGAACCGTTCAATGTTCTGAGTGTAAATTTTTGAAATATTCATTGTATTTACGTTTTCTTGTGTCTTTCTTGTAGGTTAGGTTAGGGTTCGACTTAGATAAACAGGTAGTGCCGGCCGTGGGTTAATATACCTGTCACCGTAAGATTGTAAAAACCGTTAGATTATAATCTAACTCGCGAAATTCTAAACTGTCGAAAGATTGTAAACTGTTCAATGTTCTGAGTGTCAATTTTTGAAATATTCATTTTATTTACGTTTTCTTGTCTCTTTCTTGTAGGTTAGGTTAGGGTTCGACAAAAATAATCAAGTAGTGTTGAGTGTTGTGAATTGGGTTTTATCGGGTTTAAATACCTATCAGATTACAATCTACCGGAAAATAATGCGTTAAATTCTAATCTTTCGACAGTTTAGAATTTCGCGAGTTAGATTATAATCTAACGGTTTTTACAATCTTACGGTGACAGCAACATTTTGTTATATTCCTTTCAAAGACAATGTATGATGTACTAGAATATCACGGCCTCACGGGCGATCACGCTACCTGTATATATTTAATCTGAGGAACTCCATTAACTGAACAGTTCGAGTAATACGCCGTCAATAAATACATTACTTGTTGTTTACTTATAACAATATAATATTATTCTAAGTAGATAGTTTTTTCTAAAATAAAAAATACGTGTTTGAGATTTTAACCATGTGGGTCACTTAGAGAATGTCACGGACGATTTCTTAAGATTTTATTGCAAATCTACTACTCTAAGCTCATATTACATAAATGGCAACGCTATGCGTCCAACCATATATAAACCAAATCCCCGCCATTTTGCTTTAGTACCCGTTTATAGTAATAGTTAAATTCTAATCTTTCCGACAGTTTAGAATTTCGCGAGTTAGATTATAATCTAACGGTTTTTACAATCTTACGGTGACATTGCCATATTCATAAGTGATACCCAAAGTGGTTTCTCTTGACAGGTAGTATGGGAGTAATAATAAATAAATAAATAAGTTTTTATTGACCAACGCATCAATAAAGTTACAAAACAACTAAATTAATTACATAAAAGTTATATAAGAAACGGTTGCATGATAGAGGTGATAAAAACATTAGTGTGTATTTAAAGGCTGAGCGTAGTGAATTTTTTTAAATACATAATCATAAACTTTATATTTAGAAGTGAAATTAAATTAAAAAAATCTTGCAAAAAATATAGCACGAGGGCAGTACATTTTACTTACAAGCCCCGTTTACTGCGAACACTGTTAAATATGTATAACTTATACAGATGTAAAAAGCCTTTTTCAAGCAACTGTATTGAAAAATTAATTAACAGATGTACATACATGGATATGCTGTGTTGGCACAGTAAATGGTTTCAAATGGATTCTTTTATGTTTCAGTTCCATTGCATCTTCAGTGAAATGTAATGAGCAAACTTTCGCATACTTTGTGGGCTGCCAATTTAATCTGCCGGTGACATCTGTCCACTTTTTCCTCAATCGATCATTTAATGGATATCTATTAGTTAACAATCTATGTTATTGTCATATCCAGTTAAAGTTCCACAAACTTATCTGACCAGGTAACAGCGGCATTAGTTAGTATTAAAAATAAAATAAAAACAAACAAAACAGACAAATATTAGTTCCAATTATGGCCACCGGGCCAGATAAGTTGGTGGGAATGTAAAGTGAAATAAGTGTTGAATCATATACAGTGTAATTCAGTTAGTGTTTTATTGCATATTATTTTTTATTAGTATACCATATTATTGTATTACATACTGACTAATTTAACAATGACCATAATATTTATTAATTTGTGTCGCTTTCACTTTTGTACCCGTTTAAAGGGGGTATCCAGGGAGGGGGTCCAGCAAAATCTCACGACATCTCACCAAAATGGCCTGTTCCACTAGTCCCTAGTACCTACCAATGTATCCCCACTGGGGGGTAAGAGTGGAATTTTTTCCACCTATCCCTACGGTAGGGATGAGTGGAAAAAATATTTACACTTATCCCTGCCAAATGGAATGTGGGAATTTTTGTTAACAAGTACATTCCTGTACATAAGTATCAAACCTTTATGTTGTCCATTTAAGAACCTCTTTAATATTGACAGTAGTAAATAATATTAACAATAGTAAATAAATACTTTTTTTGACTCATATGGGGTTATAAGAAATAATTATATTAAAATTGTAAACAATTGAAATTTGAAACAAAGAGAAAATAAATATAAATTACTAGCTAGTGTCCGCGATTTCGTCTGCGTGGATCGAGGTTTTTTAGTTCCCGCGGAAACTCCTTATTTTTTCGGTATAAGTAGCCTATGTGCTATTCCAGACTATAATCTATCTCTGTACCAAAGAACATTGTTCCGTACCCATACAAAATTCGCCTAAGAACCAACCGTCATAAAACATTGATAACTGAGTTCAACTTAATACCTTTTTATACTTGAGAGCAGATTAAAACTACAGACTCTTGCTAAAAAATTACTTATTACCAAAAATATTTTCAATTTTGAGGTTATTTCAGCTTCCACGATCTATTTGCTTGAACAAACAAATATCATCTTTATCCATCTGTAATAGAGCTATAAAAAGTATGTAGATAAGACAAGATTCGCCGTAGTTCATCAAAAACATTACAGATGGCGTTATTGATAAGGATGCAGGTATCGTCATAGTTCATATGCAGGTATCGTCATAGTTCATAGAGAACTTCACAGATGGCGTTAAAAATATTAAATTATTGTACTTTCAATAAATGGCGTTGCGAGATTCAAAATACTAGCGCACTTAACACTTTAAGCAGCTTTTCTTACGATACGGATCTAGCGCTCAAGCGGTGGTATTGTATATTATTTTAACCTGTAAGTTATTGAATTGTGGCTAATAATCGAGAGACGAAAACGTATAGTAATCAATTTAATACCCATTTATGTATTTTTTAATTAATTTGAAGTGTCCGTTAAAGTCTAATATTTGGAATAAAGGCTATATAAGCTAAGAATTACTGTATATTTCAAATGTATGTTGATTCTTAGGTGAATTTGGTCAATGTCCTTTCAGCCAGATCCGTTCAGCCGTTGGGGTGTGATTGAGTAACTAACATCCATACATCCATCATAAACTTTCGCATTTATAATATTATAGTTATAGTAATAGTAAAGTATAGTATAAGTAAGAAGAGACTATGTTATATTTATACAACATATACAACTCCAGTTAATAAGGGGTGGAATCAACGTTGGACAATGTTTAGAAAAATTACGATAGCGAAATGGTACATTTTGCACTTGATTCGTTTTTGGTTTTTAGGTTTTGTTTTTGTAAAACATAAACGGATTAAAAAATCCTATTACAATTTAAAGGATTATAATTAATATAACGAATTAAAAAATACGACTGCTCTGCCATATTATTTTTGGAGTTTATCTCCATAAGAAGCTATTTGCTTATATAGCCTTTGGAATCTAATTCACATTTTTTATTAAATGATATTTTTTTGTGAATCACTAAATATTGAACTATAGTGTTATATATTTTTGGAATCTACTCAACATTTTCTAGATGATGATTATATAGTAAATCTTATTTTCGAATATTTTTTTTCAATTTTGGTCCTTAATGCGGGACCATGGTCACCCTATTATTATTTTTAAAAACTTACTAGCCTATGTCACCCGGAATAAGCTAGGGATTCTAACAATACCTCATTTATCAAAATCTGTTCAGGCGTATAGAAGTTATGGGGGAATATACAAACTCAAATACATACATACATACATGCATACATACATGAACCCTGAAAACAATATACTCCTTTTTTCAGGCAGTCGTATAAAAAGCATGAGAATGATGAATTGTCCCAGCGGCTAATTAAACAAATTGTTAAATATAGTTCTATTAAATATGATGTTTGTAAAATGGTGATAACAAAAAAAACCGGCTGAGTTTGTTGTGAGCTCATCTCAGACCAGGGCGCGTTTGGAACCCTCATAGTTTTAGTTTTAAGGTACCTTAATTGGTTACCACCATCATGTTTATAAGATCCGGACGTCAATAAGTGTACATTGTACCTAATTTGAATAAATGAATATTGATTTAATGATTGTTCTATCAGTTTTATTTACCGAAAATTAAAAACAAAAATTCTTCTGAAATGAAAAAATTCTTAGTAACAATTATTATTGTTATTACACTTTTCCTTAGATACCATTTGTCACTAACTACTGCAAGTAATAAAAAAATGCTAAGTAGTAAACCATTTTTTTTTGTTTTCCTCATAAGAGCAGTACTTAGTAATTATTTAATTTAAACTACTTAACTTTTTACATATTAATAAATATTTTTCTTCTTGACAGTACTTATTATTGACTAAAATCACTCGGTAGGTATAAGTGTAAAAAAAAATTCCACTCATCCTTACCGTAGGGATAGGTGGAAAAAAATCCACTTTTACAAAATTTGGCTCTTTTTCTTTCATTTATATAAGGAAACATAGGTTACATATGATTAAAGTTACTATAATTTAAAGATCCAAAGATAAATGTGTCACTAAATAATTTTTTTTACCACTTACTTGTGAAATGTAATTTCATCGATTTTGCTCTCGCTGCGACTTTTACAGCCTAAAATACTGCAACCCACCATTGCAGAATACCACAATAAACCAAAATTTCACTTATGATTCCACCTACAAATGTATGTTAGCTAAAACCTTGAACAACTAAATCATAAATGTTGTAATGGTTGTTTGTCAAAAGCTTACGTCAAAATGGCTTCCGGCCCGCCAAACAACCTCTGACACAACAAATAAATGGACCGGCCCTACCTACAAAATTAGCGTGACTACCTACGAAAACCATGGCGCGTAAGATGGCTACTTCTTCTAGGGTTTATAAATAAAATATTATATCGATTATCGATAAAAGTATTTTAATGCGCCTGAATTCGTTCTTAGTTGTTTCGGACTTATCTTGAACTTAAAAAAATGCCTGATAAAAACACGGACTTGGAGAGCGTCTAGAGGAATAGTGAAAAGTAAAAAAAAGTACCTAGTGATTATTCTATAGTATTAAAAAGAAAAGTTGCTCTTTAGATGTTATTTATACTTTTTAAACGAACCGTTTATAAAGTTTCCGTGTGTGCGAATATAATAGGTACCTTTGCACTAATTTTAAAGTTCTCTTTAACATTATGTATAAGAATAACAAATTTCATCAACGTAAAATAACTCTTATCTGAGAATAAATTTGATATTTTGGCAGGTTCTCAGTACAGAAACATCATATGCGCCCAATTTATTCTTCGATCAAACGTCATTCGACGTTGGTGAAATCGGCACAAAGGGAAATTGGTTTGAAAAGGTAAATAAAAATAACGCTACATAATGTATAAAAATATTTAATAAAATAAATAAAGGAAATATGGTGATTTATTATAAATTTATTATTTTTTAGGTAGTTGTTCCTTAATAATGGTAGCATATTATCATATTGTTTGCGTTTATTCATTTCGAAACAAAATTAATTTGTTATAATGATTTCTAAACGAAACTCTATCAGTAATTTGTTTTGAGTGGTGTCGGAATCTAAGATCAATATAAGCTTTAATAATCGATTTAATTAGCAACATCCGGTGATTGATATTATGCTCGATGTTGAGTGGCAAATAGAAAACCTTTTCGATGTCAAAATATTCCGTCAAAAATTTTAAAATATATAAATAATAATTTTCCGGTTTCCTCTGGCTCGTGAGGTGAGGTTTTATCAAATTTTCTGTTTTCTTTATAATATCCACAACTCTATCAGACGCATACTGAAGCCCACCTCGAGACTTCTGAAAGATCAAGCTGTCAATGTTTTCTTCCCCAATCAAAAGGGATAAACATATGTCACATTTTATTTCCCGTGACAACTTCCGCGTCACAAAGCCTGCAATGTATTCCAACACACTATTTATGTATTCATCTAAGTTGGTCGTTTCTAAATATTCGACATATGACCCATAAAGATCACTCTCATCTTCAGATATTTCGACGAAATCGTTTCTCTGTGTTAGCTGGTTGATCGAATTAACTGGGTTCTTGCTTGAACAAGTCAGTATATTTATCTGCTCAAGAGGAATACAGTTACCAACTCCACCCTCTCGAATTTCTGCTCTTATGAGCAGTTTCTTGTATGCCGCTCGAAACTGGACTGCATTAGGGTTATTATTAAAACCTCCCCTTGCTCTAATAGACGAAAAAAATAGTTCCAGATGGTCTTGACTACATTTGTAAAGCGGGATATATTTTAAAACTTGGGTATCTTCGACCAAGTGCTCGTAAAGTGCCAATGCACTTTTCATGTCAATGATTAAACCCACAAATCCAGTTTTTCTTCGTGATTGTACCAATAACTGGCCTGAGGGAAGTTTTAATTTTTGTATGTAATCGATAGCGCTTTGAACGAATGCTCTTATAAAGCCAATATTTTGAGGGCACATGGCTTTCTTCCAACCTGGTGGGTGAATTGAATGGCTATTGAGTACATCAAAAATGTCATTCATAATATTTATGAAGTTTACAGTGCCACTACAGTCTTTGAACCCCTTGAGTTTCAGTTTGTTGCGGCAGAATTCAAGGGCATCTGCTACTGAGCTGCTAAATAGCTGTGTAGCAAGTTTTACTTTCATCTTTTGTTTCTCAAACAGAATATGGGCCTTGCCTAATTTAGTTGCCAGATGAAGACCTTTCTGTTTTTGCATATCTAGTAGCAGCTCCAAATATTTAAAATTTATTTCTCGACCCATTGGGTCAACAAAGACGCGCATTTCTCCAAAGGCATTTCTTATTAGTTTTATGGCGTGGCATGGGTCAATGAATACATGGACAGGAATGTCATGGCTTCTTAAATTGGTTGCTGTATGGTAATCTAAAACATTACAACCCAAAGATGTGAACATGCTGAAGTTACCGGCCAGACCATCACATGTAATACTGACGACAATAACTCCAGCATCTTGACAGAGTTGTATTGCTGTCCGCACAAGTAAAGCTTTCTGCTCTCCAGTAAGCGATACAATAAGGAAATATCCAATTGGCAACTTCCATGAACTATTTATTGACGTAACCATAATCACTAAACTTTGGCTGGCTTCATCCATACTGTCACTGTTAATATCATGACCACAATCAACCCGACCATAAAATTTTTGTACTTTTGGATCCCAGGTAAGACATTTTCTAATGGCCATCTCATCCAGTGTTAAAGCGCATATTACAGGGTGTACACTTTCTTTGACTTTTAGACGTAAAGCGTCAAAAGCTTCTTTTGTAAACCCTGGTTCAGCATCAACATGTTGGTACCATTTGCTCAGAGTACGAGAGTGTGGCAAACAAGTGTTGTAAGTTTTTCTTATAAAATCGTACGCTTTCGGGGAAAAAAAATGAAGCGTAAGAGCAAATTTTCTTAATTCTTCGGAATATTTTTTTTCTAAAGGTAGACCCATAGATTTGGCAATTTGTCTTTTTAAAAAGTCCTTAGGTCCTGCACATTCTTCCAAAATTAGAGTTTCTTCATTACTCATAAATCTTCCTTTCTTAAGATCGTTGATGATATCGGAGGAAAGAGCAATTTTTCCATCACGTCTTCGTACCTTTTCATTTAAACTTCTTACTTTCTTTTTCAGCAAATTATACTTATTTGTGAAAATATTAATTTTCTCATTTTTTTGCTGAATCTGGAAAACAATAAAAAAACAGTAGAATAAAATCAGTTTTTAAAAATGTCTGACAAAAGCCAAAAGATTAATAAAACATTAGAATATATTTTGTACCAATTTGTGTCTACTTGATTCCATACAAATATATGTGGTGAAAAATAACAATATTATTAAGAAAAAAATTACCGTCACAAATAGTTCATTCTTGATCAAATTATCATTGGACATCTCCAGTTCCCTAGGATATGTTGACTCTGGTGTACTTTGAGTTTCATGCAAAACAGATTTTCTGGTTTCATCCGGTATCTACAGCAAATTATTAAGAATGCTTTTTAACAAGTTATTAATGTAAAGTAGACTATAACTACAAAGTATAGGTACTTTATGATAACAAAAATATGCTGTGAAAAGGAACAAATTCTCTTTAAAAAAACTCCTTTAACCTTTACAGATAGCATATTTTTATTTAAATCATCACCCGACAATTCAGATGTATAATGTGTTTCATGCAAAATATGTTTGTTGATTTTATCAGGAATCTAAAACAATTGGAAATACTTTTAAATAAGACAAGTGTAAAGTAGACTACACATACAAAGTATACATTGTGATAACGAAAATATGCAGTGAAAAAGAACATAAATATTCTTGAAGAAAAAATTAACTACATTTTACCTTTACAAGTATCGCATTTTTGTTTAAATTATCACCCGTTAACTCCACCCTCATAGGACTAGATGACTCAGGTATATTTTTTGTTTTAATTAAAATATTATGTTGGCTGGTTTTATCAGGAAACTAAAACAATTGATTAAATGCTTTTAAATAAGTAACTAAATGTGAAGTGAGATTATAGATACACAGTAAAATATAAGTAATAAAGAACGTAAATATTGTGTAGGAAGAAAATAACCACATTTTACCTTTAAAAGTACTGCATTTTTGTTTGAATTATCACCCGACAACTCTACCTCCATAGGACATGATGACTCGGGTATATTTTGTTTTTGAAGCAAAATAGGTTTTCTGGTTTTATCAGGAATCTATAACAATTAAAAATACTTTTAGATAAGGAAATGTAAAGTAGATAACAAATACAGAAGTATACTTTGCGATAGCCAAAATAGGCAAAGAAAAAGAACACAAATATTCTTGAAGAAAAAATTTACCCTATTTTACCGCATTTCGGTTTAAATTATCATCCGATAACTCCACCTCCATAGGACCTGATAACTCAGGTAGGTACATTTTGTGTTCCAAGCAAAATAGGCTTGTTGGTTATATCAGGAATCTCAAACAATTAATCTTTTCAATCATTTAAACATTAAAGAAAAATCTCTCAAATATTAACTAAATACACCTCTCAACAATCATTACAAAACATACATACAAGATGTATACATTGACTTATATCTCTGCCAAGTGCCAACCCCTGGGATCATAGGCATCATTTTATGTATGTAGGTATATATTTTCTGTTTAGCATAGTATAGTTATCTGTTTTCATGAAAATATTTCGTTTTAAATACTAACTTGCTTAGTTACTTGCTTACTAGCTTGCTTAGTTAGTAATATTTCATCAAATTCAAATAATTCATTCAAATCAAAATTTCATTAAAAAAAAAATCGAGCGTGCTAATAAATTACTAATTATTTATTTGTCGAGAAATAAAATACCCACCATAAGAGAAAAAGAAGGCACTGCGCCGTCACGTAATCTTGTCACATCAAGTGTTTTATTAAAACAAGTTTCGTCGAAGTGCATCGAGCAGACATACCAAGTTTTATGTCGTGGATTTATATTTTCAGCGCCAATAGATTCCAACCACTTCTTTTTCAAAATTTCATTTACAGGAAATCTATTAAATATATAATGTAAAAATTATACTATACTCGTATTGTAAAAATAATATCGATACATAAACTTCAACGTCACACCACTATCCGCTATATAAACAAAGAACAAAAACAAAACAAGTTAAAATAAAGGAAATACTAGTGTTAAAAGCCATAGGACTAAAACGGGTCCTATTAAATATCAAATAGATCATCATCATGTATCAATAAGTTACACAAAAACCTAAACTTTCGAAATAATTAGTAAAATATGATTACTAACCTGTGAAGGGTCAATTGAGGTCGATTTTTATTCTTCCTTGCACCACACTGCTTAACACAACACGAAACCATGTCTTTTCCATTAATTAGTAGTAGAAAAACTAATTCCTTGTCGCATTTATCACCGAAATGGTGCCAAAATCACAAAATTGTTATGAGTAAACATCGAAGTTAACAATCTTTTGACAGCAATCTAGCGCGTAAGATGGCGTCGCCGTCACAGCCGGTCACGCGAGGTTAGGCTCATGACGTTACACGTGATGTTGTGACAAATAAGTACTCGTCAAACATGTATTTATCTTTCTTTGAATACGCAGGTGTCGTATGGTTAAAAAGAGACAACATACTGTTTGATATGAATGTGTCGATACGATAGCTATCTGTATAACCTATTCTGCTATAGTAGAATAGGCCCTCTCCATAGTCTTGTTAACTCATAGCAAACAACCGACGCGACGGTGACGGGGACAGAGAACATGAATCCGTCACTTTCTTATAAGGGCTATTTCGTTCTAACATTTAAAAGTCGCATTATGGCTACTTAATATCTGTAGGTTGGTATATAACTGTGACTG